>CM040123.1:27471283-27819070 GCA_022559845.1 Amorphophallus konjac | reverse complement strand
TTCCTGTGCAGTTCTGAGTGCACAAAACTAGAAGCTGAGAAGAGTTGCTACTGGGCCCAGATCTGGAAAGATCTGATCGCACCCTTTAGAGCAGACAATCTTCATCCTGTCACCGACGTTCTCCAACAAACGGAACTCCGATCAGGCATCGGATCTTGGCGCACCGGCCTTCGCAAGTTCACTGCGCAGGGTGACGAGCGCTGGCAGAACCAACTCGGCTTCCAATCGGCTTACCCGATCGGCCCCGACTCGCTTCCCTCACCTCCTGCGAGTGTGGCCCGTCAACCCGGACTTCAGCAACCCCAAAATTGATGTTTGTAGCCCGTTATCTCCCTACGTGGAGTGGGCATCAGGTTCTGAAATTGTAAATTTAACAATTGTGTGTATTGGGGTTGTTTGGATTCGGCCGAGAATTCTTCCCCACGCCTAGTCGTGGAGGTACGTGCTTGTTCCTCTCTCACATTGCTGGTTTAGTATATTGTCATATATGCTGCGTTTGTGAGATTAGGGCAGTTAGATAGTTTCAATTACCGCGATTGTGTGTGAGTGAGAGCCGTTCCTTAGCTCCAGTCGAGCACCGAGCTCGGACTACACCACCCTAGGCGACAGTGGTTCCTTAACCGCTGCGATCCCCACGTTTCCCTCTCAAGGGAAGATCGTCGGGCTACCTAGTGTTGCTGTTGAGAGACGTCTCCACCCGAAGAACGCCACGGTGGTCAGCCGCCCGACTTGCCTTTAGCGTGCTAGTGCTGGCCGTAATCCAAGTCTGTCGTACATCTTAGCCCGGTCGCGTCATCCGTCCCGCATCAGCATGTTTGTGAATGCAGGTGGTGTGGAGACCCTACGAGGGGATGACTGACGAGGACCAGCCCTAGGTCGTAGCGGGCCGACCTCGCTTCAAGCATGAGCTTTGGGTTCATTGCTTGAATGAGATTGAGCCGCTACGGCTTAGGCTGGTAATGAGGACCCTAGACCTACACCAGGAGTGGGTCGAGGTAGGAGAGCCCCGAGGGATAGGAAAGAAGACGTGCGGTCGCACGAAGGCAACCGACTGGAGAGTCAGGTTCCCTGACCAGTACGTTGACTGGTAGCGCGGCGGGACACGGGTCACTTCACAGGCAGCCGACAGCTCTGAGTACCTCCGACGCTACTGGGAGGTTTGCACCGGCTGACCCCAGATGAGGGTCCTAGGGGTACGTATGAATGCACTTTCTTTTAATTAATTACAAATGTTATATGTCTATTATGCGACTGATATGTGTGATGGATGCAGGATGCACGGGACATAGCGGCGATGGACATGCGGGCCCACCTCCACAGCTTAAAGGCCTAGTTGGCTACCACACGGGCAGACCTACAGACCCTGGTGAGTGTTTAAATTATCTATATGCAATTGAATTCCTGAATTATTAATGATTAGCCACTGACAATCTCAATGAATGCAGCGTGCCCAGTAGGGAGCGGCAGTGAGAGAGACCGGAGGAGCCTCCAGCTCGAGAGGGCCAAGTGAAGAGACGACTGCGCTAGCAGAGCAGCTTGCAGGAGCGGTGGCACGGGCCGAGGCGGCAGAGCGCGACCTCGCCACATGGGTAAGCTTAAACTCAAAATGCATTTGATTATATTTCATTATATGTGTTCATGAAAATTTATGTTTTGCAGACTGAGGAGCTCCGAGCCTCGCTTACTTGCATCGAGGCAGGACAACGCGCGATGGCTACCCGGGTAAGTTAACAAAGATTTTATTTCAGATGTTTATGAAATTGAATTAAATGTGAAATTGATAATTTTTTTAATTGACTACAGACCACAGAGTTACAGGCGGCGCTCACCCAGGCTGCACTAGTCGGGACGGAGCTGGCCATCCGCGAGCAATGAGTCGCGGAGCTCGAGAGGGCCTTGAGGCGGCGAGAGGAGCTACCTCAGGGCGTGGCAGAGCTGAGGGTCGCCCTCGACATGGAGAGTAGGGAGCGTGCCTAAGAGCGAGAGGAGCGCACGGCGGAGCGATCTCGAGAGAGGGAGCAGCAGGCAGCGCGTGAGCAGGAGCTTGCTGAGTTGAGAGCACAGCTAGCCGTCACACAGGAGCGGCTATGGGCGACAGAGGAGTGCCTCCAGCGAGGCCGGGAGCGGGCGCGTGCTGCGGGGTACGCGTTTACCAGTTCTACCTTCGTGGCGGGTTCCTCTCTCCGGCAGAGGAGCGAGGAAGAGGAGCAGGCTCGAGCTCCAACTACTTCTCGGGGTCCATGCCCCCTCCACGGGCGCCTTGTCGAGACGACGATGGTGAGGTAGAGAGTAGGAGAGAGGAGGGTGGAGGCGAGAGCTGAGAGAGAAACTTACTTGTACACCTCCACCCTCACACCTGTACTCAGATATTCATTGATATATATACATGAAATTTTTGTTACCTGAGTTACTTTGAGCAGTTGAGCACTTGTGCAGTTGCGTACTCCCGTGTTGGTTTTTCCTACTTCCTTTCTTTTCTTTCTTTTCGTTCTTACCCTGCGCCTGTAGTTCACACTTAGACAAACAGATTAATCCATCTGTTCGGCTTGGCCCCTTGCTCAATAAGCAAGGGGTTATCACTTCTTTGACCTTGTTGACGGGTCAAGGGGTCAAAACCTCTAATTAATAAAGGCGGATAATAGAAATATAAGGAAATGCACCACACAAGTGAGCAGATGCCAACTTAAAATAAAAGATGTCCATACAAGGATGCAATCAAGCATATGAGATGGGAAAGCAATGGGCTTAATTTTGTTCTTTTCCATTTTTTATTTTTTCCTTTTTTTGTTTTATTTGAAAAATGACGTCCTCGTACACGGGCGTTGATTGTGAAATTGATGCCGATGTGGGGGGGGCATTTATTAGAAAATCACATTTTTATATTTCTTTTTATATTTTTTTATTATTAAAGATGACGACATTTCCTAAGTCGTGAATCCAATTAAAGACGCCCCTTTCATGGGCGTGAATTAAAAACTATTTTTTATTTGAAAAAGACGACTTATAGACTGTCGTTACTTGATGAAATGACGCCCGAAAAAGGGGCGTTAATTATAAAAATATTTTTTGGGTTTTTGTTTGAGACTGAGTATAGCACAAGGGTCTTAAACCTTACACAATCACCATCTTAAATTCATTAATCTTTCTTAAATGATTTAACATCGGGTCAACATGCTTAAAGACTTATGCTTTTACTCATATTCTCTCGCGGCCCATCCTTCTTAGTCGGTCTTGGCCATCCTTTGAGCTTATAATCTACCATGGAGGGAGAAGGAAGAATAAATTGAGGAAGCTCACGGGAGGTTTCCGAGAATGAGAAAACTTTCCTCCCTTGCCCTATTGCCTATTGGATTCGGTCTTCGGCTTAGGAAAATTTGTTGCTCTTTTCGCCCTTATTTCGCATGCTTACGACCAGGGTTTTCCCTGCGGGGACTTTGCCCTCTTGACATGCTTTTCTTTTGTTTTGTAACTTTCCCTTTCCCTTTTTTTTTTGAATTTCTCAAATAGATAAAGACATAATTGTACTTGGGCTTTAAGCATTTTGTTCCCTTTTGGGCCCTAACTTCCACCTACTAGGGCGGCGGGCAAGTTTGGTTAGTATTCCTTGGCTCGTACTCCCTCTTGTGAGCTGAAGAGAAGAGAATTGGTAAAGCTTTTACACTCTTAGTTTGGGTTCTGACTTTTCTCGAATTCCAGGCCGCTCGAGTTTAAGAGTAGAGCGTGTAGTGTGTGCGTGAATTGACCCCAAGGTTAAACCATCAAGACTGAAGAATGAATTAAGGATTTTGATTTTTCGGGCTTGCGGCCCATCCACCATGCTAACCTGCAACTTTTCAATTTTCCTCTTTTTTCTTTATTTTTTCTTTTTTTCATTCTGCATTTTTTTCATTTTTTCAAAGACTTAAGGGTAGTATTTCTTGAGGTACAATACATTCCAAGGGTGAGCCAGTTCTTCCCCTTCAGCGTTAATTAATTTGTAAGCGTTGCCAGGATAAACATCTTTTATTACATAGGGCCCTTCCCAGTTAAGGTTGAAGTTTGAACGAGGTCCACCTGATTTTACAAAGATTCGTTTAATTACCATCTCACCGATTTTGAATTTTCTCTCAATTACTTTCTTTTGGTAAAAACGTGAAAGCCTATCTTGATAAACACGCGCATGCTCAGCGGCGACCAAACGCTTTTCATCTAGGAGTTCCAATTGAGCAAGGAGAGATTCGCGACGCTCATCAATGGGGAGCTCCTTGTCCAATTGTACTCGTAGAGAAGGGATAAGAATCTCGTAAGGGACTACCACCTCCATTCTATAAGTGAGGGCGAAAGGGGTTTGCCCAGTAGGGGTACGAATGGAAGTGCGATAGGCCCAAAGAGTTTCAACCAGCTTTTCTGGCCAATCCAAAAATTTATTAGCCTCACACGTTTTCTGGATAATTTTGATCAAAGTTTTGTTGGTTGCCTCTGCTTGGCCATTACCCTGCGGATAATAGGGAGATGAATGATGTAATGCAATGTTATACCTGTTGCAGAGGTCCTGAAGCTCCTGAGAGATGAATTGCGGCCCATTGTCGGTGACGATGGTACTTGGGATGCCGAACCTTGCGATGATGTTCTTCATTATAAACTTACAGATGGTTGACCCTTTTATCTCCACGTACGCTTCCGCTTCCACCCACTTGATGAAGTACTCCGTGGCCGTGAGTATAAATGATTTTGGTTTTGTGAGGAGGTTCGAAACACCAAAAGGTCCAATGATATCAAAAGCCCACATGGAGAAAGGCCATGGGGAGGACATAGGATGGAGCGAAGAAGCTGGAGAGTGGATTTTGTCGGCGTGTAGCTGGCACTTGACACACCTTCGAACATAGATGGACCAGTCATCTTCTAGAGTTGGCCAATAGAGACCTAGCCTAAGGATTTTCTTAGCTAGCATCTGGCTATTCACATGGCCACCACACACTCCCGAATGTGCCTCTTCCACGACCTTCCAAGATTCATCATCGTCGAGGCACCTTAATAAAACTCCGATGAGACCTCTTTTATAGAGCACACCTCCAACTAAAGTGTATCGCTGAGTAAATCTTCGAATGACTTTCTTTTCTTCGGTCGTAGCTTCATTTGGATAGGATTGATCCTGGCAATACTTAGCAATCTTGTAATACCACGGCTTTTCCTCATCGTCCAATTCTTCCTCTAAATCCATTAACATGATCTCTTTATTCTCAATGATTCCACCTTGCTTAACCTTCTTGAGCACCTCCTCCTTAACACTAAGGAAAGTTGGATCCTTAATAGCTGGAGTAAGACGCATGTGAACAATAATTGAATGGAAATCCCTTTGGGAAGGAAAACCAAGGAAGAAGCTAGGGAAGCAAGAGCATCGGCTAGAATATTCTGATCGCGAGGAACATGGACGAAGATTAATTTGGTGAAAAGCTTGGCATAAGCAGAAGTCAGTTCCTGATAGGGTTTGAGTTTAGGATTGAGCGTGCAACACTTGGTGAGCACCTGGCGAAGAATAAGCTGACTATCACCTACAATCCGTAATTGGGTAACACCGAATTGATGAGTGGCCTCCAGTCCAGCCAGAAGAGCCTCGTACTCAACTATGTTATTTGTAACTAGAAATGTGAGCTGAGAGGCGAGTGGAATAGTGATACCCTCTGGTGATAGAAGAACAATGCCAATCCCCTTCCCTTTTGAATTCAAAGCTCCATCAAAATATAACGTCCACATCGAATCGGTCTGATTGACGGACATTAGTTCCTCATCTGGAAACTCTGAGTGAATAGGGTCGAACCTAGGGAGAGGGTGATGAGCGAGGTGTTCTGCTATGGCATAGCCTTTAATCACTTTTTGCTGAATGTAGATGATATCAAACTGAGAAAGGAAGCTTTGCCATCGTGCTAATCGATCGGTGAGGATGGATTTTTCAAGAAGGAACTTGATTGGATTCATACGAGCAATTAGGTGAACCTCGTGAGCTAAGAAATAATGCTTAAGTTTCTGAACTACCTAGATTAAAACAGCACAAGTCTTCTCCATGGCTGAGTATCTCTGCTCACAGGGGTTGAGAAGCTTGGACAAGTAGTAGGCTGCCCTTTCTTTTCCTTCTTCATCAACTTGTGCAAGAACAGCACCTACAGAGTCATCTAGGACAAAAATGTAAAGAACAAGTGGTTTGCCTAGAACTGGCGGCCTCAGGACAGGAGGATTTGAGAGATAATCCTTTAATCCGTCAAAGGCTGCCTGACACTTTTCATCCCAAATAAACGTGACTCCCGGCTTAGTAAGCTCGTAGAACGGCCTATATCTTTACGAGTGCTGGGAGACAAATCGGCGAATAAATTATAACATCCCGATCAATCCTCGAACTTCCTTCAAATTCCTGGGAGGAGGCATATCTCTTATGGCCTTCGCCTTGTTGGGATCAATCTCAATACCCCTCTTACTGACGAAGAATCCAAGCAATTTTCCTGATGAAACTCCAAATACACACTTCTTGGGGTTCATTTTGAGCTTATATTCCCGTGATCTCTGTAAGACCTTGGCTAGAACCCCAGGATGCTCAGTCCTTGTCTTTGATTTCACTACCAGATCGTCCACATACACTTCTATAAAAATGTGTACCATGTCATGAAAAATAGCCATCATAGCCCTTTGATAAGTGGCTCCAGCATTCTTAAGTCCGAAGGGCATAACCACGTAGCAATAAGTTCCCCATGGTGTAGTGAACGATGTCATCTCTTGATCTTCCTCAGCCAAGCGAATTTGATTATATCCGGAAAAGCAATCCATAAAGAAAAGAGTCTCATATCCTGCCGTATTGTCAATCAAAACATCAATATGAGGGAGGGGGAAGTCATCTTTAGGACACGCACGGTTGAGGTCCCAGAAATCTATGCAAATCCTGACCATTCCATCTTTCTTCATGATTGGGATGATGTTCGCCACCCAATTAGGATAGAGGACAACTCTAACGAACCTAGCCTTGTGGAGCTTATCGACCTCTTCTTTCATTTTTAATGACATGTTAGGGTGGAAACGTCTCAACCGTTGTTTGACCGAAATAGACCCTGGCTTAAGTGTAAGTCGGTGTTCAACGAGCGCAGGGTCTAGTCCCGCCATATCCTCATAACTCCACGCGAACGTGTCCTTATATTCTTGAAGAACTAAAATAAGCGCCTCTTCTTCGGAGGGTGGCAAATTCTTACTAATGAGGATAATCCTAGGGTCTTCCTCGGTACCCAGATTTATTTCTTTGGTAGGCTCTTCTACTGAGGCTGATGGTTCGTCGAATCTTCTCATGCCACTGGCAAAAGCATCAACCTCGTCCTCATATTCTTCATACTCTTCATCCCCCTCTTCAATAGGATCTTCATCATTTATTATCTCGTAAACATCAAAACCCTCATTGAAAGCACAAGTATCTTCATATTCTATTTCCGGCAGGATAATCGGATTCTCCAGAAATTCGGGAAGAGCTAAGCATGCCCGGCACCTTCTAAACCCTCATTCGGGAAGATCTTTCATTTTTAATGACATGTTAGGGTGGAAACGTCTCAACCGTTGTTTGACCGGAATAGACCCTGGCTTAAGTGTAAGTCGGTGTTCAACGAGCGCAGGGTCTAGTCCCGCCATATCCTCATAACTCCACGCGAACGTGTCCTTATATTCTTGAAGAACTAAAATAAGCGCCTCTTCTTCGGAGGGCGGCAAATTCTTACTAATGAGGACAATCCTAGGGTCTTCCTCGGTACCCAGATTTATTTCTTTGGTAGGCTCTTCTACTGAGGCTGATGGTTCGTCGAATCTTCTCATGTCACTGGCAAAAGCATCAACCTCGTCCTCATATTCTTCATACTCTTCATCCCCCTCTTCAATAGGATCTTCATCATTTATTATCTCATAAACATCAAAACCCTCATTGAAAGCACAAGTATCTTCATATTCTATTTCCGGCAGGATAATCGGATTCTCCAGAAATTCGGGAAGAGCTAAGCATGCCCGGCACCTTCTAGCTAAATCTAGCAAGAATCTACGGGTAATTTGCCTACCCTTGGGTTTCTCACGCGAAGCTACCCCATAAGTTTTATAAGAAGGAGAGGGAGAGGAACAAGATGACAAACTAGACGAACTACCCCGACATAAATGTGGTGGAGGGGAAGAAAATGAAGATGCAATGGATACAGGAGGGGATACAGGGCGACCCTCCTCATCGGAGGAGAAAAGAAGGTCCACTAGTGAACCTTGAAAGAGCGGACCTTGGATCGGGGCGCGCTCCAAAGCAAGATAGGAGGCCTCTTCAAAAGAGATGGAAGATGGGGGAGTTTGAATTTTGGCATTTTTTTTCATTTTCAATAATAAAACAATGAGAGGAAGGAACAGGAGGTGGTGTTGAGATTGAGAGAGTAGCGAAAGATTGAATAAGTGATTGCCCATGCGGGGGCGTGATGGAGAGTTTAGAAAATTGCTCGAAGAGCAAAGGGGAAATCGGGGGAGAAACTTGAAGCGAATCTGGAGAAAAGGTTATCAAGACCGCGAGCGATCTAGGGATATCCGAACAAAACATTTTATCAAGCAAATGGACAATAATTGTTGGATGGATGGATTTAAGAGGAAAAAGGCCGGCCCACAGCCTATCCACATTGAAGCCTTCTTCATACGGCACATCCGGCTCCCCGGTATCTGTGTAGTTGCCTAACAGTTGCCTTTTGTCAGTGATCACTGCTGGCTTTTCAATCAGTTCATGAATCAATGGTGGCCATTCCAGATCAGTTGGCATAAATAGTCGGCTCAGAGCAATGGTGATATCGTATATGTCAAACCATCTGTACCAATCACATTCGGGGTCATCCATCTTTCTTCTTTTGTCTGGCCGTAAGGACTCCAGGGCTTTATATGTAACCAGTGGGGCTATGTGGCGAGCAAACTGTCGTGCATGTACATCTTGACAGTCCAGTAGGGAAGTAATTGTTATGGTTTGCCCTTCCTGTTGAGTGCCCCCTTTCACAAAGTGTGTTTGTAGGGTCCATGTAAGAGGTTGACGATCTGTTTTAAGAGTGGAAGTCATGATGGCCCATGGCCCTTGTTCTTCTTTGCTTGGCCCTTTGTACCCTAGGCCACCCCGGGGAATCATCGATCTTCTGGTGCCTGATAGGTTTGACTCTGCCTTGGAGATTAATGCCCAAGCCCTTGCCAGTCTTATACCCCATCTTCATTAAAATGTTCCATCCAGGTGTGTTTATCAAACCCTTTTTCTTCTTGCCTTTGGATGGCTGTGGTGACATTTGCGTAGTAGGAGGGGTTGAAGGAGACGGCCTTGCCAAGTCTTGCCGCATATTGGCAACATCCAAGACCGACAATATGGGCCTATTAGCCGGTCACATTGAAGGAACTGAGGTAGCAGAATGTATGTCATCAGTTGGCAAAATGGGCATGCTGGTAAATTTGATAATGCGCCCTTTGTACGGAAATTTTATGCATACCGACAATATGGGCCACATCCAAGACCGACAATATGGGCCTATTAGCCGGTCACATTGAAGGAACTGAGGTAGCAGAATGTATGTCATCAGTTGGCAAAATGGGCATGCTGGTAACTTTGATAATGCGCCCTTTGTGCGGAAATTTTATGCATTGATGGTTCGTGGAGGGCACAGCATCAAGTTCCTGAATGTAAGGATGGCCCAAGATGCCGTTGAATGTCGGGTCCATGTCCAAAATGTGGAAGTCTGCTGTGACTAAAATCGGACCCAAACCAACTTTTAAAGTGATCATCCCTAGAGGCGGCTTCTTTGTATTGTCGTAGGCTGTGACAGTGATTGTAGATGGCTGGATTTGACTTTCCGGAATGCCACACATTTTCAAAGTACTTGGTGGCAAAACATTAATTGATGCCCTGGTGTCCACCAAACATTGTTTGACTGCTACTTTGTTGATGTCAATAGTAATGCACAAAGCATATTTCCTGACCGGCCGAGGAGCCAATTCATGTTTATAAAAAGTGATGGCCGGTTGATTGCTGGCTGGACTTAAAACTGCAGTGACTTGTTCAACTGGGATATCTTCATTTACCATTACTTTCTACATGTATTGCTTCAGGGCTAGCTGATGTGTGGTGGATCTTCTAATCAATTCTAGGATAGAGATTCGGGTCGGTGTTCTATCCAAATGCTTCAATAGATCATACTCCGTGCCCAGTACAGACTCTTGTTCATGTTCCCCTTGCTCTTGTACCGGCTCCTACTCCCGTTGGGGAAACACTCGGTGGAACATCCGTCCACTACGGAGCACCATTGTTTTCGGCGCCTCTGTCGGGCCTGGAATATGTGAGGAGTTAGAAGAGGTGGAGGGAACAGTAGAAGGTGTGTTGGATGCTGGTGCAGGATTGGTAGGATGAGGGATTCTTATAAGGGGCCTCGCCGACTGAGGGTTATCGGAAGGTGGAGGTGGAGGCCGGGTGACAAGGAGGGGCCTCGGAAGCATGGTGGTGGACAGGGTATGTTGTGGCGAAACAGGAGGGGATACGATTGCCGGCGAGGGGCGGATAAGGAGAGGTCTATTTGGTGGAGGGTTTTGGGATGACGGAGCATTTGTGGGTTGGCGTATAAGAAGAGGCCGTGAAAGAGTAGGGTTAGGGTTAAGTGGCCCTGGAGTGGTGGAACGTATGAGGGGACGTGGCGGTTGGGAAGAGGGTACAGGTTGAAGCCTTCTTAACAATTGTGGTGGTTATGGCTGACTGGAGTTTTGGTTAATGGCCCCGACAGAGGCACTTTCTTTATGCCAGCCCTGCCCTCTCTCCACTTCATGGATTAAGGTGACAGGGTTTACTTGTTGATTTTGAATCGGGTGCTCCGATAGCAGATTATTAACGATCCCCATATTTGGCTGGGGTGCAGGAGCCTGCTGTTGCTGAGGAGGCTGCTGAGCCTGTGGTTGCCGAGGAGGCCTTCGAGCCTTTAAAGTAGCAATGAACCTCCTCATCTCATCCCAATCAATATCACCTTGATCATTCATATCATATATATAATCCTTGAAGTTAAAATAATTGTTGATAGTGTGCCCCAGTTGCCGGTGGAAGACTCAATACCGAGAAGTGTCTACATGTTGCGGCCACACCGTTCTTTCCTTATGCAAGGTGAGCGCATTGGCGGCCATGAGGGCGTTGCAGATATCTGGTAGACTTTCTGGTGACGGAGGGTATTGGGCCCTTCTAGGCCCCAATGGTCTTCTCGGTTGTTGCAGTTGTTGTGGTGCATAATTGGCTGGCGGGGGCACCTGGTGGTATAGTGGGGGTTGATTTTGCGGTGTAAAGTGGGGTTGTTGCTGTTGCTGTTGTGGTGGTGGAAGAGGCCGGAAGGTTTGAGGAGGATTGTTGTTTGGCTGGTGGACTTGGTTTTAGAAGGCAGGCTGTTGTGGTGATCTCTGGTTTGGAGGGTGGCGGAAAGGTGTGGAGTTGCCAAACGCGCTCACCTGCTCATTAGTAACAGTACCTTCAGTGGTCGCACCAGTATTGTTGACATTAACGTTCTTCCTCATCATCTTTGGTCTTGGTTCAAACATGCCCATAATGGGCGAATCTTTCATCTGTGTCTGTATGTATCTTGCTCTTTCATAAAGCTCTTCCATGGTGCTCAACTTATTCATGGCTAGAATATGACGAAATTGCGGAGTGGAGTTTGATATAATCATCTTCACTTGCTCCGTTTCCGACAGTGTGCCTTTCAGTCTTTCGGCCATGGCTCTCCACCTATCAGCAAATAGAACGAAGTCCTCCTCGGGCTTCATCTTTTCGGCAACCAAATCAGTAACAGATAGCGAGGGACCCACACGGTCCTTGTACTTCTGCAGAAACTTTCGTTGAACTACATCAAAGTCACCTGCATCAGCCGGCTCCAGGGAGTAAAACCATTCTAGTGCCGGACCATCTAACGACCGCCTAAAGAGATAAGCCAGAGAAGTCTTGTTATCCTGCCAGAATGATGCCTCATATAAGAAGTCTTTCAAATGGATGTACGGATTACCCATTCCATTGTACCGCCAAAAATTCGACATCTCAGATGGGGGTAAGTGAAAGACTGGTAGAGTGGGAAGAGTAACTTCGGGAGCGGCCTTGGGTGCAGTGACCTTCTTGAGCTGCTCCTCCATACTAGAAATCTTTTGGAGGAGTATAGTGTGAGTATCAGACTCGGCTAGGGCCGGACGAGAAGAGTATTAGTTCGGCATAGGCCTTCTCAAGAATTGAGGAACAAGAGGTTGTTGAGGCCTAGCAGCGGAGTGACTGTCCGGTTGGGCCGGCGTAGTCATAACAGGAGTTGGTGGGCGCGGGGGTGCCCTAGGTGTGACTGCCTGGTCGTTGGGAAAGTTAACAAAGTGGCCACCCACGGCCTGGGGAGGGTTGGAAGATGACGGGATGGATTTTCCTTTTAAGGCGGCTTGGACCGCCTGGCATTGGGAATCATCCAGTTGAGTGAGAGCTTTGAGAAAATCATTAAAGTTGAAAGAAGGGGAGGTGTCTCCAGAAGTATTTTGGGCGGTAGGTTGAGCTTGGGAAGAAGACTCAACCTCCGGAGAAGTGGTGTCCACCATGTGGACCTGAGTGGGAGAGGGAACATAGTTTCCCTCGTAGTAGATGGAATCCTGAGGGGGAACCTCATAAAATGGGTCAGAGTGACCCTCCTCATAACCATCGTAGGTATACCCATAGTTGGCCATATTGATGATTTTACCTGGTCAGAGTTTCATGCTTAAGGAGAGAGAAATATATTTCAAACAAGTAAGTAAAATCAAGAGATATCACCCTATCAGATGAGATATACACCCAAGTTATAATGAGCCCAAGATTTTAAAGTTTTCTTTGGAGATTAGGTAAGTTTTTACAGTATAATGAATTCTCTCCTTTGAAAGTGTGTCCTAATTGAAAGTTTGGGTATAATCTGCGGGTTAACTAGGTTCTTTCTCTCTCTTCACCAACGTATGGGTCAACTATACTCCGGGTGCTTCAATGGTACAACCTGCCTGGCGTCTGTGAGGGAATCGACGGGTGCGGGGACTTACGGAGGCTTGGTTTAGGAATTTCCGGTCCAATGAGACGGAATGCTCAAAGGATGGTCCTTCCTTCACCAAGAAGGGGTGAGATCCTACAAAGTGTGGGGAGAGGAGGTCTTCTAAGCCAAATGCCCTAAATGCAGTCTAATGCAGGCAAATCAGGCGGATAATTATCAGATAGACAGTAATAGCAATCAACAGGTGAATGAACAGCAACAAACAGGGTTCTGTGGGCACATAACAAAATGATGACCTGGAGGAGGTCGCTATATCAAAAATCAGCGACTGTGTTTCAGTCGCTAATCACTGTGAACAATGTAAATTGGAAGCAACCAAAATGAAATAACGCCTTAGAGTGAGGCGCTGTCTGAAGAAATGATGCCTCTGAAAAGGGGCGTTGAAACACAGTAAACAGTAATCAAGGAAATGGCCAAAATCAATAACAGTCAAAGAAACTGACGCCTTGGTGTGAGGCGTTAAATGTGAAAATGACGCCTCTGTGAGGGGCGTGGATCATAAAAATGCGGAAAATAAATGGAAACAGTGCCTGTTTGAACAGTCGATGTATGTAGAAATGACGGCGGAATGAAGGGCGCTATTCAATTCCAGAGAACCGAAGGCCATGATAACTGACAGAAATCAATTTTCCTTTCTAATAAAAATGCTATGGATACTTCAAAAATTGGCTAATCCAGTGGGGGGGGTATGCACGTGGTGCACGAGGGGAGTGTGCTACGTGGAGCACGAAGGAGGGGCACGCGAGGGTGCCGAAGGGAGGGGCACGCGAGGGCGCCGAAAGGAGGGGTAATCAAACTAAAAACAAAAATCCGACCGTGATCGCCAATTTGTGAACATGTCACATAGACATTTTAAAGAGAGAAGGAAAAAATGATGATAATGATAAGGGATACATAAATATGCTAAAATGAGTGGGACATGAAGGAAAAGAGGATGAGCATGAGATGCTCTATGGAGGGTGATCGCCAGAGGGGTTACCTCAAAAAAAGAATGATGATCGCATGTACCTTGTATGAAGCGGGTGAGATTGCAAGTTCTTCCTTCCTCCTTCTATCGGCCGGCATATGAAGGGGGTTTATAGCTTGATTACCCTTGCAAGAAAACACACAAAATAAATAAAGATATGGATTAGCCAAATGTGTAGTATCAATGCTCTAAAAGTATAGAAATCAATCAAATTAAGCATGAACACACCTTGTGTGTTTTGGTTCAAAACCCCTTAAGAAGGAGTAACAAGGTTGGGGAGTATATGAATGCAATGATATGAATAAACAAAGCAATTATACCAAGGAGTATCTCTAGCAGAGAACTAGAGAGAAAGGGTGCGTGTGTGATGAGATGAATAATAACTAACAAACTAAAAGACTAAAAGAGGGAACGCCCTTCTGCTGTGTGTGCAGCAGTAAAGGGAAGGAAGCAAGAGCCTCGGCTGCAGCAGTGGATGAAGATTATGCTGGAAGAAGAACTGTCACCCGTGGAAATTCGCTCGTGGGAGAAGAACGCCACCAGGAGGAAGAACCTGTAAGGAAATTAAAAGAGCTCTCTTCTTTCTCTGTTCTCTGTTTAGTGAAAAGCTCTCTGCCTGTTAAACTCCCTTGTTGTTCTTTTTCTTCTTAACCTTCTCGCGCGAGAAGAACACATGGGGGTATTTATAGGCCAAAATTCCTTGAATTAATAGGATTAAAATAAGGTAATCAATCCTCCAATAAGGAACCCTCTTCCCAATCGAACACAAGGTGTAAAATGGGGAAAGGATCATAATTTGAAGGTAGCAGGCGAAACGGAGACGGAAGTCAAAATGACGACCTGACGAGGGGCGTTAATTGAAATGACGACATTCACACAGTCGTTAATTCTTGGATTTATTAATGGCAATAAAGGACTTTCCTGATTTAAAATTTGACAAATGATGCTTTTTTAATGGGCGTCAAATAATAAACGCCCCAAAGACGGGCGTCAATTCTTTGAGTTTTATTTTCTTTAGGATTCGTAAAATCTAGGAAACAACACCTGTTTGAACAATCGTTTATTTGTGAAATCACGACCCTCATCAGGTCGTCAGTTAAATGACGCCCTTCCTCCAGGCGTTAATTACAATTGTTATGGAAATAGAGAAATTATCAAATGATTAGAAAATTTTCATATTAAGCTAATATTGAAGTCCACTTTGGGGCGTCACGTGGTGACATGAGATTTAATCAACATAGCATCGATTTTGGCGTGTCTACAGTGCCCGAATGTCACGTCGATGAATTGGTCGATACGCGGCATGGGGAAACTATCCTTCATAGTGGCTTTGTTGAGGTCGGTGTAGTCAACGCACATTCGCCACTTTTCACTGCTCTTGGGAACCAAAACTGCATTGTCAATCCACTCGGGGAACTGAGTGGGCTTTAGTAATCCAGAGCGCACCTTCTCGCCACCTATTCCAGGATGATTGTCTGCCATCGAGGTTGTAGCGACGCCTCCGCTACTGCACTGGGTGGCAGTTTGGATCCAACTTGAGTTGGTGGGTCACCACTATAGATTCTAAGAAATCTACTTAAGGAAAACTAAAGAGAATAATTAAAGGAGAAAACGAAAGGGTAAAAAGAGGGGAAAAGGGGGGGCATGCGAGGATGCTAAGGGGAATGTGATCGCCAGAGGGGTTACCTCAAAGAAGAAAAGAATGATCGCATGTACCTTGTGTTGAGCGGGTGAGATTGTGGATCCTTTCTTCCTCCTTCTACCGGCCGACCGATGAAGGGGGTTCTTAGCTTTGATTACCCTTGTAGAACACACACAAAGAAAACAATAAAAAGAATGGATTAGCCAAAAGGGTGTAGTATCAATGTTCTAAGAATATGAAATCAATCAAATTGAGCATGAACACACCTTGTGTGTTTTGGTTTTTTTAAAACCCCTAAGAGGAGCAACAAGGTTTGAAAAATGTGGATGAATATGCTAATGCAACAAGATAGATGTGATGTGGGATCAAGCAAAGTACTAGAGGAAGGGATGTGTGATGATGATGATATGTTAATGACAAAAGCAATTAAACAAGCTAAAGGGATGGTTCCTTTCTGCTGTGCGTGCAGCAATGAAGGGGAGAAAGGAGTCATCAATATGCAAGAGGGGTAGCAGCGGTTCATCAGTAGAAAGAGAGGAATCCGCCAGGAAGAAGAGCTTGGAAGAATCACCTGCAATCAAAGAAACGCTCTTCTCTCTGTTAACTCTGTATGTGTTTCTCTCTGCCAACTCTCTTCTAAATCTATGTTGCTGCTAACTCGCATCCCTCTATTTTTGCTCCCTTTTCCTCTTTCGCCTCTCTCGCGCGAAGAGAATCAGCAGGGGTATTTATAGGGCCAAATATCCTTGCAAAACAAGTATTAAAACAAGGTAATGATCCTCCATCAAGAAACACTCTTCCCAGTCGAACACAAGATTTAAAATGGGGAAAGAATCATTACTGGAAAGAAGGAGGTAAAAGGGAGACAGAATTGAAAATGACGACCCCTTGAAGGGCGTCAATTAAAAATGACGACACGACCAAAGGCGTTAATTAAAATAACGACGTCCATGAAGTCGTCAATTCCTGGATTTAATTATAGAAACAATTAACTTTCTTTATTTAAAATGATGAACTGACGCCTGTCATATGGACGTCAAATAATCAACGCCTTCAAGAGAGACGTCAATTCTTCAATTTCCCATTTTCCTTGCGATCCATAATTTCTAATAAATCTAGAAAATGACGCCCGTATTGGTAGTCGTCCATTTTTCAAAGAGGCGCCCTTGTCTATGCCGTCAATTTAAATAACACCTTCGATCAGGGCGTTAATTTCAATTATCAAAGAAAAATGCCAATTAATTCATGAAAAATAGAAAAACTTCATATTAAATCAATATTGAAGTCTGCTTTGGGGCATCACATGGTGACATGAGATTTACTCAACATGGCATCAATTTTGCGTGTCTACAGCTGTCCTGCCTTGGCATCTACTTTGCAAGGGAGTGAGACGGAATGAAGTGGAAGTGAAACAAGTGGAATGAGTGGAACGAACTGATAAGTAGACGCCAAGGTGTGATGTGACACGCCTGTGACACTAAGCGTTTGGAAATCTTTCCAAGATTTTGAATAAAACAACTCCGGATGATTCCAAGAAGGCATCGATTAGCTGGATAAAGGAGACTAAACTAAATAAACAAAATGTGCGCGAGGGCACGACAAGGAGGCACCATTGGAGAGCGGTTACCAGCCAATGTGGACGTGCTACAACCAAGGTGGGTTTGCAGAAAAGTAAAGTGAATTGAGATAAAGATCCAGCAAAGGGATGATTTTCAAGGGACCAGCCTGAACGGTTTTAAAGAGAATAAAGTACTTGATTTAGAATGGAATATCTCATGTCAACTCAATTAAGAGCGAGCGACTTTCATTATTGGCGTAACATGAAGATTTTCAACATTAAGCTCAAAGTCCTACATGATGCATGCTGGGCTAAAAGAAAAATTAAAACAAACTAAAAATAGAAGATAATCAAGGATAATATTGCTAAGACATCTAGATTTGGTCAAGAATCCAGATCCCTGAGCTGATACTAAGCCGAAGCCCGTTTGTCCACGCATCAACTCAGAAAGTGGAACCATCGTCCCAAACCTTGAATGACTCAACGGCCTATCCGTGTGATCAAGATTCCCCTGGAATTATCACTATGTTTGATGAAGGGGAACTCAAATTCCAGGTTCATCGTAACCACAAGGTCCTTGATATGCTATAATAGCGTAGATACCTTATAGTAACAATGCTTACAGGGGAAATACAAAAGCGAAGTGATGTTACCAATAGAACAATCCGAGCATTTCCAGACTTGCACATCCTGCACTCAAAGCTTCTCAGCTCAAAAGATCGTTAGCTCAAAATATGATCATAAGTGCTTGATATAAACAATTTAATCATGATATAACAACACTTTATAGATTATGAAAAATCATATTGGTGCAAGATGAGGGTCTCCATCTCACCTGCATCCACAACATGCATATCATCATATTATCATCATATCAACATACTTCACATAAAAATGAATAAAAAAAATTGCATCATGCATACCAGTGAGGTGGGAAAGTCGCGAAACTCCCGTCGTAACACTTGCATCTCGTATGCAAGTGGGGCTCCAATCACCACCGGTAGCCAACGTGATGGGAATCGACGCCGAGCATGTATATTTTCTTTTGCATTTATGTCTTTTTAGTTTGTGTTCATATCCTTGGGAAAGTATGTACGCAAATGTACGGCTTTGTAAGCCAATGTGTCATCCCCTTGGATTGTTTAGGTTTTTGTGCAATTGTGTAGTAGGTCCAGCTAGGGGGCCCTCAACCCTTTCCCATTGGTCCATGTCATTCATGTGGGGCTGGTCAACCATCCTAGGTGGCCATCTAGAAGGGTTGAATGCCAATTGACCACATGGGAGACAGAGGGGGTAAATTTTCCAAGGTAGGCTACCTACCCTTTCCAACTTGTCCCCTCTTGGTCAAGGGGGCGCCCCTCCCCTTATTATTTTATTGTTTTGTGTGTGTTTATCACACTTAATCCCAACCTTTCATTCCACATCTCTAGATCCAAGGGTCTACATTTGATTAGATACATAGCATATAAAAGGTTGTATTTTCCATTTGTTGGCATTAATGAAGAAAGAAAATTGTTGAAGGGCCAAAGAGCTTCTTGCGCCCCTACCTCTCTCTCCCTCTGGTTTCTTCATCCCCAACCCCCATTCTAGAGTGATATCTCCTCCCCCTCAATCTCTGAGTTCATCGGTGCCGCCGCCGCCGCCGTTCGTGCCGCCATCGCGCCGCCGCGAAGCCGTCTTCGGTGTTCTGTCCATCCAGGACAGAGGTAACTTCCCCGAATTTCTGCTCCCACCTCCCACCTCCTCTGGAGCTGACATTTTCAGGAGTGGTTCACCTCTCGAACCCTTATCTTCACAAAAAATTTCAAGTCATATTTTCTTCATTTGGTATTTTTCCATTTTCGTTCAAACTATCATTCTAATTCTGCTAGATCTCTGTCTACAGTGATAGTTTCCCTGAGTTTTCCATTTCCCGACCACCTTCTGATTTTTCTTGTAGCCCCCAATTTTACTGGGAGTTCTTTCCACCCTCCTAGACCTCTCCAAATTTTCATGGAATTTAGAAAGTTCGTTTCATGTTTTTAGAAATTCTTGTTCCAACTCATCTACAGTTCTGTCTGCATCAGTCCATATCCGACCACAGTCTAGTGTAAACTCTCTAAAAAATCCAGGCCATCATATTCTCCATATCTAAAACTAGTCCTGGTTTCCTCTCTTGATTTCCTACAACTTTTCTGAAGAACACAACTTCAGATTACGACGTCTACGTTACGGTCAAAGGAAATCCACAGGAAAGTTTCCTGTTGATCTGAGAGTTCGGGTACTGTACAACAGGAACTTAAAAATTCAACAAAGGCTAGCTCCGCGCAGATCTAAGTCCTCTCTCTGGGCCTAGATTGAAGGATTTCAAGAGATCTTTCCAACGATAGCTCATGTGCCCTGATCCGACATCGGGATTGATCGCAGCGTCCGTTCTCGCCAGAGCGCGCGACTGAAAACAGAACCGGCAGATCCGTGGCTGGTGATTCCGACCGGTGTCGATCGGAGCCGCCCGGCCTCCGGCCGGCGAACCAGTGTGCCGCCATCCCGGGGAGCGCTTCCCCAAGTGTCCCCACTACAGCAGTGCCACCAAGTCCCACACGGCCCCTCCGGGCAGCACGTGGGCCCCATGGTTGCGAGTACGGGTGCGGCCGAAGCTACGCGTGAAGCCGCCCATCAACCCGGAATCGGTCCTCCCGGGCCCATTTGTGTAGCCCTTTACCTCCCTGCGTGGAGTGGGCAGTGATTCATTGCTGTAACATTTGTGTGTTAACCGTCCCGGGAGTACGAGTTCGGCCGGGTCCGTCTTCCCCACGCCGAGAGCGTGGAGGTATCGTATTCGCTCTTACACTCGGCATTTCGCTTATTTCCTTATATGCTTTATATGTCGCTGCTAGAGAGCATGTGTAGGGCCGTTAGCTCGTAATATTTATTTCACCGCTGCTGTGACAGAGAGAGCGTGACCGTCCTGTGACCCGATCCGGGCACAAAAGAGAATTGACCACCCTAGCTCTTGTCGGTTTCTCAACCGTGCACGTCCGACGCTTCCCTCGTTAAGGGACAATCACGAGCTCGTCTAGAGTCCGAGGGTCGCATATCATTTTGGAGTCGAGTCTGTGGTCCGTCCCGCATCAATTTGGTATCAGAGCGAGTTTGAGTCTAGGGTGTCCAAAATAAAAAAAAAGAGTGCCATTTAAGTCTAAGTGTCTAAGTCGGCCTTAGGAGTTGTATTTGCATACCATTAGTCGGTATATAAAAAGTTGTTGTCCAAACGTTATGCTACGCCTATCAGGAAGGTCGCACACTTGCGCGACTGATCTTCGGATCGATTAACTCCGCCCCGTACCGAGTCTTGGTGTCTTGTCCTTAGTGTGCATGCATCCCAACCTTGCATAGTCGGTCTAGTGTCATGTCCAAATGGCCTTGCCTATCCATTCCTAGGGATCCATTCCTACATTTTGGCAAATATGGCCAACCCATGCCAACCCGTCCAAGGCGATAGGTCCGTGTCCGAGTACATTCGGGACTATCATAAGTATTGGTTGGAATATGGCTTGGGAGAGGAGAGCACCACGGCCGCATTTCAGTTTCGAAAAGGTTTGCGGCTTTACTTTCGAATCCAATGTCTTGTCCGCGATGCATTCTCTCTAGCGTAGTCCTATAAGGTTGCTCTGGAGGTCGAGCCATTTGAGTCACCATTTAATGACTACCTACAGCGAGCTGATGCTGCCCTGGCTGCCCTTCGGTAAACATCTAACTCCCAACCGAGTCCCGAGCCGATCGGACTGCCTACCCCATTGCCTTCACCACCCGTGCGTGCTCCGTTACCACCCTTACCTTACGATCCTCATCCGGAGCCATCATATTGGGAGTCACCTCACCCCGAGCCACCCGTGTTTCTTACGGGGACGCTATACATAGCCGAGCCACTTCTTAGATGGCTCAAAGATGGCTTGGTCCCACTTCCTTACCCCTCCATAGACCCCACCTTACCTTTAGTGCCGGTCAACTCATTCCATACCACATTTCGATCTAGTCACCATGTTGACACATTGGACGATCTTGTCATGGGATTAGATTCACAATGGAAGTTGACGCATCTTTTGGCGCGAGGCTTTGACCAACCTGCTAGTCTTAGCTTCACCCATCCGGCCTTCGGGTCCATTACCTCCGAGTGCACCGTGGGTTGTGTCACCACGGAGGTTCTTCTACTTCTCCCGCTACCGGACGAGCCCGAATTCATACCCTTTTGTCCGAGGGAAGAATCATACTTCTTGCCTACGATCCCCGTCCCACCCGTCACAATTCAAGAAGGTGACTATCCACACCTTCAAAACTTCTACACGTGGGACCGTGACTTGTGGGAACCCACCACAAGGGGTCATACCTTCTTTGATCCCTTTGACCCATTCCCTAGTGGATCCTTAGACCCTCCATATATACTTCACTTCTTAGAGGGAGTCCACTATCACACTCCTACCCCAAGGGCCGGGTCATCTACACCCACCAAGCCCGTACACCTACAAGATACACCATCATCTAGGGGAAATACTCTTGGTCCTCCCACATCCACATCCCATATGCATGCATGGTCCACCTTAGGAGGTCTAGGATTTCCGCATGATGTCAACCACCGGTTACGTCAGATGCATGCATGGCATACGTTCGGGTGTCCTGGTCCTCCGTCATCCATGTACGGGTCGGACTAACCATAGATTTGTCTCGAGTCATGAGTCAGTTTCTTATTTGTGTGGTTTGTTTTGTGTGGTTTGTTTGCACGGTTTGTGTGTCGTTTATTTGTCTGCATGTGTCTTATGCAAGCTCGTCGATGTCAATCCCTTATGAGTGTGAAGCGAATCGACTCACTCGATGAGTATGGGATCGGTTCTACCTCTACACCCGGATCAGTCACCTACAGGGACCCAACGGTGATTCCTAGTGAGTCTTCGAGCCACCTCCTCCCATTTTGAGAGTGCCCCAGCCGGAGTGTCCACCTTTAGCCCATAGCAGCTTGTGCATATCGAGTATATATGGAATGAGCAGGTGACGGTCACTTGGAGTGGAGCATACCCGCGCTACTTGGCACGGTGACGGATCCGCTGGAGTACTCGAGCATCCATACCCCTACTCGACGGGGTCGAGTTCCTCCCACCCGAGAAGAGTTGATGGGAATCGACGCCGAGCATGTACATTTTCTTTTGAATTTATGTCCTTTTAGTTTGTGTTCATATCCTTGGGAAAGTATGTACGCAAATGTACGGCTTTGTAAGCCAATGCGTCATCCCCTTGGATTGTGTGGGTTTTTATGCAATTGTGTAGTAGGTCCAGCTAGGGGGCCCTCAACCCTTTCTCATTGGTCCATGTCATTCATGTGGGGCTGGTCAACCATCCTAGGTGGCCATCTAGAAGGGTTGAATGCCAATTGACCACATGAGAGACAAAGGGGGTAAATTTTCCAAGGTAGGCTACCTACCCTTTCCAACTTGTCCCCTCTTGGTCAAGGGGGCACCCCTCCCCTTATTATTTTATTGTTTTTTGTGTGTTTATCACACTTAATCCCAGCCTTTCATTCCACATCCCTAGATCCAAGGGTCTACATTTGATTAGATACATAGCATATAAAAGGTTGTATTTTCTATTTGTTGGCATTAATGAAGAAAGAAAATTGTTGAAAGGCCAAAGAGCTTCTTGCGCCCCTACCTCTCTCTCCCTCTGGTTTCTTCATCCCCAACTCTCATTCTAGAGTGATATCTCCTCCCCCTCAATCTCTGAGTTCATCGGTGCCGCCGTCGCCGCCGTTCGTACCGTCATCGCGCCGCGGCGAAGCCGTCTTCGGTGTTCTGTTCATCCAGGATAGAGGCAACTTCCCCGAATTTCTGCTCCCACCTCCCACCTTCTCTGGAGTTGACATTTTCAGGAGTGGTTCACCTCTCGAACCCTTATCTTCACAAAAAATTTCAAGTCATATTTCCTTCATTTGGTATTTTTCCATTTCCGTTCAAACTGTCATTCTAGTTCTGCCAGATCTCTGTCTATAGTGATAGTTTCCCTGAGTTTTCCATTTCCCAACCACCTTTTGATTTTTCTTGTAGCCCCCAATTTTACTGGGAGTTCTTTCCACCCTCTTATACCTCTCCAAATTTTCGTGGAATTTAGAAAGTTCGTTTCATGTTTTTAGAAATTCCTGTTCCAACTCATCTACAGTTCTGTCTGCATCAGTCCATATCCGACCACAGTCCAGTGTAAACTCTCTAAAAAATCCAGGCCACCATATTCTCCATATCTAAAACTAGTCCTGGTTTCCTCTCTTGATTTCCTACAACTTTTCTGAAGAACACAACTTCAGATTCGGACGTCTACGTTACGGTCAAAGGCAATCCACAGGAAAGTTCCCTGCTGATCTGAGAGTTCGGGTACTGCACAACAGGAACTTCAAAATTCAACAAAGGCTAGATCCGCGCAGATCTAAGTCCTCGCTCTGGGCCTATATTGAAGGATTTCAAGAGAGATTTCCAGCGATAGCTCATGTGCCCTGATCCGACATCGGGATTGATCGCAGCGTCCGTTCTCGCCGGAACGCGCACCTGAAAACAGAATCGGCAGATCTGTGGCCGGTGATTCCGACCGGTGCCGATCGGAGCCGCCCGGCCTCCGGCCGGCGAACCAGCGTGCCGCCATCCCGGGGAGCGCTTCCCCAAGTGTCCTCACTATAGCGGTGCCACCGGGTCCCACACGGCCCCTCCGGGTAGCACGTGGGCCCCACGGTTGTGAGTACGGGTGCGGCCGAAGCTACGCGTGAAGCCGCCCGTCAACCCGGAATCGGTCCTCCTGGGTCCATTTGTGTAGCCCTTTACCTCCCTGCGTGGAGTGGGTAGTGATTCATTGCTGTAACATTTGTGTGTTAACCGTCCCGGGAGTACGAGTTCGACCGGGTCCATCTTCCCCACGCCGAGAGCATGGAGGTATCGTATTCGCTCTTACACTCGGCATTTCGCTTATTTCCTTATATGCTTTATATGCCGCTGCTAGAGAGCATGTGTAGGGCTGTTAGCTCGTAATATTTATTTCACCGCTGCTGCGAGAGAGAGAGAGTGACCGTCCCGTGGCCCGATCCGGGCACAAAAGAGAATTGACCACCCTAGCTCTTGCCGGTTTCTCAACCGTGCACGTCCGACGCTTCCCTCGTTAAGGGACAATCACGAGCTCGTCTAGAGTCCGAGGCTCGCATATCATTTTGGAGTCGAGTCTATGGTCCGTCCCGCATCACAACGACGTGCTAAGGGGAAAGATCCCTCATCTCCAGGTCGCTGGTCGATGCGTCCCATCGACATGTATAAGTGGCTCCATATCTGCATCCATACATTGCATTAGTAATGCATTCATGTTTAAGAAAAAAAAAGAAAAAGAAAGAAAATGCATACCTGAAGAAAAGGTGAAAAGCCACTGACTGTCGTCTCTCGACCTGTCCCCGTGGACAGGTCGGCTATCAAGTGCGCCAGCAGCACTGCTCCCCAGGCATATCTGCCAACGCCCTCCAAGTCCTCGAGAATCCCTAAGAAGCGGCAGTTGATGACATCACCCTTCGTGCCGAGCAGTAGCCTCCCGAGCATCAAAAATAGAAATCTCCTCAAATCTCTGTCTACTCTCACCCTGTCAGCTGGGTCCTGGCAATAGGCATCCCTAGCCCCGTCTATCAATCTCTGCGAAAACTGCTCTAAGGACTCCCCAGATCTCTACCTAGAGTCCCCCAATCCCATAGCTATGGTAAGGTTAGTGCGAAAAATGGTCCTACACTCGCTGGGCGTCTCATAGACCGTCTCTAGCCCTAACGGTCTCTGGGTCAGCTCACTATAGTCGGGTAGGGTGATCTCGCTCACAGCCTCTCCATCTACCCTCAGCCCAGTGATCCTAGTGACATCCTCTAGGGTAGGAACCATATGCCCCCACGGCATCAGAAACGCCCTGCTAGTCCTATCCCACCTCTCTCCGAGCACCTGGATCAAAGGTAGGTCTGGTCTCATTGGCTCTATACTCAGGAAGGGCCCAAACCCCATGGCATCTATCCTAGCCCTCTGAAACTCGGGGAGTCTATAATAAGCTGCTCGGACCTTGACCCAAGAGATCCGCATCCTCATCAACCCCTACACCACGAAATAATAAAATCTTCATTTACATTTTCATGTGGATCTTTGTTTAATTGCCTATGCTGTGTCTAATCAATTGACGCCCCCGAGGGAGGCATTATTCTGGTAATTTCTGATGTATTTTGAATTGACGACCCAACCTGGGTCGTTGTTCATTTAAAGACGTCCCTATGGAGGACGCTGCTTTGAAGGTAATTTCTGAAGTTCTGACCCTGGGTCGACATTTATTTAATTAACACCCTTGTAGGGGGCGCGATTTATTCTGGAGAAATGTCAATTGACGCTCATCCCTGGGTCGTCATTGGTTTAATTAACGCCCCGGTGGGGGAGTGCTGTTTAAAAGGCTTTATTTTGTGTTAAATTGCAATTTACGGAAATGCTAACTAACGACCATCCCAGTGGTCGGTACCTATCCAATTGACGTCCCGATGGGGGGCGTGGTTTTCCAGGGGAAGGTTGCTGATGTGCGAAATTAAAATAACAGAAACACATACATTTTAAAATAAGTGAAATAACAGGGAAATAACAGCATGGTGGCAAAACATGATAAAATTTAAATAACGACATGCTGCAGGGCGTGGTTTTCATGCGATTAATTGTTTTCAGAGATGAACTAATGGAATTGACGACCCATTCTGGGACGTCGTTTTAATTAACGACACCCCTGGGGGCGTCATTTTTCTGATCATTGGTTTTTCCTCTCCCGAGAGCTACGGAAATGGAAGAAAATGAAAATGAAAATAAAAATAATAATAAAATGGAAAAATGGGGCGTGGGGGGGCCTACCTTCTGTCGTTTGGGCCCAATCATCCCTCCACGGAGGGGCTGCCGTGGTTGGCGTGGCCGCCGGAGTTGCCCGGGCCGAGGGGGTGCCGCCGCCGCCGCTGGTGGTTCCTCTCCTCCTTCTTCTTCTCCTCCTTCTTCTTCATCCCCTTCTTTGTCTTCTCCATCGTCTTCCTCGCCTTCGTCTTCATCATCACTTTCATCTCCTTTGTCTTCTTCTTCTCCATCGCCTTCACTGCGTTCTTCCTCTTCACCGGCCGCTGCCGCCGGTGCTTCTTCGACCGCCACGGGAGGGAGCTCCTCCACGGCGTGCTCTTCTACCAGGTCCACCACGTCGGGGGCGGACACCCTCTGGCGTTTGTGAGCGTCGCCAGCCATTGGTTTGAGAGGAGAGAGAGAGTAGAGAGAGTGAGAATGGGAGATGAAGATTGGGGGTTGCGGTTAGGGTTTTGCAGGAGGGGAGAAAGAGAGGAAATGAACGAAGGAAGGAGAAAGGGGGGAAAGTAGGATTTAACGGTCAAGAGTAATTGACGCCCGAATGGAAGTCGTGTCTTTGTAAATTGACGGTTTGATGAAAGGCGTGGTTTAGAGATTTGATGCCCTGAGGCTGGACGTCATTTTTATTTGCGTGGGAATTTGTAAAATCGTCGTCAGGCGCATTAATGGAAAGTGATTGATGTGAGTGGTTGTAATTATTACTCCTTTGAATTTGACGACGACAAATACGGGCGTCCATTTTTGAATACGCGACCTGAGCAAAGACATTTTTTGTGAATTGTTTCGAAGATAATTTGAAAATTTGAATTGAATTAACGCCTTCTATAAAGACGTGAGTTAAGAAACGCCAATACTGTTGGGCGTCAATTGTGATCTTTAAATGGAATGGACGGCATTACCTGAGGCGTGTTATAATAAATTGACGCCGTTGATAGAGGCGCTGTTCAGAACAGAGTACCCAAGGCTTGTTTTATCAGACAGAATTGCATGAATCAAGGAACTAATCATTTTTACTCATTATTTTGGCTCAAATAAGAACAGAATTTTTATTTCATTATAGAAGAAATCACGATTACATTCTCTAAGCCACTGCGGGCCTTATCTTCTTGAGAGCCAGTACATATGCTTTACATTTATCTTCTTCTTCTTCAACATGAGTCTTGGATCTGTGAAGAAGTCCCACCTTCCATTGAGCTATTATGGTCTTGATTTCTTCATGATCTCCATTTGAGCATAGTTCTCTTCTCTTGATTGGAGGAAGGTGAGAAGGTTCTTCTAAAAGATGCCGAGGAAGCCCGAGTTGTGGGAGGCACCGGTGTGCGTTGTAAAGGAAGAAGTCGGTCCCACCAATTAAGCGGAGCTCGATGCCGGAGGATAACCTTGAGAAAAGTTCTGGGTTTTGAAAAAACCCGGTGTGCATGTAAAATTGCTCTTTGGCATTGACTTAAAGTAATCCCTCCATTCATTCCTCTTCTTGAGCTTGGGAACTCTATTGGTCACCCTTTCACATAGACCCAATGAGTTTGTCATATACCGAAGTGGACTCTTGGAGAAGATTTTGGAGGCCGCTTGGTTTGCTTGACATAGATCAAATTTAAAGTGGAAATCTATCCAACAAGCTAGAAGGAGCATTGATCCAAATAAGGGCCGTCCTAGTGAAGCCGAAGTAAGCCCGTTATATAGGTTGGCTAATATTGCCCCACCTATTCTTTTTCCCTCCCACATGCTAGCTATAGCACTTAAGTGATGTTCCTCTAAATGGTCTTCCAATGAAGGGAATAATAAAGCTCCCGCTACACATATGACAAACCCTTTCATCACTCTCTCCAAAAGATCTTCATCTTCTTGAACCTTGTCCATGTTTTTGTATACCCATGAAGCCAACTTCAAAAGGTTGATCCCTTGTTGGCCTTCATTTGATTCACCAAATTTGGTCTTTGGACAAGACTCATGAGCATGTCATGGGCTTGTATGGGCTTGGTCATATGAGCCATCCTTGATTCATCTCCTTGCTTCATCCTTTTCAAACCCAAGAGCATCTCCACTTCTTCTAGGAGTATGGTGGCTTCAAAGGTTGGGAAGAGGAATGTGTGAGTATGAGGGTGCCATAATTCTATGAGAGCTCCAATTGAAGCCCAATCAAGGTGGATGTCATTGTAATGAGTGGCATGGGTGATGAGGCCAAGAAGGTTCCATCTAGAAAGGAAGGCTTTTATATCTAATGAAAGTTTTGAAAGCAATAAAGGAAGCCATTTGATTTTCAGAAATCTTCTTGGACCAGGAATAATGGGGTAATCCTGAAAACATAAAACATAAAAAGAAGGAAGGAAAAGAGAATAACATTAGAAATTTTGAAAAGAAAGAAAGACAGAACAAAAATAAAAGCTTCAAATACAAAGAACACTTACTTGGTCTTTAGTAATTCTCCCACTGATATGGCCTGTCACTTCACAAATCCTTGGAAAACTCATCCTTGGCTTCTTGGAAAGCCTATGCTGCATCAGATGGTTCATCCTTCTGACAGTGTTACTAATTCTATCTGCTCTTCGGTGCTCTATTCTTCTTCTGCTTAGTTCCTCTGTCTGCTTGACAGAAGATAGCTTCGGTCTTCTACTGCTTAACAGAAGATAGCTTCGATGTTCTGATGCTTGGAAACACCAGCAGTTGCCCTATTTATAGTGTTTTGAACGTTAACGGGTATCATGGTTTGTGTTTGAATAAAACGATTTGCTGGAAGCTTAATTCTGAGCAGGAAGCGAAAATAGATAATTAACGACGCGCTCTTTAGCGTCATTTGTTCAATTGACGACATCTTCAGGGTCGTCATTTATTTAGCACCTCCACGGAGGGCGTCATTTGCATTCTAATTCCAAGATAAACTTCAACTGCAATTAACGCCCCAGTGCACGTCGTTCTTTTATCTTTTGACGCTGATCAGAAGGGTCGTCCTTTTTCGAGCTTATGCTTTTGAATTGCTGGATTATTCATGAACATAAGTGCTGTTATATCATGATTAAATTGTTTATATCAAGCACTTATGATCATATTTTGAGCTAACGATCTTTTGAGCTGAGAAGCTTTGAGTGCAGGATGTTCAAGTCTGGAAATGCTCGGATTGTTCTATTGGTAACCTCACTTCGCTTTTGTATTTCCCCTGTAAGCATTGTTACTATAAGGTATCTACGCTATTATAGCATATCAAGGACCTTGTGGTTATGATGAACCTGGAATTTGAGTTCCCCTTCATCAAAAACAGTGATAATTCTAGGGGAATCTTGATCACACGGATAGGCCGTTGAGTCATTCAAGGTTTGGGACGATGGTTCCACTTTCTGAGTTGATGCGTGGACAAATGGACTTCGGCTTAGTATCAGCTCAGGATCTGGATTCTTGACCAAATCGAGATGGCTTAGCAATATTATCCTTGATTATCTTCTATTTTTAGTTTATTTTAATGTTTCTTTTAGCCCAGCATGCATCATGTAGGACTTTGAGCTTAATGCTGAAAATATTCATGTTACGCCAATAATGAAAGTCGCTCGCTCTTAATTGAGTTGACATGAGATATTCCATTCTAAATCAAGTACTTTATTCTCTTTAAAACCGTTCAGGCTGGTCCCTTGAAAATCATCCCTTTGCTGGATCTTTATCTCAATTCCCTTTACTTTTCTGCAAACCCACCTTGGTTGTAGCACGTCCACATTGACTGGTAACCGCTCTCCAATGGTGCCTCCCTGTCGTGCCCTCGCGCACATTTTGTTTATTTAGTTTACTCTCCTTTATCCAGCGAATCGATGCCTTCTTGGAATCATCCGGAGTTGTTTTATTCAGAATCTTGGAAAGATTTCCAAACGCTTAGTGTCGGAGCGTGTCACATCACACCTTGGCAACTACTTATCAGTTCGTTCCACTTCATTCCACTTGTTTCACTTCCACTTCATTCCGTCTCACTCCCTTGCAAAGTAGACGCCAAGGCGGGGCAGCTGTAGACACGCAAAATTGATGCCATGTTGAGTAAATCTCATGTCACCATGTGATGCCCCAAAGCGACTTCAATATTGATTTAATATGAAGTTTTTCTATTTTTCATTAATTAATTGGCATTTTTCTTTGATAATTGAAATTAACGCCCTGATCGAAGGCGTTATTTAAATTGACGGCATGGACAAGGGCGCCTCTTTGAAAAATGGACGACTACCAACACGGGTGTCATTTTCTGGATTTACTGGAAATTACGGATCGCAAAGGAAATGAAAATTGAAGAATTGACGTCTCTCCTAAGGCGTTGATTATTCGACGTCCATATGGCAGGCGTCAGTTCATCATTTTAAATAAGGAAAGTTAATTGTTTCTATAATTAAATCCAGGAATTGACGACTTTATGAACGTCGTTATTTTAATTAACGCCTTTGGTCGTGTCGTCATTTTTAATTGACGCCCTTCAAGGGGTCGTCATTTTCAATTCTGTCTCCCTTTTGCCTCCTTCTTTCTAGTAATGATTCTTTCCCCATTTTAAACCTTGTGTTCGACTGGGAAGAGTGTTTCCTGATGGATGATCATTACCCTGTTTTAATCCTTGTTCTCCAAGGATATTCACCCTATAAATACCCCCCCTGGTGTTCCTCGCGCGAGAAGGAGATGAGCAACAGAGAAAAGGGTGAACGAGAGAACAGAGAAGAGAGTTGTTGTTTTGCAGGTTTTTTTTCCCTTCATCCAAACAAGCTCTCCTTCCGGGCGGTTCTTCCTCCTCTCCAGGCTTCACCCTCTGTTGCAGCAACAATCATATTGAAGCTTTCTCCCTTCACTGCTGCACACACAGCAGAAAGGATCTCTCCCCTTGATTTGTTTTAGTTGTTTCATTAAGCATATCATCATCTTGCATCCTTTTCCTCTAGTACTTTGCTAGATCTCACACCACATATATCTTATTTAGCATATGTATTCACATATTTTTCAAACCTTATTGCTCCTCTTAGGGGTTTAAAATCAAAACACACAAGGTGTGTTCATTCTCAAATTGATTGATTTCATGCTCTTAGAACATTGATACTACACCCTTTTGGCTAATCCATATCTTTGCTTGTTTTGTGTGTTCTTAATTACAAGGTAATCAAAGCTAAGAACCCCCTTCATCGGCCGGCCGATAGAAGGAGGAAGAAAGGATCCACAATCTCACCCGCTCAACATAAGGTACATGCGATCATTCTTTTTTTTCTTTGAGGTAACCCCTCTGGCGATCACATTCACCCTTAGCATCCTACGCATGCTCCCTTTCATCCCCTTATATTTTCCCTTTCATCCTTCTTTTTCCTTAAGTGGATTTTTCATAATCTACAAATTGGCGATCACGATGGGACTTCTTGTGTTTTTAGTTTGATTACCCCTCCCATGTGCTCCACGTAGCACACTCCCTTCGGCACCCCCGCGTGCCCCTCCCATTGACACCCTCGTGTGTCTCTCCCTTCGGCACCCTCGTGTGCCCCTCCCATTGACACCCTCGCGTGTCCCTCCTTTGGTACCCTCGCGTAGCCCTCCATTGTGCTCCACGTAGCACCCTCCCATTGGCGCCCTCGCGTGCCCCTCCTTTGGTACCCTCACGTACCCCTCCCTTGTGCTCCACGTAGCACACTCCCCATTGTGCACCACGTGCACACCTCCCACGGGTTAGCCAATTTTGGAGTCCCCATATGTTTATTCTGATTGTCGGTTCATTGAGCTGAAATAACTCCCTCCCTGCTGTCGTCATTTTGTTATTCATGCCTCGTAAAAAGGCGTCATTTCTTCATTAAACGCCTTACAAAAAGGCGTCATTTTCATTGTTATTGTTTATTCTGCCGCAGCTGGATCACTGTTCATTGGTTTTGACACCCCATCTCCAGGGTGTCATTTTCTTATTGGACGTCTTAGATCAAGGCATCATTTGCTCTATTATTGGTGATTTGGTTATTTCCTGAATATTGTTTACAGTGCTTCACGCCCCTGCCCAGAGGCGTTATTTCCACTGTTCACAGTGATTAGCGCCTGCCACCCAGGCGTTGTTTGTTGATTTAGCGACCTGCCCTGGGTCGTCATTTTTGTTATGTGCCCACAGAACTGCTCATTCTGTCTGTTTACTTGACTGATTATATATCTGTTGTTTGATACTACCTATTTTCATTCATCTCTGCATACGGTTTGGGAGACCTCCTCTCCCCACACTTTTTAGGAGTTATACCCCTCTTGGTAAAGGAAGGACCCTCCATTGAGCATTCCGTCTCTTTGGACCGGAAATTCCTAAGCTAAGTCTCCGTAAGTCCTCGCACCCGTGGATTCCCTCACGGACGCTAGGCAGGTTGTACCATTGAAGTACCAGGAGTATAGTTGGCCCATTCGTTGGAAAGGAGAGAGGGAAACATAGTTACCCGGAGATTATACCTAAATTTTCAACCAGGATCCACCTTCAAAAGAGAGAACCTAATATTGAACTCACCCTAATTTTCAAGAGAAAACTTAAAAATTTTTGGGCTCATTACAACTTGTGTGTTTTCTTTTGCTTGAGAAGGTAATATCGGTTGGTTATATCTCTTTGTCAGAAATTTATCCCTTTCTCCTTAAGCATGAAATTGCGTTCAGGTAAAATTGTCAACATGGCCAACTACGGGTACACTTATGATGACTACGAGGAGGGTCATTTTGACTCATACCATGAGGTCCCGTCCCAAAATCTTGCTTACTATGATGGGAACTACGTTCCCTCTCCCACTCATGTCCACATGATGGACTCCACCCCTCCGGAGGTTGATCCTCCTTCCCAAGCTCAACCTACCACACTGAACACTTCTGGGGACTACCCCTCCTCCCTAAATTTTAATGAAAGGAAAGTCTGTCCGCTTTGAAAGGAAAGTCTGTCCCGTCCCAAGGTCCTTTCCCAGCTGGATGATTCCCAGCGCCATGCGGTTCAAGCCGCTTTGAAGGGAAAGTCTGTCCCGTCCATCTCAAATCCTCCCCAGGCCATGGTTGGCCATTCCCTCAATTTTCCTAACAACCAGGCGGTTGCTTCTAGGGTGCCTTCGCGCCCCCCAACCCCTGTCATGACTTTGCCGGCCCAACCGGTAAGTCACTCTGTTGCTAGGCCTCAGCAACCTTCTGCTCCCCAAATCTTGAGGAGGCCTATGCCAAATCCATATTCTTTCCGACCGGCCCCAGCTGAGTCTGATAATCATACTTTACTCCTCCAAAGGCTGGCCAATATGGAGGACCAGCTTAGAAAAGTCACCACATCAAAGGCTACTCCTGAAATTATGCTTCTCCTTTGCCGGTCTTCCATCTTCCACCGTTCGAGATGCCAAATTTTCGGCGGTATAATGGCATAGGCAATCCGTACATCCACTTGAAAGACTTTTTTGTATGAAGCATCTTTCTGGCAGGGTAACAAGACCTCATTGGCTTATCTTTTTAGACGGTCTTTGGATGGCCCCGCACTTGAATGGTTTTATTCCCTAGAGCCGGCTGATGCCGGTGATTTTGATGTAGTTCAAAGAAAGTTCTTGCAGAAATATAAGGATCGTGTGGGTCCCTCCTTGTCCGTTACAGATCTGGTTGCTGAAAAGATGAAGCCCGAGGAGGACTTCGTTTTATTTGCTGATAGGTGGAGGGCCATGGCCGAGAAATTGAAAGACACATTGTCAGAGATGGAACAAGTCAAAATGATTATTTCAAATTCCACTCCACAATTCCGTCATATCCTGGCCATGAATAAATTAAGCACTATGGAAGAGCTTATGAAAGAGCTAGATATATACAGACGCAAATGAAAGATTCGCCAATTATGGGCATGTTCGAACCAAGGCCGAAGGTGATAAAGAGGAATGTCAACATTGGCAATACTGGTGCAACCACCGAAGGTACCATTACTAACGAGCAGGTGAGCGCGTTCGGCAATTCCACACCCTTCCGCCACCCTCCAAACCAAGGGCCGTCACCACAACAGCCCGCCTTCCAGTATCAAGTTCACCAGCCAAATAACAACCCTACTCAGACCTTACGGCCTCCTCCACCTCCTCAACAACAACCCCACTTTGCTCCACAAAATCAAACCCCACAATATCACCAAATGCCCCCACCGGCCAATTATGCACCACAACAATTTCAACAATCCAGAAGGCCATTGGGTCCTCGAAGGGCACAATACTCCCCTCTACCTGAAAGCTTATTAGATATCTTTAATGCCCTCATGGCCGCCAACCTGCTCACATTGCCAAAGGAAAGAGCAACATGACCACAACATGTAGACACCTCCCGATATTGCGTCTTCCACCGACAGCCGGGGCACAATATTGATCATTGCTTTCATTTCAAGGATTACATACATGACACGAATGACCAAGGTGATATTGACTGGGATGAGATGAGGAAAGTTATTGCTACTCTAAAGACCCGAAGGCCTCCTCGGCAATCATCAGCTCAACAGCATCAGCAGCAAGGTCAACAACAACAAGCCTTCCAGCAACAAAAGGCTCCTGCACCCCAACCAAATATGGGGATTGTTAACAATCCGCTACCGGAGCACCCAGTTCCAAATCAACAAGTGAATCTTGTCACCTCAATCCATGAAGTGGAGAGCGAGCAAACTTGACATAGTGAAAACGCCTATGTCGGGACTATTAACCAAAATTCCAACCCACGACAACCACCATCATTTTTAAGAAGACACCAGCCTGTCCTTCCTTCCCAACCACAACGTCCCCTCATACGTTCTTCAGGGCCACTCAATGCCAACCTTATCCCTTCACGACCTCTTCTTTTATGCCAATCCACAAATTCTCCATCATCCCAAAATCCTCCACCAAATAGGCCTCCCCTTATCCGCCACTCGCCGGCAGCCGTCGCTCCTCATGTTCCACCTCCAGCTACCACTACTATGATTCCAAGGCCCCTCCTTGTTACCCAATCCCCGTCACCACATTTTGATAACCCCCAGCCGGCGAGGCCTCTTATAAGAACCCCTCCTCTCACCATTCCTGCACCTACACCCAACACTACTCCTTCTACTTCCTCCACCCCTTTACCCACTCCAAGCCCGACAGAGGCTCAAAGAACAATGGTGCTCCGTAGCGGATAGATGTTTCATCGAGTATTTCCCCAACGGGAGCAGGAGCCAACACAAGAACAAGGAGAACAAGAACAAGAGTCTACAACGGGCACGGAATATGATTTATTGAAGCATTTGGACAGAACACCGGCTCGAATTTCTATTCTGGAATTAATCAAAAGATCTACCACACATCAGCAAGCCTTGGAGAAATATCTGTAAAGAGTAATGGTGAATGAAGATATCCGGCCGAACAAGTTACCACTGTCTTAAATCCAGCTAGCAATCAGCCGGCCATCACTTTTTATGAAAATGAATTGGCTCCGCAGCCAGCCAGGAAGTATGCATTATGTATCACCGTTGACATCAATAAAGTAGCCGTGAAACAATGTTTGGTTGATACTGGGGCATCCATTAATGTTCTGCCGCCAAGCACTTTGAAAATGTGTGGTATTCCAGAAAGTCAGATCAGGCCATCCACAATTACCATCACAGCTTGTGACAACACTAGAAAGCTGCCATTGGGAATGATTACTCTAAAAGTTGGTTTGGGGCCAGTCTCGGTCACGGTATATTTCCATATTTTGGACATGGACCCGACCTTTAATGGCATTTTGGGTCGCCCGTACATTCAAGAACTTGATGTTGTGCCTTCGACAAATCATCAATGTATAAAATTTCCACACAAAGGGCGCATCATTAAAGTCACTAGCATGCCCATCTTGCCGACCAAAGACATACATTCTGCAACATCAGAGCCTTCTATGTGGCCTTCCAATAGGCCTTTGCTCTCAGTATTGGCTGTTGCCGATCTGCGGCAAGATTTGGTAAGATTACCCCCTTTAACCCCTCCTACCACTCAAATGCTACCACAGCCATCCACAGGCAAGAAGAAGAAAGATTTGATGAATACGCCAGGATGGAACATTCTGATGAAAATGGGGTATAGAACTGGCAAAGGCCTGGGTGTCAATCTTCAAGGGAGAGTCAAGCCTGTCAAGCCTCAAAAGATGACTCCCCGAGGTGGCCTAGGGTACAAAGCACCAAACAAGGATGAAAAAGAGCCATGGGCCGTCATGACTTCCACTCTCAAAACGGACCGGCAACCTCTCACATGGACCCTAAGTCGGTGATCGCCAATTTGTAGATTATGAAAAATCCACTTAAAGAAAAAGAAGAAGGAAAGGGAAAATATAAGGGGATGAAAGGGAGCATGCGTAGGATGCTAAGGGTGAATGTGATCGCCAGAGGGGTTACCTCAAAGAAAAAAAAGAATGATTGCATGTACCTTGTGTTGAGCGGGTCAGATTGTGGATCCTTTCTTTCTCCTATCAGTCGGTCGATGAAGGGGGTTCTTAGCTTTGATTACCTTGTAAGAACACACAAAACAAGCAAAGATATGGATTAGCCAAAAGGGTGTAGTATCAATGTTCTAAGAGCATGAAATCAATCAATTTAAGCATGAACACACCTTGTGTGTTTTGATTTTAAACCCCTAAGAGGAGCAATAAGGTTTGAAAAATATGTGAATGCATATGCTAAATAAGATATATGTGGTGTGAGATCTAGCAAAGTACTAGAGGAAAAGGATGCAAGATGATGATATGCTTAATGAAACAACTAAAACAAATCAAGGGGAGAGATCCTTTCTGCTGTGTGTGCAGCAGTGAAGGGAGAGAGCTTCAATATGATTGTTGCTGCAACAGAGGGTGAAGCCTGGAGAGGAGGAAGAACCGCACGGAAGGAGAGCTTGTTTGGATGAAGAGAAAAAAAAACCTGCAAAACAACAACTCTCTTCTCTGTTCTCTCGTTCACCCTTTTCTCTGTTGCTCATCTCCTTCTCGCGCGAGGAACACCAGGGGGGGTATTTATAGGGTGAATATCCTTGGAGAACGAGGATTAAAACAGGGTAATGATCCTCCATCAGGAAACACTCTTCCCAGTCGAACACAAGGTTTAAAATGGGGAAAGAATCATTACTGGAAAGAAGGAGGCAAAAGGGAGACGGAATTGAAAATGACGACCCCTTGAAGGGCGTCAATTAAAAATGATGACACGACCAAAGGCGTTAATTAAAATAACGACGTTCATAAAGTCGTCAATTCTTGGATTTAATTATAGAAATAATTAACTTTCCTTATTTAAAATGATGAACTGACGCCTGCCATACGGACGTCGAATAATCAACGCCCTTTGGAGAGACATCAATTCTTCAATTTTCATTTCCTTTGCGATCCGTAATTTCCAGTAAATCCAGAAAATGACGCCTGTGTTGGTGGTCGTCCATTTTTCAAAGAGGCGCCCGTGTCCATGCCGTCAATTTAAATAACGCCTTCGATCAGGGCGTTAATTTCAATTATCAAAGAAAAATGTCAATTAATTCATGAAAAATAGAAAACCTTCATATTAAATCAATATTGAAGTCCGCTTTGGGGCATCACATGGTGACATGAGATTTACTCAACATGGCATCAATATTAAATCAACTTTGCGGGTCAACATTTTCTTCTTCGGTTCCAGCTCCGAGATGCCGAGGACTGCACCCCAGTCGCGCTTCTCCCCGGGAAGATAGATGGCTTTGCTACAATACACTGAATCCTTCAGACTGTCCCTCTCAGCTAATATAGCAGTTTCAACTGCACGAGCTATCCGATAGTCTCGCATGCCACCTACGGTAAAGGTTCGGATGAATGGCATCAAGTGGCGATCTTTCGGGAGATCCGGCCGATAGTCTTTGCCCCGTCTGAAGAATGTCTCCATTGCAGTGGAATATACCCTCGATGTTGATACTGTATCCGTCTCAGAATCAGACGATTCGTCAACGGCAGCAACTTTCTCATACCCGAAGTCCAGGCTATGCACGTTCAGCCAATTTACTACAGCCCGTGATATATCTGGCTGCGCTGACGAGCTCTCCCCGACAGCTCCAGAAGATGTAGCAGCAGAGCTGAAAGCCATTGCAATATCTGCAGTCAGAGAAAAGATGTGAATGAAAGTCCCAAAATAAGAAACAGTCTTACGAAGATTAAAGTATAAGGTTCTGTGAAGATTTTGGCAGTATTTCCCCTTGTTTAGGGTCTGCCCAAAGAGAATAGGGAGTTACCCACCAAGAGGGAGTGATCCCGCAATCAATAGGGATGTAATCCCCAAATAATATTTTACTCGGACGAAATCTACTGAAACGGGGAAGAAACGGGATGGGAGCGCTCGCGAAGAGGAGCTCGCCACTGCCGAGAGGATGAAGAGAGAGAAGGGACCATGAGAAATGAAGGCAAATGGGGCTCTCGGCGGGTTAAATAGGCCCCGCCGAAGAAGGGTTCTCGGCGCGGCCTTTAGCGCGCCGAGAACCCCCTCAATTCGAAAAAACCCGCCAAAAAAAGGGGCAGGCCGAGAGCCCCCCATATGCCAAAAGGCACGCCGAGAACCCCTGGGACCGGGCGCGCCAATAAGCCCTGCCGAAAGCAGTGCGCCGAGAGCAACGCGCCGAGAAGGCTGTGACTAAAGGCCGTGCGCCGAGAAGCTCGCACCAAGGGTGTTCAAGGCAAAGAAATTGAGAGAGATCAAAAGAAATGCCAAAGTAATAATGCTTCCAAGCTGCAAAATGAAAGATGACTAGCAATGCCAAGCTGATAAATGGGTTCAGATGCTGAATGATATATGCACCTGCAGGCACCGTGTCGCTTATTCTGCGCTTACGCCGCCCGCAGGTGGGGGGCATTTGTTGACACCTTGAAAATGAGCAAGGGCAGAAACAGAATTGAAAGGAAGATCAGACCAACAGTGAAAGATCAATGACGAAGTTCGTCAACCGTCCACCCGGCTGAAGTCCTTTCCGGGCCAAGCTGATGTCCGATGCCATTGTCAGTCAGACGACGGCACTGATGAAATAGCAGTCACCTCGCTGAAGTCTTTCCAGGCTAAAGCTGATGTCTGGTCTTGTCACCGTTTCGATGACGATGCCAATAAAATGATGTCCGATTTTGTCATCATTTAGACGGCAACGCCGATGAAACCCCGGTCTACCGACTGATGAAAAAACCTATGAATGAACTCAATAGAAACTATGTGACCAATGAAGGGCCCTTTTGGGTGTTGATGCACTTGAAGGACCAACAAGATGCCTAGTCTAAAAGGCCTAAATGGGCCTATAAAGTGGCGCCGGGACCCTCTTGTCAAAGCCCAAAAGTCGCGCCGAGAAGCGGAAGTCCTGCGCGCCGGGAAGCCCCTCATTGAGGCACGCCGTGACAGGCCTGCCGAGAAGACACAAGATACAGTTATAAAACCCCCTTCCCCTCGAGCAAGAAAGAGGGGGGACAAAAAAGAAGAAGCTCAGAAAATCCTCACCATCACCACCGCCAGAAGAGAGAAGAGAGAGCCTCCTCCACTAAAAGAAGGAGAGAAGAGACTAATCCCAAGAGAAGAAGAAGAAGAAGAAGCTCCAGGTGGGCAGCTGGGGAGGGAGAGGAGTCAATGCTCCGCCCTCCCCCATGTTTTCTTTTATTCTTCCTGTAATCTTATGAGTTTTCTCTCGATTCATCGTATGTAGCCGGGATATCCCGGCCTCTGTTTCATCTCCCTTTCCCCATTCTCCCCTCGTGATCGGTGTGAGTCTTGGAATGATTTGATGAAATGAAATGCTACCATGGCCCGTTTGGGTGCTGGGTAATCGAGATATTGGCCGTCTATCTTTCCATCTGTTGCTATGTCTTTCCCTCATGCGTTTTCTTTCTTAGCTTAATTGAAGCGCACCTGATTCTCTGACGGGTCTTCGGGCTCAGTTGTCGTCAATGGAATAAGTGTGGCTCTAGATATACCGATGTCCTTCGCCGTTCATCGTTGTCTGCATAAAGCCTCCCAGGCTTGCCCCAGGGCCAGAGACAGACCATCTCTTGGCTTCTGGGGCAGTCTGCTACTGATATTGGCCATAACCCTAACGGCTTGCTCGAGATCCCCTTCCCACAGGAATAAGTAAGATACTTCGATGGATTGATACCGAGGGTTTCCAATCTGATTCCAGTATAAACAGTTCCATCAGGGTCGTCCCTGGGGCCAGAGATGGCCACCTCTTGGCTCCCCGGGTGACCAAAGATCCAGCAAATGAGCTCCTAAGGGTCAATAACATATGACGACTCAAAACCCCCCCCCCCAGTAATTGGCTTCTCCGATTCCCGTTGAGCCCAGCCTATCTTTGGCAAATTAAACCCATGCCCAAGTAACCCAACCGGAATCCCAGCCTAAAACCCCCAAAATTCCCTCTAATCAGGACTGAAATCTAAGAGAACCTCAGAACAGAGTATCGTCGAACCTCCTCAAACCTTGCCGGCGCCATAGCTCCCGACGCGGCCCGCGCCGGGAACCTCACGCCGAGAGCCCCTCCTCCTTCCTTAAAACCGCGCCGAGAAGCCCCTCGCGCCGGGAACCCCCTTTGCCTCCCAACTGCGCTGATAACCAAGTTTCTACCCTTTGTTTTCCCCTTCATCGCTTCGTCCACGTACCCCGAGACATTCTTGAGTCGTCATATACACCCTCGGAGATAAATTAACAGGGGATTGACCTCCCCTACATTCCTATGTCCTGAATTGGATTCGCATGTAACCCCGTGGGTCCGATCGACCTTGTCTTTACAAGGGTTTCGTCGGTCTCCGAGAAGGGGAATAGTGACCGATGCTAGAGACATGTACAGTCTCCTTGAGCCTTAGTGCTCCCTCACTTTCCGGCTTTCATCCCGGCACTCCGTGGATGTCAGCCTATACCACTCCCTGGCAAATGCTCGGTCCGGGGGAGGTGCTGCCAAAATTCTCCCGAGAGCTGGCTATAAAAGACGCATGACTCAAGAAACCTAGTGCACATTTGGTGCACTGATGCATTCATATACCCCGTGCATATTTTATGCATTGACATTTCCATGAGTCCCGTGCCTATTTCCTGCATTGATGCTTCCGCATCCATACACATCTTTGCCTCTACGTGATCCACCCGTGCATATTTTTCTCACATATAGACGTGTTTCATACGTGATTCTTCTTGCATTCACATATACCATGCATACAAAATGAAATGAAAAGAATAATAAAACATAATAAAACACAATAAGCCACGCACCTGGGGGAGTTCACAGACTTCCCATCTCTCTCGTACCCTGCGAAGGGGATATATTTATTAAGTCCCTGTAGCTGTGTCTGGATTCCAGGGGACCATCCCTATCATGGTCATGGCTCAGTTTACCTGTGACCAATAAAATTTTCCTTCCCCCTTAAGCCCGGTCTGTGAACCGCTGACCTAACGATATCGTCTGTTTCGATAGTTAATGTTATTATCTTGCCCATCTTCCTGGCTCTGGTATGAAATTCAAACTGCGGACACGAGTATCTGTTTGCCTCTTGCGGCCTCCTATTTCGGCGTTTAATCAAGGGTTGTCCTTCTTAGGAAGGGCGTAATTAACGTCATAGCCTTTATGGTATGACGGACTTTTGGTCCCGACTCGGACTTCACAATCGACTGACCAAGTCAAGTCGAGCGCACAATGAGATCGTCACACATGTGACTGGCACGCCAATTAACTAAACCAATAAATCAATAAAATAAATAATAAATAAAATCAAACCAGATTTAAAAAAGAGAAAAAAAATCCCGCGTCCACAGGCGTTAATTGCAATAAAAGTTTATGTTGGAATTGGAATGCAAATGACGCCCTCCATGGAGGCGCTGGATAAATGACGACCCTGAAGATGTCGTCAATTGAACAAATGGCGCCAAAAAGCATGTCGTTAATTAGCTGTTTTCGTTTCGTGCTTGGAGTTAAACTTCCAGCAAATCGTTTTATTCAAACACAAACCATGATACCCGTTAACGTTCAAAACACTATAAATAGGGCAACTGCTGGTGTTTCCAAGCATCAGAACATCGAAGCTATTTTCTGTTAAGCAGACAGAGGAACTACGCAAAAGAACAGCAACAGAAGAACAACAAAGCAGAACAAGTAACACTATCAGAAGGATGAACCAGCTAATGCAGCAGAGGCTTTCCAAGAGGCCAAGGATAAGTTTTCCAAGGTTTTGTGAAGTGCCAGGCCACATCAGTGGGAGAATTACTAAAGACCAAGTAAGTGTTCTTTGTGTTTGAAGCTTTTATTTTTGTTCTGTATTTCTTTCTTTTCAAAATTTTTGATGTTATTCTCTTTTCCTTCCTTCTTTTTATGTTTTATGTTTTCAGGATTGTAGATCTATTTAAAATCCACACTTAAAAAATATAAAAAGTAATAAATATATGGGTGAAAGCAATAAAAATAGCACGAGGTGCTAATGTGGAGTGTGTGTGATCGCCAGAGACGCGAGGCCTCAAAAGATAATCAATAACAAATAGGGAGGGTGATCGCGAAAAATACCTCAAATATGCGGGGGATGTGAGTATTCCTTTCTCTTCAAATCGGCCGGCCGACGAAGAGAGTTCTTCCTTTAATTACCCTTGTAAAAAAAAGACAAACACCAATGAAGAAATTGCATTAGATATGTGGTGAGTGTAGCATCAATTCATGATAGAAATATGTGAGCATGAAAGCATGTGCAAGAACGCACCTTAAGGGTGGTTGCCCTTAAATCCCTATGCAAAGAGGGTGTGGGAGATATGAATGCATATAAAAATATTATGGGGAGAGAGTGCAAGAGATGCACTAAAGGGGAGATCTCAATGATAGTTGAGAAAAATTAATATGATAATGAAACATGATGCATGCATGTTAATGAATAGCAAAAGGAGAATAAAAATAAAATAGAAGGAGCCTGTTGCTTCTGTAGCTTGTGGCCTTGATATTCAATGGGGAAGAAGCTTTAAAAAAAATGGAGATTGATGCGCACAGAGTTCCTTCCTTAGCCAACGGTAGCAGCAACCTGTGAGAAGAAAAGAAGAAAAGCAAAAGAAAAGAAAAGAAAGAAGAAGAAGAAGAACAGAAGAACGGCGGGGAGAAGAAAATGGGCGTCCGAAGAAGAGGAAATCCAACCAAACAACAGAGCCATTGGCTCTATTAAATAGGTTGAGGAAGAGATAAACATGGGCAAGAGTCCTAAGAGGGAAATGATAAGAATGGGCAAGAGTCCAAACCAAGTAGGCATCTATCGAAGCAAGGACTCTCTGGGGAAAGGGCCGCGTAGCCAGAAGGTAAAACACGCCTTAGGTAAGGGCGTCAATTAATGAATTGACGACTTGACCAGAGGGCGTTTCTCAAAAACACGCCCTGCACAAGGGCGTTTCTCAAAATCCAAATTTAGCAATAAAAACTCCCCATATTTGAAAAATGTAAAACACGCCTTAATCAAAGCCATGTTTTAAAAAACACGCCCCTGAGAAGGGCGTTAATTTCAAGAGCTCAAATGGGGAAGTCGGTCAAACCTAGAAGAATTAACGCCCTCAGGTGAGGTCGTCCTTTCTTTAAGAAACGCCCTTGGTTAAGTCATGTTTTGAAGAAAACACGCCCTTACCAAGGTCGTGAATTTAGAAAATTCATAAAATAGATAAAATGGGGGAGAAATAGATAAAATGGGAGAAAACGCCCTAGACAAGGTCGTGTTTCAAAAACACGCCCCTGATGAGGGCGTGAATTCAGAAAATAGAGATAAATGCCCAGAAAATCCAGAAAAATAGGAAAATGGTGAAAAAAGGGAGAAATCTAAAAAAAGTGGGAAAAACCACTCAAATAGAACTAATTTGAGGGTCAAATTGGGACATTACAAGGTAATATGAGATGTACTCACAGTACCGTCAATTTTGGCGTGTCTACAGCTGCCCCGCCTTGGCGTCTGCTTTGCAAGGGAGCAGAGCAAACTGAAAAGTAGATGCCAAGGTGTGATGAGACATGCAATCAACATCACTTGATGAGAATCGAAATCAAAAGCTCGAGATGAAGCAAATCTCGGGAAATCCAACGAAGTCAACAATGTTTGGATAAAAGGGGGAGATGTGCACGCGGTGCACGAAGGAGACAAAATAAATGATCAACTTCCAGCGCGGTGGAAGTATCCCAGGTCACAAGCCTGTAAGTTTCACCATTGGGGAGCGGTTACCAGCCAGTGGACGTGCTGCAGCCAAGGTGGATCAAGGGGAAAATTGGAAAATAAGATGATAAAAATCCAAACAGGGAGCTTTCGAGAAAAGACCCAAAACAGCAACAAAACGAACTGAGGACACAATTCGGCATGGAATATCTCACATCGAAGATCAAGATCAATTTGACCCACAAAAACAGCTTATCAGAATGATTTTTCAACAATTGCTTCAAAGTCCTACATGAATGCATGCTGGGCTAAAGGGAAAATAACAAATGAAAATATAATATAATCAAGGATAATATTGTTAAACTGCCCAGACTGGGTCAAGAAACCAATTCTGCGAGCTGATACTAAGCCGAAGCCCGTTTATCCACGCACCAATTCGTAAAAAGGGAACCATCGTCCCCAGTCTCGGACGGCTCAACGGCCTATCCGTGTGACTAAGACTCCTCTGGAATCATCATTGTTTTTGATGAAGGGGAACTCAAATCCCAGATTTACCAAAGCCACAAGGTCCTTGATATAATATAATAGCGTAATAACATGTAGTAGAAATGCATACAGGGAGAGATGGTGGAGCAATAAGTATGGGGGAACTGAGAGATGAGGTGCGGGCACCGCGGGGCTTTGATGATGATGCCCAGTCGGTGGGATCAAGAGCTTCTTATCCTGCGCTCAAAAATTCATCAGCCAAGATATAAAAGATAACAAACAATGAATAAGGCATTTAAGCATAGCATGAATAAGCATCAATAAGCAATTACAGTATAGACCTCAAAGCACTCAAAGCTTGGTGTGGATAGCATTCAAGCATGAATCACAGCGAAGCATGTTTAGCATGAATAGCATTGCATTGCAAAACATCATTGTCTGTTGTTTCATTAGGAGGATGTCAACTTGGCATAATCAAAGTTTGGAGTTGAAAGATTGAGGAATGCCCAGCGGCAAAATTAATCAGATGAAAAATTAGCAGGAATTTGATTGAATGATCTCAAGATGATAATCAGAAGAATAATCAATAGAATTTGATTGAAAGATCTGGAGATGAATAATTAAAAAATGCCCAGGGTGGCATGATAATATCGAGAAGAATCAACGGCTTGATAGCAATGATTGGAGAAAGGACTCATCCCGTGCTCTTGGTCCTTGTAAAAATGGTTCCTGCAGAACACCATCAGAATACAATGCAATTTTTTTTTTTTTGGAGTTTTGAAATATGCAAATTTTTATGAGTTTTCAAAAATTTTCAAATGTTTATGAATTTTGTAATATGCAAATTTTTGTGTACTTTCGGAAAGATATTCAAATTTTTATGGATTTTGGCTTAGACATCGCAAATGCAGCATCAAAGGGTGTTTATTGAACCACTGACTAGGGGTCCTCGTTCCTTCCCTTTTCGCTAAAAATTATCCAAAGCCGAGCGTGCGTTGAAAGTGGCGTCCTATAACCGACCGCCATTAATTAACGGTGCCCCTACCAAGGCCATACCCGAGAAACATTCGGTCTTGGAGGAAGAAGAGACGAATAAGTGGAGATAAGCTTAAAGCAGGATGGGAGATATCAAGATTTGAATTCCTTCCAAGGTTTAACCCTCAAAGAGGTAGTCTGTTGTGCCGGGGCTTTGTGCCTTTGATTTTTAGACCCTTGACATACATACGACCAGGGTTTTCCCTGCGGGGACTTTGCCACTCTTGACATGCCTTAATTCATACTTTTGCTTTTATCGAAATTCTGACTTGATTTTCATAATAGCCCTTTTGGCTAGATGTATATCATAAAAGCTCATATGAAAACTCATATTGATGTTGATTTTGGGTCAAGACTGCCCCTATTTGAGACTCCTCTCGTATTGGGGATTACCTAGGTTGGTCATCTCATCCGTCAATCTCTTGCACCTGCATTCGGCCGAGTAAAGAAGAGAAAAAGACTTTCAGAAATTCATGGCATGGCCAAGGTAGGAACGGTGTTTTATCAAGGAGCCGGCTAAGGACGCCGTGAAGTGTGTGGAATGCCCAGCTAAGGGTTGCTCTTAACAAGCGGGGAGAGAATGTTGAATTCTCAGCGCGGGTTCTTTATTAACCAGAGGTGCTGCAAAGCAAGTCTAAAGACTCTTTTTTCGAAATGATTCAATTAAAAGCCTAAGATAAAGGTTTAAAACACCATTCTTAATCTTGTTAAGAAGCACTTCCTTTTGAGAATCATGCGTGAAGAAATGGGGTAATGATATCATAAAAATGCGCTTACGCCAATATGTTACCTTGCAACCTTCATAGAAGCAGCTGCTGCGAAGCGATGTTGATCATCGTGGGATAGTCCTCTTTGGCAGTCCATAGGATTGGAAGCAAAGGATTGAAAGTGGCTTAACAAGAAGGAGTGGTGCCAAGACCAGACTCAGATGAATAAGGAAAAAAGGAAGAGAGGCGAGGGCTAGAACTCCCTCACTAAGGTGTGGAGACCCTGATCACATGGAATAGTCTACAGAAGAAGCGGAGAATTAGAAGGATGAGTGAGGACTAAAGCCTCGGAAGCAATGGGAGAAAGGGCAGATGCCCAAGGCAGTGGATGTGGAAGAAGTTGGGTCGGACCCAGAATCAGGAGGAATTAGAAGAAGAAATTGGTAGATAGAAAGAGGTGGATCCGGAGGGTCCGGAGGTAAAGGAGGAGAATCGTGATAGGAGGAATCATCCGGGGGCTCCGGAGGGATAACGAAAGAAGGGACGCGATGCCCTGGGGAGAAATAGGGAAAAAGATGATGAAAAAGATGACGGAAAAGAAAGAAGAGAATAAAAGATATGGAGTCCCGGAGGAGCAAAAAGATGAATTGAAGGAAATATGGAAGGTCCGGAGGTTCCGGAGGAATGAAATCAGGAGGGTCGCGATGCCCTGGGAGATGATAGAGAGAATAAGACGGAGAATCCGGAGGTTCCGGAGAAATAAAATCAGGAAGGAGAAGGTGGAAAGGGGCGTCGTGCCCGAGGGAAAAGTCCGGAGGTTCTGGAGGAGGAGAATGAAAAGGGGCGTGATGCCCGAGGGGAAAGTCCGGAGGTTCCGGAGGAAGAGAATGAAAAGGGGCGTGATGCCCGAGGAAAAGACGGAGACAATCAGGTGGAGAATCCGGAGTTTCCGGAGGGATGAAATCAGTAAGGAGAAGATGGAAAGGGGCGTCGTGCCCGAGAGAAAGGTCCGGAGGTTCCGGAGAAATAGAATCAGAAAGGGCGAGATGCCCAAAGAGGAGGGATAAAATTCCTGGAGGTTCCAGGGAAATGGCAGGAAGGGGGACGCGATGCCCCAAGGGGAGTGGATAAAAGGATGAATATGAATAAGATGGGAAATGCGGAATATCCGGCGGTGCCGGAAGGCGAGGAAGATACGGGTTTGGAAACCCGGGAAGCAGGAGGTGCAAATGCATGTAATGGGATGGATGTGATGAATGCATGAAATGCAAAGAATATGAAGAATGTGAAGGGCGAGAGGATGAGATCCTCCTCCTAAACCTGGGAATGGCCCATGAAGAAGAAGTGATAGAGATGGACGAATAGAAAGTGGAACAAATAAGGGATGGTCCCTTAGCATCAAGGTAACTGCCCCTCCATGGCAGTGAACATGTACGGCCGATTGGCCCAATAAAGGAAGCTTCAATAAATGACAACCCCTTTGGAAAGCGAAGATCAATAAAGTGAGGGAGTCGTAGAGTTGGAACGGGAAGCATTATGTTGCCCATTGAATGTGGTGTATATGGAATGTTGAGCAAAATGGGCATTCGCCCCTTGTAAGGAATAATGAATTCTGGATTGGAAAGTTTGAACAAGGGGTGCCCTGCCTGGCCTTCATACGGCGTTAACACTTGGCATCTGTTGAGCAGTGGCGGTGACTCGGCCTCTTCGATCATGCGCGGCACAATAACCCGGATTGGCATCCGGTAAATAAATTCTTGAATCTTGAATGGCACAGTCGTGGCCAAAGTCTTCTTGCCCGCCTTTTGCTTATCCTTGGCGCGAGTAGCTGCAGAAGCACGCCCCTTCTGAGTAACAAAGGGAGGTGAGGCGGAGGCGGGAGGCTTTGTGAGTGGTGGAGGTATAATGGAAAGTGTTGGCGTAAGTGGAGGCGGAGGTTTAAACACATCGAGTTTCTCCCTTTGCTTGCAAGCAGTTGGGATTGGCTCGAGTGTAAAAAAGGGTGAATCCTGCTCAGGATTAGCCACGGGTAAAGGTGAAGGGTTATGTGGTGGAATAGGTGTTATAGGCATAGTGGAGGGTTTTGAGGTTAAAGGGGTAATGGAGGGTTGAAGTGGTGGGATGTTAATTGGGGAAGGTTTAATGGTGGGTTCAATGGAGGCCGATGGTGTGAAGGTTAATGGTTTAATGGGTGGAGGTGTCATTGGTGGAGGTTTGATGGAAGGTTCAGGGGAGGGTGATGATATGAAGGTTGATGTAATTGGGGGAGGTATAACTGGTGGAGGTTTGGTGCGGGGAAAACTCCGGACGGGGCGAGCGGTGTTAGGAGTGGGAGGAGACTCAAGATGCGCCGGTGTGGGTGATTGGAGTATCGAACCATCATCGTAACACCAAGAGGTCTCGGAAACGGGGGTTGGATCAGGGATGGTAGCTTCGTCCTGAGCAGGGGGTTCATCAAATGATAGTGGAGGAAGAGGGAAATTAAGGAAACTCGGAAGGGGTGCCTGCGGAGCTTCATCATCATCGTACACTACCTCAGATTCTTCAGTTGTCGATTCTTCCTCGCTTGGAATGCCGACATCATAATCATCTCTCCTATCCTTCCATTCTCTCTCCAACTTAGTAATCTCGTCCAAAGCGGCATGGAGAGGATTGACCGGAGTAGGAGGAACCGTGACCCTCTTTAATTGTTCCTCCATGGAAGTAATCTTATCAAAAAGAGATTGTTGGAGGGGTGTGACTTGAACAATAGAAGGTTGGCAGGGCCTTGAAGGAGGAGGGGCCGCATAAAAAGGTCGTGGAGGGGAGTTGACGGTATGACCCGTAAAAGAACCCGGATGGGCCGGATTGTAATGAATAAATGGGCCTCGGGGCCGTGAGGGAGGAGGAATAGAAGGAGGCGGGTGTCGGACCACCCGAGTAGAATGAATAGGGGGAGATGGGTAATGGGCTACCCGAATATGATTGGAAGGAGGAGGTGGGTGATGGGCCACCCGTGTAGAATTGGAGGGAGATGGGTGATGGGCCACCCGAATAGAATTGGAAGGAGGGAGAGATACATGAGATGTACCCTCAACGGCAGCCTTAAGGGCTTGGATCTGTTGAGGGGTAAGATGATCTAATGCATGGATGATTCGAGAGACCTTCTCGTCATTGGGAGGAGACGGTCCCGAGGGAATAGTGGCTCGAACTTGAAGAGGGGGACCATAAGAATGGACATTGCCCATGGGTTGGGTATGACCATGAGAATAAGGACGTGGTCCCTTGAAAGAATGGTGAGAATGCTGATTAACATGTTGAAGTTGAGGATATGAAGTGCTAGGTTGTGCATCCTCATGAATTGAATTGAACATGTTTCTATCATGGTAAGCCATTATATAATCAAAAATTCTCAATAATTATGCAAATAAGCACACAAGTTGGAATGGTTACCGTGATTTTTGATTGTTTTATCCTTGGTGAATTAAGGATTTTAATAAAGTTTGGAATGATTCACACAAAGGAGGGGAAAACCTAGTTTCAATATGGTTTGAACTCCAATGCCAACTAGGAACCCTCTCTCACCACGTATTAGGCCAACTATATCGGGACTCCAAAAGGGTACAACCTGCCCGGCGTCCGTGACGGAATCCACGGGTGCGGGGGCTTATGGAGGCTTGGAAAAGGGATTTCCAGTCCAAAGAGACGGAATGCTCAATGGAGGGTCGTCCCGATTCCAAGAGGGTGTGTGGATCCAAATGAAGGGGAGGAGGCTCCCAAACCAAATGCAAATATGAATGCAACAGGGTAAATAGGCCAACCACAATAATATGATCAATCAACAAAAATAAGCATGAAATATCATGAAAAACCACAGCCGGGGTTCTGGAAACCCACAGTAAAAACACGCCCTGGAAGGGGGCGCTAATAAACAAGGACACGACGGTGTGACTGTCGTGAATCAACGTAAGGGGCCCAGGGGCTGGCGAAAACACGCCTTAGGGTGAGGCGCTATCAATAAACGGACGCCCTGTTCAGCGGGCGTCAACTCAGGAGACACGCCCTGATGAGGGGCGCTAATAAATAAAAGAACGCCCTTGGGCAAGGCGTGAAACACTGGCAGTAGATATATGCAAAATATATGATATGAAGAAAGCACAGGGGTTTGGCAAAACACAGGAAGAAAACGCCCTGGGGCAGGGCGCTACCAATGGAAAAAGCGCCCTTCGGTAGGGCGTGAAACACCGCGGGCAGATGCCAACCAAGTCAAGGGACGCCCTGGGTCAGGGCGCTACCAATAAACGAACGCCCTATACAGTGGGCGTCAAATCAATAGAAACGCCTGAATGGGAGGCGCTAATCAACAAATAAACGCCCTGGGGAAAGGCGTGAATTCACAGGCAGCAATATAAAGCAGGAAAACCCGGAAGTATGCTGAAAAACGCCCTGGCAGAGGGCGTAAAATATTAAGAAGACGCCCTGTGTCAGGGCGTTAAATCAATAAAAACGCCTCTTCCAGAGGCGTGAATTCATCTTGACCAGGAATCCTTCGCGGCCAGCAACAGCAGAGGAACACTCATAGAATCAATGCAATCAACAAATATGAATATCAAAAGGGCACGCGAGGGTGCCAAGGGGAAAGGGGTAATGAAAGAAGAACACAAAGTGTCCCACCGTGATCGTCAATTTGTAGATCTATTTAAAATCCACACTTAAAAAATATAAAAAGTAATAAATATATGGGTGAAAGCAATAAAAATAGCACGAGGTGCTAATGTGGAGTGTGTGTGGTCGCCAGAGACGTGAGGCCTCAAAAGATAATCAATAACAAATAGGGAGGGTGATCGCGAAAAATACCTCAAATATGCGGGGGATGTGAGTATTCCTTTCTCTTCAAATCGGCCGGCCGACGAAGAGAGTTCTTCCTTTAATTACCCTTGCAAAAAAAAGACAAACACCAATGAAGAAATTGCATTAGATATGTGGTGAGTGTAGCATCAATTCATGATAGAAATATGTGAGCATGAAAGCATGTGCAAGAACGCACCTTAAGGGTGGTTGCCCTTAAACCCCTATGCAAAGAGGGTGTGGGAGATATGAATGCATGTAAAAATATTATGGGGAGAGAGTGCAAGAGATGCACTAAAGGGGAGATCTCAATGATAGTTGAGAAAAATTAATATGATAATGAAACATGATGCATGCATGTTAACGAATAGCAAAAGGAGAATAAAAATAAAATAGAAGGAGCCTGTTGCTTCTGTAGCTTGTGGCCTTGATATTCAATGGGGAAGAAGCTTTAAAAAAAATGGAGATTGATGCGCACAGAGTTCCTTCCTTAGCCAACGGCAGCAGCAACCTGTGAGAAGAAAAGAAGAAAAGCAAAAGAAAAGAAAAGAAAGAAGAAGAAGAAGAACAGAAGAACGACGGGGAGAAGAAAATGGGCGTCCGAAGAAGAGGAAATCCAACCAAACAACAGAGCCATTGGCTCTATTAAATAGGTTGAGGAAGAGATAAACATGGGCAAGAGTCCTAAGAGGGAAATGATAAGAATGGGCAAGAGTCCAAACCAAGTAGGCATCTATCGAAGCAAGGACTCTCTGGGGAAAGGGCCGCGTAGCCAGAAGGTAAAACACGCCTTAGGTAAGGGCGTCAATTAATGAATTGACGACTTGACCAGAGGGCGTTTCTCAAAAACACGCCCTGCACAAGGGCGTTTCTCAAAATCCAAATTTAGCAATAAAAACTCCCCATATTTGAAAAATGTAAAACACACCTTAATCAAAGCCATGTTTTAAAAAACACGTCCCTGAGAAGGGCGTTAATTTCAAGAGCTCAAATGGGGAAGTCGGTCAAACCTAGAAGAATTAACGCCCTCAGGTGAGGTCATCCTTTCTTTAAGAAACGCCCTTGGTTAAGTCATGTTTTGAAGAAAACACGCCCTTACCAAGGTCGTGAATTTAGAAAATTCATAAAATAGATAAAATGGGGGAGAAATAGATAAAATGGGAGAAAACGCCCTAGACAAGGTCGTGTTTCAAAAACACGCCCCTGATGAGGGCGTGAATTCAGAAAATAGAGATAAATGCCCAGAAAATCCAGAAAAATAGGAAAAGGGTGAAAAAAGGGAGAAATCTAAAAAAAGTGGGAAAAACCACTCAAATAGAACTAATTTGAGGGTCAAATTGGGACATTACAAGGCAATATGAGATGTACTCACAGTACCGTCAATTTTGGCGTGTCTACAAGGATTACCCCATTATTCCTGGTCCAAGAAGATTTCTGAAAATCAAATGGCTTCCTTTATTGCTTTCAAAACTTTCATTAGATATGAAATCCTTCCTTTCTAGATGGAACCTTCTTGGCCTCATCACCCATGCCACTCATTACAATGACATTCACCTAGATTGGGCTTCAATTGGAGCTCTTATAGAATTATGGCACCCTCATACTCACACATTCCTCTTCCCAACCTTTGAAGCTACCATACTCCTAGAAGAAGTGGAGATGCTCTTGGGTTTGAAAAGGATGAAGCAAGGAGAGGAATCAAGGATGGCTCATATGACCAAGCCCATGACATGCTCATGAGTCTCGTCCAAAGTCCAAATTTGGTGAATCAAATAAAGGCCAATAAGGGAATCCACCTTTTGAAGTTGGCTTCATGGGTATACAAAAACATGGACAAGGTTCAAGAAGATGAAGATCTTTTGGAGAGAGTGATGAAAGGGTTTGTCATATGTGTAGCGGGAGCTTTATTATTCCCTTCATTGGAAGACCATTTAGAGGAACATCACTTAAGTGCTATAGCTAGCACGTGGGAGGGAAAAAGAATAGGTGGGGCAATATTAGCCAACCTATACAACGGGCTTACTTCGGCTTCACTAGGATGGCCCCTATTTGGGTCAATGCTCCTTCTAGCTTGTTGGATAGATTTCCACTTTAAATTTGATCCATGTCAAGCAAACCAAGTGGCCTCCAAAATCTTCTCCAAGAGCCCACTTCGGTATATGACAGACTCATTGGGTCTATGTGAAAGGGTGACCAATAGAATTCCCAAACTCAAGAAGAGGAATGAATGGAGGGATTACTTCAAGTCAATGCCAAAGAGCAATTTTACATGCACACCGGGTTTTCTCAAAACCCAAGAACTTTGCTCAAGGTTATCCTCCGACATCGAGCTCCGCTTAATTGGTGGGACCGACTTCTTCCTTTACAACGCACACCGGTGCCTCCCACAACTCGGGCTTCCTCGACATCTCTTAGAAGAACCTTCTCACCTTCCTCCAATCAAGAGAAGAGAACTATGCTCAAACGGAGATCATGAAGAAATCAAGACCATAATGGCTCAATGGAAGGTGGGACTTCTTCATAGATCCAAGACTCATGTTGAAGAAGAAGAAGATAAATGTAAAGCTTATGTACTGGCTCTCACAAAGATAAGGCCCTCAGTGGCTTAGAGAATGTAATCCTGATTTCTTTTAATGAAACAAAAATTCTGTTCTTATTTGAGCCAAAACAATGAGTCAAATGATCATATCTTCCAATTTATGCAATTCTGTCTGATAAAACAAACTTCGGGTTCTCTGTTCTTAACAACGCCTCTATCAACGGCGTCACTTTATGAAACCACGCCTCAGCTAATGTCGTCCATTATATTTCAAAACCACAATTGACTCCCAGGGCACTGGCGTTTATTAATTCACGTCCTTAGATAAGGCATTAATCAATTCAAAATTTCAAATTATCTTCAAAATAATTCCTTGATTTCTCATAAAAAAATGCCTTTTCTCACGTCGCGTGTTCAAAAATGGATGCCCGTATTTGTCGTCGTCAAATTCGAAGGGTAATAATGACGCCCAATCACATCAATCAACTCCCATTAATGCGTCTGACGACAATTTTACAAATTCCCACGCAAATAAAAATGACGCCCAACCTCAGGGCGTCAAATCTCTAAAACACGCCTTTCCTCAAACCATCAATTAACATAGACATGACTTCCATTCGGGCGTCAATTACTCCTGACCATTAAACCCTACTTTCCCCCCTTTATTCTCCTTCCTTCGTTCATTTTCTCCCTTCCCTCTGCAAATCCTAACCGAAACCTCCAACCTATCTCTTACATTCTCCCTCACTCTACTCTCTCTCCCTATGGCTGGCGGCACTCACAAACGGCAGAGGGTGTCTACCCCGTCCGTGGTGGACCTGGAAGAAGAACACGCCGTGGAGGAGCTTCCTCCCGAGGCGGCCGAAGATGCACCGGTGGTGGTGCACGACGAGGAAGAACACGATGAAGGCGATGATTGAGAAGACGATGGCGATGATGAAGATGGTGAAGAGGGAGAAGAAGGCGATGAAGAAGAAGGTGACGATGAAGAAGGTGAAGAGGGAGAAGAAGGCGACGGAGAAGAAAAAAGACCACCGGCGGCGACGGTGGTGCCCCCTCGGCCCGGGCAACTACGGAAGCCACGCCAACCCCGGCAGACCCTCCGTGGCGGATTGATTGGGCCCGAACGACGAAAGGTAGGCCCCCACACCCTAATATTCCCTTTTATTTTTATTTCCATTTCCTTCCATTTCCATAGCTTTCGGGAGAGGGAAAACCAGTGACTCAGAAAAATGACGCCCCCAGGGGTGTCGTCAATTTAAGTAACGTCCCAGAATGGGTCGTCAATTCCATTATTTCATTTTTTTTAAAAATAATTAATCGTATGAAAACCACGCCCTGCAGCATGTCGTCATTTTAAATTCTATCATGTTTTACCATCATGCTGTTATTTCCCTGTGATTTTATTAAATTTAAAATGCATGGGTCTCTGTTTATTTCAATTTCTACCTTGAAACCGCAGGAAAACCACGCCCCCCACCGGGGCGTCAATTCAATAGGCAACCACTACGGGGCGGTCGTTAATTAATATTTTTCCAAAATTATTGAAGTCCCACGATCAATGACACCCAAGAGGGGGGGTGAATTGGGTAATTATAGAAACTATCAAAACTATTTTCTGATTTAAAATCACTCACACGGTGAGGGATACAAACACAAGGGGTCAGTCGAAGAACAGATTTGAAGCTAGCACCAACAATCTTATTTAGAGGTTCTTTGGTACCGGGCGGAGTTCAGGAATCCAAGGATTCTCTCATGCAAGATATTTTCCTTCTGATGAGACTGGCCACATCACTCAGAGGATACCTTTCGATAAACCACAAGATATCCGCAGACAGATTGATGAACCAAGATTCGAGCAAGCGTCCGATGCACACACAAAGCTAGCGAAGTAGAGCAGAATGGAGATAGAAGAGAGAGATCAAACCATACAAGGGACAACAATTTTAAGGTGGTTCAGATGCAACAGCAGCAACCTACATCCACCCCTCACAAGGTGAGGAACCACACACTATCTTGTATAGGATTACAAGATCAACACCACACACACAAACACACGTGAAGGATGTAAAACCCTTACAAGGATGCTGAACCACACACACATACACGAAAGAGAAAAACACTAAAAGATGTACACACATACACGGATCTATGAGAATCTACACACACAAGGGATTGCAAAAAGGCAAGAAGGCAAAAACCAGTTTGAGCACAAATTGAGAATGAATAACAAGGAGTAAGAACACAAGACAGCTCCCCCTTAATGAATGACGAAGATTCAGGATGCAGCTTCCTCTGATCTTGATCTATGCTTGATTTGGATAAAGATTTGAACTTGAACACCTCTGATCTTTGATGAAGGATTCCCTCGGATCACTGTTCACGTGAACAGTGCAGACACTCTCCTCTTGTTCTATCACTTCAGCATTAGGGTTCTCTTGCCTCTTGAATGAGATCTTTTATAGATCTAGGAAGGGCCTGGGACAAGTGCCAGACTAGATCCACAATTCACTCCTTGAAAGCTGGGCTTTTCCTTAAACAATTGGGGGAGATAGACTTCACTCGAGCTTGGACAAACAAGTCAACAAAGGGGGCTTTCGAGGCTACCGGTTGACCGAAACCAGGGGGCCGATCGACCTAAACTTGTAACAGATAGGACTTTTTGATTCTGGCAAAACCGGTCGACCTAAATGGCAGGGGAGGTCGACCGGAACCTGTAAACCGTTGATCTCTTGAGTTCTGGGAAAACCGGTTGACCTAAAATCCAGGGGCGGTCGACCTAAAACCTGTAACATTGAGAAATCTTCAATTCTGGAAAAACTGGTCGACCTTCCTTTGAGAACTGGTTGACTGAAATGGTCCTGGCCTGCAGAAATAAGTTGTTAGCCCAGTAAAAAAATATCAGAGCATAAATGTCATTAGATGAAAGATCGCTTCATGCAATACAGAGTTAAAGATAGATAACTCAGTATAACTCCATGGGAAGACATTTATGCATTAGCCTCCTTTGCACGTGCTTGAAACCAATAACACGGATGACGATGAAAACATAACCCTGAGTTTTGTTATCATCAAAATCATTCAAGGAGACTCAACAATCTCCCCTTTTTGATGATGACAAAACAAGAATAAAAGTGTGTCAGGGGTGAAAGAATTCTTCAAGCAAAAATCACCCCAAACAATCCAACCAAAACCATTTCAACCATTCATATACGCTCGATGTTGGAGATGTAATAAAAGATAAGAGAAGTGACCAAAATAGATAATAACATCAAGTGCCCGGCATTGTTTCATTTCAAGGTTGGAGTACATGACAAGGTGCAGATGCAAGTCCTAAATGCAAATGCAAGGACACAAGACTCACAAAATGCAAACGAACGCAGTGCCAAAAGGCATACAAACATACAAACACACAGGCATACAGCAGACATAATATAGATAGATAGACAAGGAAGTAGCTACTTCTCCCCCTTTGACATCAACAAAAAGGAGAGTGGGATACAGAACGCGTGGACATGAACGACACAGTGGGGACACAGGGTCAGCTAAGAAGCAGGTTGATCAGGCATCCCCTCAGCAGCATCATCACCCGAAGCACCGACGCCATCACGAGCAGCAGGAGCAGGAGGCAGACGATCAGAAATTCCATGGAGAAGGTCATCATAATGAGACAACTGTGAATGCATGCGAAGAAGGGATTGATTTGTAGTCCGAAATGCTTCACGGTTATCTTCGTGACTGACAAAAAGGGTGGCCAAGTGGAGAGAGATGTCATCCAGAGCAAGGGAAACACCATCCATTCGTTCAGTCATAGTGCCCATGAATGTGTCCATCCGGTCAAGGGATGAGTGAATCCGGGATTCCAAGCCTAAGACACGACCCTCAAGAGTCTTATAGTCCACCCTAGTGGGAGGACCAACACCCGGAGTGGAGGACTCCCCTTGAAAAAATTGTGGAGGAGGTGGCATCTCATGGTCCGCTGCCTGTACGGGAGGCTGATCCTTCGCCTGAACTGGAGGGGGTGCATCCCCAAGGTCCGGCTGGTCCGGCGGTAACGGTGGAACTGCAACTGGAGCAAGCTGGGCAACATATGTGGGAACATCTCTAGTAAGCTCACCATCATCACCCCAGTAGTATCCAAGATCGAAGAAAATCTTGTGTTCATTATAGATATCATCTTGTCGAACTGGGAGTGATCTTTCGTTTGTCAAGTCTATCCCAACATAGAGAAAAACACCCGTCAACTGTGTAGCATAGGGTAAGGACCGGCTCAAGTTGGTGCGGCAAGAACTGATCAAATGTGTCATGAGTCGACCCATATTCACTAAATTTGCATTCATGATATGGTAAAAGAGGAACTTATGGACTGCTATGACTTCATTGCGACTGCCACTTTTAGGATAAATCAAGGTAGTGATCATGTGATGTAGAATGCGCTGCAGCGGTGGGAAGTAGTTGGCGTTCAATTGAAGGCGATTACTGACACCTTGAACAAAACCACACCCTGTCATGAGGAAGAAAGTATCTGGCATTTCATCATGCCCACACGATATGTTGGCACCCCCGTCCGAGACTCCCAAAGCAAGTTGGAAAAGTTCAGGTGCAATATGTATCTCCATGGCCTGAACAAAGGTATACAACTCTCCATTTCTCGCAACCAAGTTTCCATAAAATTCCTGGACTAGGTTCGGATAGTACCTAGTGTATCAGGATGCAAAGTCTATCCAACCATCCTGAACGGCAAAGAGAGCAAACAACTCTGGCAAAAGCTCAGTCACCTCCTGAAAGTCTACCAGGCGAGGGTTGATGATGGGCCGAGGAGGCAGACGGACTGCTGGACGTGGTTCCGGTGCCCTCTGTGGACAAGCTGGGGCCTCCCTTCTCTGGCCGCTGGCTTCCCCTAGATTGGAACGCTGAGAACTCCGTCGGGGCGGCATCGTTGGCTAGAAAACCGGCGGTGAAGCCCTTCGAAGAGAAGGAGTTCGTCCCTTGGTATGGGGATGGACGAATGGAGCACTCTTGAATCCCTGGAGGATACTTCCCAAGCTCTGGAGTCGGGGAGAGAGGGTTGCAGCAGCACGGACGACAGTGGAGAATGCGTCCCGGAAGTATGACAGATCTACCGGAGCTAGTGCGGATGGAGGAGGGATGGATAGTTAGGCTAGTGGAAGAGAGGGTGTGTGGTCTAGGGTTTAGATGAGGTGTTGGAAGGAAGATAGGAGGGATAGAATGAGAAGAAAGGGGGTGAGGACCCTTTAAGAAAGAGGGCGGTCGGATCCCAGTTGGGCTGGTTCGTCGGTTTCGGTCGACCGGGACTGGTGGGCCGGTCGACCGGAATGGTCGATTGCCCCCAAAACGGCTGAATAAGGGGAATGATAACCATAAAGTCTCCAATGATGCTTCCTCAAGTGAACTCCTTGCACTAGAAGGTATAAAATCCCCCCTTTTTTTTTCTTTCCTTTATATATATATATATATATATATATATATTATTGTTATTATTATTTGGGGAAAAAGAGGATGACTTCTAACGAATCAGCTAATGAGGTTGGTCTGAAGGCTCCCCCTCAGTTGCTGCCCAGTGACCCCAGGTCATTTGTCCACATTTATTGGTCAATGAGTAATTGGTTCTAGAAATAATTCAAGGAGGGGTATATAAATACATATACAATCACGCAGGCAGGAAAATATCATACGGAAAAGAATACACACACACAATAAGATGATGAATGACTCACTATCTACCCTCAATGTTCCTGATATGCATCACTCATTCTAATGCAGGCTTAAAGATGTATGCTTTCACCCTTGCACATGCCAAGTTCCCTTCTAATCTTATTGAATTGCTCCTGATTTAATGGCTTGGTGAAGATGTTGGCCAGCTGGTTATGGGTATCAATAAAATGCAGCTCGAAAACTCCCTTGCCTACATGATCTCTTAGGAAGTGATGACGAATGTCTATATGCTTGGTCCTAGAATGTTGAACAAGATTTTTTGACAAGCTGATAACACTAGTGTTGTCACATAAAATTGGAACACAGTTTATTACAACATCCAAATCAAGCAATTGATTTTTGATCCAAAGTACTTGGGCTCCACAACTTCCGGCGGCTACATACTCAGCCTCGGCTGTTGATAAGGCTACTGAATATTGTTTCTTGGAGGCCCACGAAACTAGGCACCCGCCAAGAAATTGACAGTACCCACTAGTACTTTTCCGATCGACAATACAACCAGCATAATCGGCATCGGTATATGCAATCAAGTCATATGAACTGCCGATTGAAAACCACAAGCCAAAGTCTAGAGTGCCAATAAGATACCGAAAAATTTGCTTAACAGCTATAAGATGGGATTCCTTTGGGCAAGATTGAAAGCGAGCACATAGGCACACACTGTACTGAATATCTGGGCGGCATGCTGTTAAATATAGTAGTGATCCGATCATACCTCGGTATAGTGTGGGATCGACTGGTTTACCATTTTCATTTTTGTCCAACTTGGTGGTTGTGGCCATCGGAGTTGACATGGGTTTTGCTTCTGCCATCCCAAATTTCTTCAGCAGCTCCATCGTGTATTTGGCTTGGTTTATGAAAATCCCTTCGGACGTTTGCTTAACCTGCAGTCTAAGAAAGAATGTTAGTTCACCCATTAGACTCATTTCAAACTCGCCCTGCATCATTCTTGCAAATTCATCACACAAGCCGTTGTTAGTGGCTCCAAAAATTATGTCATCAACATACACTTGAACCACCAATATTTCTTTACCTTATTTTTTAGTGAAGAGTGTTTGGTCAACATTACCTTTTTTGAATCCATTTTGAGTTAGGAATGAAGTGAGTCTTTCATACCATGCCCTTGGTGCCTGCTTAAGCCTGTACAATGCCTTCTGAAGCTTGTACACATGTCGTGGGTGCTTGGAATCTTCAAATCTTGGAGGTTGTTCTAAAAAAACATCCTCCTTGATGAACCTGTTAAGAAAGGCAGATTTAACATCCATCTGAAATAGTTTGAAGTTTAATGGGCATGCAAAAGACAGTAAAATCTGAACTGTTTCTAGTCTAGCCACTGGGGCAAAGGACTCATCAAAATCAATTCTCATTTCCTGGATGTATCCTTTGGCCACGAGCCGTGCCTTATTTCGGATGACCACACCTGTATCATTCAGTTTGTTTCTAAAGACCCACCGAGTCCCTATCACAGGTTGATCTTTGGGACGGGGTACAAGTGTCCACACTTCGTTTCTCTCAAACTGATGCAGCTCTTCATGCATGGCTTGAATCCAGGATTCGTTTCGTAAGGCATCAATGATGTCTTCCTGTGGATGAGAGCTATCAAATCTTCTTCTTCTACTTGCATCAATGAGGCTCTGGTTCTTACTCCATCCTGAGGATTACCGATGATGTTTCCGACCGGATGATCCTTTAAAAATGTAGAGGTACTTGGAAGGTCGGGGTGCTGTACTTGCTGCTCCTGCAATGCCCTGATTGAAGGGTCTTCACTTTCTTCACCCCTACTGGACACTTCTTCCTTAGATTCATCCTTAGCTTTTGGTGTTCCAACAAATGTTGAGGTTTTAAAGACTTCTCCTGTATCCACAAGTTGAACAGATTGGTTTGTCAGTTTTGGTTCAGATTCATCAAAAATCACATGAGGACTTTCTTCAACAACTAAAGTTTGTTTATTAAAAACTCGATAGGCTCTAGAATTCAGTGCATAACCTAAGAATATTCCCTTGTCGCTTTTCTCATCAAACTTCCCTAAATTAAACTTACCATTATTCAGAATGAAGCACGAGCATCCAAAGGGTTTGAGATGGGAAATATTTGGTTTCTTACCCTTATATAGCTCGTAGGGAGTTTTCTTTAGGATAGGCCTTACCATAGCCCAGTTGATGATGTAGCATGCCGTACTTACTGCCTCAGCCCAAAAGTATTTTGGTAGAGAGTTTTCACTTAACATGATACGTGCCATGTCTATCAACGTTCTGTTTTTCCTCTCTACAACTCCATTCTGTTGAGGCGTCCTTGGTGAGGAAAAGTTATGTGTGTACCCCTGCTCTTCGCATAACTCACTGAATTCTTGATTCTCAAACTCACCACCGTGATCACTCTGAATGATAGTGATAGGATAACCTTTATCATTCTGAAATTTCCTACAAAAGACTTGAAATTCCGCCACGACATCATTTTTATTGGCCAAGAAGAGCACCCATGTAAATCTGGAATAGTCATCAACAATCACAAAACCATAAGATTTTCCTCCTAGGCTGGAAGTCCTAGTTGGACCAAAAAGATCAAGATGCAACAATTCTAGGGGTCTAGCAGAGGAAACAATATTCTTATTTCTGGAGGAGATTCGTGTTTGCTTGCCTTTTGTGCAAGCTTCACAGACTCGATCACTTTCAAATTTTAATTTGGGCAATCCGTTCACTAAATCATGTCTAGACAACTTGGAGATTACTCCAAAACTAGTATGACCCAATCTTCGGTGCCATAACCAAACATTTTCATGATTATTTGCTAACAGACACAAATCATCACAAGAAACATTATCAATATCAACAGTGTAGACATTGTTATTTCTATTTCCAATTAATTTTATTTCCTGAGTGCTTTTGTTCATGACAATGCAGTGGGTTTCATCAAAAATAATTTTAAAGCCTTTATCGCACAGTTGACTAATGCTTAACAGGTTGTGATTTAGACCTTTCACCAAAAACACATCTTCAATGAGAATTTCAGAATTCTTACCTATGTTGCTGATCCCGATGATCTTACCTTTGTCTTTGCCTCCAAAGACCACAGAGCCACCATCCTTATCCTGCAATGATGAGAACACTTCCTTGTCCCTTGTCATATGCCTTGAACAACTGCTGTCTAGGTACCACTTGCTCCCCCTAGCTTCAAGACATATCTGTAAGAACGAAGATTCTCATGCGATTGTTTTTGGTACCCAAACTAATTTGGGTCCATAAGAGTTAGTCTCATTCTATGCATACCTTTTCTTGGCCCCAAAAGTGTGATTCCTTGACAAGTTTTGCCTGACCCAACAGTTTGCAATGGTATGACCAAATCTACCATAGTGATAGCAGTTGACTGGAGCAAATTTCCTTCGAGGTTTTGGTGATTTGGATTGCACACGTTTGGATTGTGTGTTGGAAGATGAGACGTGGTTTTTCTCATGCACAAATGATGTGGTAATCTTATGCTCAAAAGATTTTTTGTTTTCAGGAGTGTATCCCAAACCTTCCTTTTGGAAGTTAGCCTTAACCCCCAACAAGTTGTCCAGGTTTTGTTTTCCTTTGACGAACCTAGTCAAAGTGGACTGGAGTTCAACCGCTTCCTCACTCAAGATCCCATTTTTCTTCTCAAGTTCTGAATTTGCGAACCTCAGAATTTCGTCTTCCCTTTTTAATGTTTCGCACACTTTTTCAATCTCAGCCATTTTGCATGCCATCTCTTCTTTGGTTTTTTCACTGTCAGAAATGATTTGCAACATGTTTTCTTTTTCTTCAGTTAACTCAAACCATTCTTGTTCCAATTTCTCAAATCTAGCGAAAATGTCCTCATCAACCCCTTTTTTTAGATTTTTATTTTCAGACCTGATTTTTTTATATTTCAAGTAAAGTTTCTCATATTCAGATTCCCATTGTTCATTTGAAATGAAATCAGAGTCAGAGTTTACCTCCGGAGATTCATCTCCGTGTGCCATAAGACATAGGCTTCCCACCAGTTCTTGAATCTCCTCATCAGATGGTTCATCTTCCTCATCGCTCCACGTGGCGACCATAGCCTTGGGTTTCTTGAAGATGTCCTTCTTAAATTTTTTTTTCAGATCTGGACACTCACCTCTCATATGTCCAGGCTTCTTGCATTCGTAGCATATGATGCTGTTTGGTTTGCTCGACTCACCTTTAGGTTGAGTGGGCTTTCTTTGCCCCTTCCTGAAATTTCCCAGAAAATTCCTTTTCTTCTTTAGAAATCTTCTCACTTGTCGGGTGATCATTGCAAGTTCTTCTTCGTTGCTTCCATCGCTGGTTTCTTCTTCTTGAGAATCATCATTGGGTTGATGAGCTTTCAATCCAATCACCTTTTTCTTCTTGATATCTTCTTCGACTGTCCTTTTCATATTTATCTCATAGGTCATGAGTGACCCTATGAGTTCATCGAGCGTGAGTGTGGACAGATTTTTTGAGTCTTCAATGACGGTAGCCTTTGTGTGCCACGCAGGAGGGAGGGATCTCAAGACTTTCCTCACGAGCTCAGAGTTGGTGTAATCTTTCCCAAGGCTTTTGAGGCCATTTGTGATCTCAGTTAGTCTTGCGAACATTTCTGAGATAGTTTCCTCCGACTTCATTTTGAACAGCTCGTAATCGCTTACAAGCAGATTGGCCTTTGTCTCTTTGACCTCCGAGGTTCCTTCATAAATGAGTCGCAGTTTATCACACATCTCTTTGACTGAGCTGCACATTGATACACGAGAGAACTCATTAGGATGTATCGCACACTGCGTAATATTCATGGCATTAAAGTTAACAGTGCATTTCTTAATTTCTTCGGGGGTCCATTTTTCTTCATCAGCGCCGAGTTTGTAAGGACCTTTGTCCACAACTCTCCACACTTCGTACTCTTGATCTCTCAAGAAAACATACATTCTATTTTTCCAGTACGAGTAGTTCGAACCGTCAAAAAAGGAGGGCGGCTGATGGAGTGACCCTCGGGGATCATTCCCTTGTTAGCCATTGATCCGGATCTTACTCAAGATCGTTAGATCTAGAAGGAAAAAAGAGCCTTGGCTCTGATACCAATTGAAGTCCCACGATCAATGACACCCAAGAGGGGGGTGAATTGGGTAATTACAGAAACTATCAAAACTATTTTTCGATTTAAAAACACTCACACGGTGAGGGCTACAAACACAAGGGGTCAGTCGAAGAACATATTTGAAGCTAGCACCAACAATCTTATTCAGAGGTTCTTTGGTACCGGGCGGAGTTCAGGAATCCAAGGATTCTCTCATGCAAGATATTTTCCTTCTGATGAGACTAACCACATCACTCAGAGGATACCTTTTGATAAACCACAAGATATCCGCAGACAGATTGATGAACCAAGATTCAAGCAAGCGTCCGATGCATACACAAAGCTAGCGAAGTAGAGCAGAATGGAGATAGAAGAGAGGGATCAAACCATACTGTAGACACGCCAAAATTGACATCATTTTGAGCATATCTCATATTGCCTTGTAATGCCCCAATTTGACCCTCAAATTAGCTTTATTTGAGTGGTTTTTCTCACTTTTCTTAGATTTCTCCCTTGTTTCTCCCTTTTTTCATTTTTCCCTATTTTCTTGTATTTTCTGGGCTTTTTCCCTATTTTTCTGGATTTTATGGGCATTTTTCTCTATTTTTTTGAATTTTTTCAAAAATAACAACTTGAAGAGGGGCATCATTTTATTTTAAGAAAATTAAAAGAAAATAAAAGAAAATCAACGACTATAGTGAAGGTCGTCCTTTCTTTCATAATTCTATTTTTTTGGATTTTTCTGAAGCTTTTTCAGATTTTTTTGAAAATTAACGACAAAAAATGTGACGTTATTTTGAGTTTTAATAAAATAAAAATTAAAAAAATCGGAAGTAACGACATATGGGGAGGGCGTTACTTTCATTTGATTATTTTAATAATATTTTTCAACCCTCTTCCAGAGGTGATTTGGTGGCCTTCCGGGTGTCGGAAAAATACGCAAAAATAGTCATTGGAATCAGCACAGTATGATGCACCTCCACCTAAAAAATGGGAAAATAATATTGAGAAATAAAAAATGGCCCTGTTTTAAATATTTTGAATTAACGCCCTTGTCCAAGTCGTGTTTCACTTTCGTGTTCTAAACAAACGCAGCCTTTCCCAGAGAGTCCCTGCTTTGTTTGGTCACATTGCCCATTCTTATCTTTCCCATGTTAGACTCTTGCCTATTCTTATCCTTCTATCTATGTGATTCGATCCTATTAATAGAGCCCTTCGGCTCTGTTATACAGGTTCCCTCCCTCTTCTTCTTCTCCTCCGAAATTCTTCTTCCCCGATTTTTCTCTGTCTTTTCCTTTTGCTTTTTTTTTCCTTCTTACGCAGGGGTTGCTGATGCTTGGCTGAAGGAGAGGCTTCAGGTGTTCACAGCTTTATCCCTTGGAAGACCTCTCCCGAACGATCATCAAAGCCACAGCACAGGCTTTTCTCCTTAGTTTTATTCTTCCTCTTGTTTATTGCTGTCATTAGTTCATACGTATATGCATGCATCATATTTCATCTCTTATTAATTTTTCCTCACTCAACTACGTTGAGTAGCTCCCCACAGTGCACTCTTGCACACCTCCCTTCCATTCATCTTTGCACATATTTTCATCTTTGCACATATTTTCATCATTCATATCACTCCTCTACCCTCTTTGCATATGGGTTTAAGGGCAACCACCCATAAGGTGTGTTCTCACACAATTTTACATGCCCATATCTTTAAAGAATTGATGCTACGCTCACCATGTTCTAATTCTATATTCTTTGTTGGTGTTTGATTGTTTTGCAAGGGTAATCAATAGAAAGAACTCTCTTCATCGGCCGGCCGATTGGAAGAGAAGGAAGCACTCACAATCTCCCCCGCATTTAAGGTATTTATATCGCGATCCCTCCATTGATTATTTGTTATATCCTTTGAGGCCCTCGCGTCTCTGGCGATTACATCTCCTATTTTGCACCTCGTGCATGCTTTTTCTTCTCATGCTTTTTCTTCTTTGTTCTAAGTGGATTTTTAATTAGATCTACACATACAAGGGACAACAATTTTAAGGTGGTTCGGATGCAACAGCAGCAACCTACGTCCACCCCTCACAAGGTGAGGAACCACACACTATCTTGTATAGGATTACAAGATCAACACCACACACTCAAACACACGTGAAGGATGTAAAACCGTTACAAGGATGCTGAACCACACACACATACACACACGAAAGAGAAAAACACTAGAAGATGTACACACATACACGGATCTATGAGAATCCACACACACAAGGGATTGCAAAAAGGCAAGAAGGCAAAAACCAGTTTGAGCACAAATTGAGAATGAATAACAAGGAGTAAGAACACAAGATAGCTCCCCCTTAATGAATGACGAAGATTCAGGATGCAGCTTCCTCTGATCTTGATCTATGCTTGATTTGGATGAAGATTTGAACTTGAACACCTCTGATCTTTGATGAAGGATTCCCTCGGATCACTGTTCACGTGAACAATGCAGACACTCTCCTCTTGTTCTATCACTTCAGCATTAGGGTTCTCTTGCCCCTTGAATGAGATCTTTTATAGATCTAGGAAGGGCCTGGGACAAGTGCCAGACCAGATCCACAATTCACTCCTTGAAAGATGGGCTTTTCCTTAAACAATTGGGGGAGATAGACTTCACTCGAGCTTGGACAAACAAGTCAACAAAGGGGGCTTTTAAGGCTACCGGTTGACCGGAACCAGGGGGCCGGTCGACCTAAACCTGTAACAGATAGGACTTTTTGATTCTGGCAAAATCGGTCGACCTAAATGGCAGGGGCGGTCGACTGGAACCTGTAAACCGTTGATCTCTTGAGTTCTGGGAAAACCGGTTGACCTGAAATCCAGGGGCGATCGACCTAAAACCTGTAACATTGAGAAATCTTCAATTCTGGAAAAACTGGTCGACCTTCCTTTGAGAACTGGTTGACTGAAATGGTCTTGGCTTGCAGAAATAAGTTGTTAGCCCAGTAAAAAAATATCAGAGCATAAATGGCATTAGATGAAAGATCGCTTCATGCAATACGGAGTTAAAGATAGATAACTCAGTATAACTCCATGGGAAGACATTTATGCATTAGCCTCCTTTGCACGTGCTTGAAACCAATAACACGGACGACGATGAAAACATAACCCTGAGTTTTGTTATCATCAAAATCATTTGAGGAGACTCAACAATTATAACAGAAAATAGCTTGTAAAACCGTGCCCCCCCCACAGGGGCGTTAAACAAATGACGACCCAAGGATGGGCGTCAATCAAAAAACATGCTCACAAACTTCAGGAAATTACTTTCAAAGCAGCGTCCCCCACAAGGGCGTTGTTTAAACAAACAACGACCTATGGTGGGTCGTCAATTCAAGTCGCACCAGAAATTACCAAAAACACATCATAAAATAACGCCCCCCGTAGGGGCGTTAATTGATTAAACTCAAACAAATATTACATATGAAAACTCAAGTGAAAATTTTACTCCTTTGTGGTGCAAGGGTTGATGAGGACGCGGATCTCTTGGGTCCAGGTCCGAGCAGCTTATTATGGACTCTCCGAGTTTCAGAGGGCTAGGATAGATGCTATGGGGTTTGGGGCCTTCCTGAGCATAGAGCCAGTCAGACCCGACCTACCCTTGATCCAAGTTTTGAGAGAGAGAAGGGATAGGACTAGCAGGGCGTTTCTGATGCCGTGGGGTCATATGGTTCCTACCCTAGAGGATGTCACTAGGATCACTAGGCTGAGGGTAGATGGAGAGGCTGTGAGCGGGATCACCCTACCCGACTATAGTGAGCTGACCCAGAGACTGTTAGGGCTAGAGACGGTCTATGAGACGCCTAGCGAGTGTAGGACCATTTTTCGCACTGGCCTTACCATAGCTATGGGATTGGGGGACTCTAGGCAGAGATCTAGGGAGTCCTTAGAGCAGTTTTCACAGAGATTGATAGATGGGGCTAGGGCTATCTATTGCCAGGACCCAGCTGACAGGGAGAGAGCAGACAGAGATTTGAGGATATTTCTATTTTTGATGCTCGGGAGGCTGCTGCTCGGCACGAAGGGTGATGTCATCAACTACCGATTCCTGGGGATACTCGAGGACCTGGAGGGCGTTGGCAGATATGCCTGGGGAGCAGCGCTGCTGGCACACTTGATAGCCGACCTATCCACGGGGACAGGTCGAGAGACGACAGTCAGTGGCTTTTCACCTTTTCTTCAGGTATGCATTTTCTTTCTCTTTTTTTTCTTTTTTCTTAAACATGAATGCATTACTAATGTAATGTATGGATGCAGATATGGAGCCACTTATACATGTCGATGGGACACGTCAACCAGCGACCTGGAGATGAGGGATCTTTCCCCTTAGCACGTCGTTGGCTACCGATGGTGATTGGAGCCCCACTTGCATACGAGCTGCAAGTGTTACGACGGGAGTTTCACGACTTTCCCACCTCACTGGTATGCATGATGCAATTTTTTTTATTCATTTTTATGTGAAGTATGTTGATATGATGATATGCATGTTGTGGATGCAGGTGAGATGGAGACCCTATGAGGGGATGACTGACGAGGGCCAGCCGTGGGTCGTAGCAGGCCGACCTCGCTTTGGGCATGAGCTATGGGTTCATTGCCTAAACGAGATTGAGCCGCTACGGCTTAGGTTGGTGATGAGGATGCTCGGCCTACACCAGGAGTGGATTGAGGTTGGAGAGTTGCGGGGGATCGGCAAGAAGACGCGCGGTCGCACGAAGGCGATCGACTGGAGGGCCCGGTTCCCCGACCAGTACGCCGACTGGCAGCACGGCGGGACCCGAGTCACTTCCCAGGCGACGGACAGCTCCGAGTACCTCCGACGCTATTGGGAGGTTTACGCCGGCCGACCCTAGATGAGGGTCTTAGGGGTACGTATGAATGCACTTATTTCTAAATTTAATGCAAATGCTTATGTATATCTATTATGCGACTGATATGTGGTGAATGCAGGATGCGCTGGATATAGTGGCAATGGACATGCAGACCCACCTCCATAGCTTGGAGGCCCAGCTAGCTGCCACGCGGGCAGACCTTGAGACCCTGGTGAGTGTTTGATTTATCTATATGCTCATGAATGTTTGGATTATTTGATGATTAGCCACTGACAATCTCAATAAATGCAGCGTGCCCAGTAGGGAGCGGCAGGGAGAGAGACAGGAGAGGCCTCCAGCTCGAGAGGGCCTAGCGCAGAGGCGACTGCACTAGCGGAGCAGCTTGCCGGAGCAGTGACACGGTCCGAGGCGGCAGAGCGCGACCTCACCACACGGGTATACCTTTAAACTCAAACTCAACCTTGCGTTAGATTATTTATGTGAAAATGTTGTTGACAGACCGAGGAGCTCCGGGCCGCTCTTACTTGCGTCGGTGAGGGACAGCAGACGATGGCCACGCAGGTGAGTTATTTATTTTCAGTTGTATATTATTTATTCCATGAATTATTGAATTATTGCATTAAATGTGGAACTGATGATTTGTTTGAATGTTTGCATTCCTCAGAGTTACGGACGGCACTTACCCGGGCTACCCTGGCCGAGATAGAGTTAGCAATCCGCGAGTAGTGGGTTACAGAGCTGGAGCGAGCCTTGAGGCGGCGAGAGGAGCTGCCTCAGGACGTGGCAGGGCTGCGAGTCGCCCTCGAGCTGGAGCGGAGGGAGCGTGCTCGGGAGCGCGAGGAGCACCAGGCGGAGCGTGCTCGTGACCGTGAGCAGCACCAGGCGGACCGTGCCCGGGATCGAGAGGAGCAGTCAGCTTGCGAGCGGGAGCTTACAGCCTTGAGGGCCCAGCTAGCTATTACGCAGGAGCGGCTACGAGCGACCGAGGAGCGGCTTCAGCGAGGCTGGGAGCGGGCGCGAGCTGCAGGGTACACCTTCACCAGCTCTACTTTTGTGGTGGGTTCCTCTCTCCGGCAGAGGAGCGAGGCAGAGGAGCCGGCTCGAGCTCCAGCTACTTCCCGGGGGTCCATGCCCCCTCCACGAGAGCCTCGTCGAGAGGACGAGAGTGAGGCCGAGAGTAGGAGAGAGGAGGGTGGAGGCGAGAGCTGAGAGACTGTACTTGTACTCCTCCACCCTCACACCTGTACTCAGATATTCATTTGTCATATATATATATGAGATTGAGATTTTTGTTACCTGAGTCGCTTTGAGCCTTGTGGACTTTGCTTTTGCTTTCCTTTTCTTTTGGTGCTTTTTGTTCAAATCATCCTTACCCTGTGCCTGTAGTTCACACTTAAGCAAACAGGTTAATCTCTCTGTCCGGCTTGGCCCCTTGCTCAATAAGCAAGGGGTTGTCTCTTCTTTGACCTTGTTGACGGGTCAAGGGGCCAAGCCTATAATCAATAAAGGTGGATAATGAAAAAGATATCCAAGGGAATGCAACATGCAAGCAAGCATATGCTAACTAAAAATAAAGATGTGCACACAAATACGCAATCAAACACATGAGAAGGTCGGGCTTGATTTTTTGGTTATTTTTATCATATATTTTTTAAAAAAAATGTTTTAAAAATGATGCCCTTGAGAATGGCGTTAATTGTGAAATTGACGACTCTATGAAAGGCGTTTATTAAAAACCATTTTTTTTTCATTTTCACAAATGACGACACAGGAAAAGCCGTGTATTTATAAAATGACGCCACGATGAAAGGCGTGAAATGTGAAATTGACGACTGCGAAAAGGGCGTGTTATTTAGAAAAACATTTTTATTTTGTTTTTATTTTGAAAAATGACGACTCAAAAGAAGTCACGATTTATGGAAATGACGCCTGTCAAGAGGGTGTTGTTTTATTTTTTAAGGAAGATTTGGCACCATATAAGAGCCTTAAACCTTACTCAATTACCATCTTAAATTCATTAATCTTTCTTAACAGACCTAACAAAAGGGCCAACGTGATTAAATGTTTTGCTTTTACTCATATTCTCGCATGGCCCATCCTTCTTGGTCGGTCTTTACCGTGCTTCGAGCTTATAACCTACCATGGAGAGGGAAAAGGAAGAATAAGTTAAGGAAGCTCATGGGAGGTTTCCGAGAACAAGGAGACCTTCTTCCCCTGCCCTAATGCCCGTTGGGATTCGGTCTTCGACTTAGGGAGATTTTGTTGCTCTTTTTGCCCTTATTCATGCACGCTTACGACCAGGGTTTTCCCTGCGGGAACTTTGCCCTCTTGACATACTCTTTGAGAACTTTCTTCTTTTCTTTTCTTTTCTATAACAGATAAAAACCTAATTGTACTCGGGCTTTGAGCATTTTGCTCCCTTTTGGGCCCTGACTTCCACCTACTTGAGCGGCGGGCAAGTTCAGTTAGTATTCCCTGACTCGTACTCCCTCTTGTGAGCCGAAGAGGAGAGAATAGGTAAGGTTTGTACACTCTCAGTTTGGGTCTGACTTTTCTCGAATTCCGAGCAACTCGAGTTTAAAAGTAAAGCGTGTAGTGTGTGTGAGTTGACCCCAAAGTTAAGCCATTAAGACTGAAGAATGAATTAAGGATTTTAATTTTTTTCAGCCTCGCGGACCATGTACCGTGCTAATCTGCAACCTCTTTTTTTTTCTGATTTTGATTTTATTTTGTTTATTTCTTTTTGTTTTTCACCTTTTTTTGCTTTTGATGATTTTTTTGGTTTTTGTTTTACTTTCTATTGTTTTTGTTATTTTTAGGGATGGTATTTCTTCAAGTAAAGACCATTCCAGGGGTGAGCCAGCTCTTCACCTTCAGCATTAGTTAATTTGTAAGCATTGCCAGGAAAAACATCTTTTATGACGAAAGGCCCTTCCCAGTTAGGTTGGAGTTTTGAACGAGGTCCGCCTGGTTTTACGAAAATTCTTTTGATTACCATTTCACCGATTTTGAATTTTCTCTCAATTACTTTCTTTTGATAAAAACGTGAGAGCCTATTTTCGTAAATACGCGCATGCTCGGCAGCGGCCAGGCGCTTCTCATCTAGGAGTTCCAACTGAGCAAGGAGAGATTCGCGATGCTCATCAATAGGGAGCTCCTTGTAAAATTGTACGCGCAGATAAGGGATAAGAATCTCGTAAGGGACTACCGCCTCCATTCCATAAGTAAAGGCGAAAGGGGTTTTCCCAGTAGGGGTACGAATGGAAGTGCGATAGGCCTAAAGAGCTTCAACCAACTTTTCCGGCCAATCTGCAAATTTAGTAGCCTCACACGTTTTCTTGATAATTTTGATCAAAGTTTTGTTAGTTGCCTCTGCTTGGCCATTGCCCTGCGGATAATAAGGAGAGGAATGATGCAATGCAATATTATACCTATTGCAGAGGTCATGAAGCTCATGAGAGATGAATTGTGGCCCATTGATGGTATTCGGGATGCCGAATCTTGCGATGATGTTCTTCGTTATGGACTTACAGACGGTTGATACTTTTATCTCCACGTAAGCTTCTGCTTCCGCCCACTTGGTGAAGTACTCCGTTGCCGTGAGTATCAATGACTTTGGCTTCGTGAGGAGGGTCAGATCACCAAGAGGTCCAATGATATCGAAAGCCCACATGGAGAAAGGCCATGGGGAGGAGATAGGGTGGAGTGAAGAAGAAGGATAATGAATTTTGTCGGCGTGCAGTTGGCACTTAACACACCTTCGAACATAGATGGAGCAGTCCTCTTCTAGAGTGGGCTAATAGAAACCTAGCCTAAGGATCTTCTTAGCAAGCATCTGGCTATTAACATGACCACCACACACTCCCGAATGGGCCTCTTCCACAACCTTCCAAGATTCATCATCATCTAGGCATCTTAACATAACTCCAGTGAGACCTCTTCTGTAAAGCACACCTCCCATCAGGGTGTATCGCTGGGCAACCCTTCTAATGGCTTTCTTTTCTTCAGCCGTGGCTTCTTCAGGATATGATTGATCTTGGCAATACTTAGCAATTTCATAACACCACGACTTTTCTTCATCATCCAATTCTTCTTCTAAATCCAATAGCATGACCTCCTTGTTCTCAATGATCCTGCCTTGCTCAACCTTCCTAAGCACCTCATCCTTAACCCTAAGGAAAGCGGGATCTTGAATAGCGGGAGTGAGCCGCTTGTGAACAATGATAGAGTGGGAATCCTTTTCGGGAAGGAAAACCAAAGAAGATGCGAGAGAAGCAAGAGCATCAGCTAAAATGTTATGGTCACGAGGTACGTGAACGAAGATTAATTTGGTGAAAAGCTTGGTATAAGCAGAGGTCAATTCTTGATAGGGTTTGAGTTTAGGATTGAGCGTGCGACACTTGGAGAGCACTTGGCGAAGAATCAGCTGACTATCACCTACAATTCGCAAGTGGGTAACACCAAATTGATGAGCGGCCTCCAGTCCGGCCAGAAGAGCCTCATATTCAGCTATATTATTTGTAACTAGAAATGCCAGCTGAGAGGCGAGTGGAATAGTGATACCCTCCGGTGATAGAAGAACAATGCGAATCCCTTTCCCTTTTGAATTCAAAGCTCCATCAAAATGTAACGTCCACATCGAATCGGACTGATTGACGGACATTAGTTCCTCATCTGGAAACTCTGAGCGAACAGGGTCAAATCTAGGGAGAGGATGATGAGCGAGATGTTCTGCTATGGCATAGCCTTTAATCGCTTTTTGCTGAATGTAAATGATGTTGAACTGACAAAGAAAGCTTTGCCATCGTGCCAATCGGTCAGTGAGAACATATTTTTCAAGAAGGAACTTGATTGGATTCATGCGAGCAATGAGATGAACCTCGTGAGCTAGAAAATAATGCTTGAGTTTCTGAACTACCCAGACTAAAGCAGCACAAGTCTTCTCTATAGCTGAGTACCTCTGCTCACAGGGGCTGAGAAGTTTTGACAAGTAGTAGGCTGCCCTTTCTTTTCCTTCTTCATCAACTTGGGCTAGGACAGTGCCTACAGAGTCATCCAGGACAGAAATATAAAGAACAAGCGGTTTGCCTGGAACTTGCGGCCTCAGGACAGGAGGATTTGATAGATAATCCGTCAAAAGCTGCCTGACACTTGTCATCCCAAAGAAACTTGACTCCTGGCTTGGTAAGCTCGTAGAACGGCTTACATCTTTGTGAATGCTGGGAGACAAAGCGGCGAATAAATTGTAACCTCTCGATTAATCCTCGAACTTCCTTCAAATTCTTGGGAGGAGGCATATCTCTGATGGCCTTCGCCTTATTGGGATCAATCTCAATACCCCTCTTACTTACAATGAATCCAAGCAACTTCCCTGATGAAACACCAAATACGCACTTCTTAGGGTTCATTTTCAATTGATACTCCCGTGCTCTTTGCAAGACTTTGGCTAGAACCCTAGGATGTTCAATCCTCATTCTTGATTTCACTACCAAATCGTCAACATACACCTCAATATAAATGTGGATCATATCATGAAAAATAGCCATCATAGCCCTTTGATAGGTGGCTCCAGCATTCTTAAGTCCAAAAGGCATGACCACATAGCAGTAAGTTCCCCATGGTGTAGTGAACGATATTTTCTCTTGATCTTCCTCAGCCAAGCGAATCTGATTATAACCTGAAAAACCATCCATAAATGAGAGAGTCTCATATACCGCCGTGTTGTCAATTAGAACATCAATATGAGGGAGGGGGAAGTCATCTTTAGGACACGCGCGGTTGAGGTCCCGGAAGTCTATACAAATTCTGACATTTCCATCTTTCTTCATGACTGGGACAATGTTAGCCACCCAATTGGGATAGAGGATAACTCTAACAAATCTGGCCTTATGCAGCTTATCGACCTCTTCTTTCATCTTTAATGCCATATTAGGGTGGAAACGTCTCAACCGTTGTTTGACCGGGACAGACCCCGGCTTAAGTGTAAGTCGATGTTCAACTAGCGCAGGGTCTAGTCTAGGCATATCTTCGTAACTCCATGCAAACGTGTCCTTGTATTCTTGAAGTACCAAAATAAGCGCCTCCTCTTTGGAGGGCGGCAAGTTCTTACTCATGAGGACAATCTTAGGGTCTTCTTCAGTACCCAGATTTATTTCTTTGGTAGGTTCTTCTACTGAGGCTGATGGTTCATCGAATCTCCTCATGCCACTAGCAAAGGCATCAGCCTCGTCCTCATATTATTCATATCTTTCGTCCCCCTCTTCAATAGGGTCTTCATCATTCATAATCTCATAAACACCAAAACCCTCATTAAAAGCATAAGTATCCTCATATTCTATCTCTGGCAGGCTAATCGGATTCTCCACAAATTCGGGAAGCGTTAAACATGTCCGGCATCTTCTAGTCAATTCCAACAAGAATCTACGGGGAATCTGCTTACCCTTGGATCTCTTATGTGAAGCTACCCCATGATTTTGAACACTATAGGAATAAGAACAACTAGCATGATCACTAGAATTCAATAAAGATGAACGAGGAGAGGAAAAAAGCGGGTACAGAAGGTGATACAGACGAAGTCCCCTCACCGGAGGGGTAGGGGAGGTCACTTAATGAATATGGGAAGAGCGGTCCCGGTATCGGGACACACTCATGAAGCAGATAGGAGGTCTCCTCAATGGAGATGAATTGGGAAGTTTGAATTTTGGCATTTTTTTTTCGTTTTCAAGGAGAAATCAATGAGAGGGTAAAATAGGGGGAAATGTTGAAATTGACAGATCGTCAAAGGATTGGGTGAATGATGACCCACGCGGGGGTGTAATGGAGAGTTTTGAAAATTACTCGAGGAGCAAGGGAGGGATCGGAAGAGAAACTTGAAGTGAATTTGGAGAAAACTTTATTAAGACTGCGGGCGGTCTAGGGATACCTGAGAAAAACACCTGATCAATTAAACGGACAACAGCCGTTGGATGAATGGATTTGGTAAAGAAAAGGCCGGCCCACAGCCTATCTGTATTGAAGCCTTCCTCGAACGGCACATCAGGCTCCCCAGTATCTGTATAGTTGCTCAGAAGCTGCCTCTTGTCTGTAATTACTGCTGGCTTCTCAATTAGCTCGTGAATCAACGGTGGCCATTCTGGATCAGTCGGCATGAAGAGACGACTTAGGGCAATGGAGATATCATTCATGTCGAACCATCTATACCAGTCACATTCAGGATCATCCATCTTTCTCCGCTTGTCTGGCCTTAATGACTCCAATGCTTTATATGTGGCTAACGGCGCTATATGGCGAGCAAACTGCCGTGCATGCACATCTTGGCAATCCAGCATGGAAGTAATTACCGTTGTCTGCTCATCATTATTTTGAATACCCCCTGTTACAAAATGTGTTTGTAGGGTCCATGTGAGAGGTTGCCGGTCCGTTTTGAGAGTGGAAGTCATGACGGCCCACGGCTCTTTTTCATCCGTGTTTGGTGCTTTGTACCCTAGGCCGCCTCGGGGAGTCATCTTTTGAGGCTTGACAGGCTTGACTCTCCCTTGAAGATTGACACCCAGGCCTTTGCCAGTTCTATACCCCATTTTCATCAGAATGTTCCATCCTGGCGTATTCATCAAACCTTTCTTCTTCTTGCCTGTGGATGGCTGTGGTAGCATTTGAGTGGTTGGAGGGGTTAAAGGGGGTAATCTTACCAAATCTTGCCGCAGATCGGCAACATCCAATACTGAGAGCAAAGGCCTATTGGAAGGCCACATAGAAGGCACTGATGTTGCAGAATGTATGTCTTCGGTCGGCAAGATGGGCATGCTAGTGACTTTAATGATGCGCCCTTTGTGTGGAAATTTTATACATTGATGATTTGTCGAAGGCACAACATCAAGTTCTTGAATGTACGGGCGACCCAAAATGCCATTAAAGGTCGGGTCCATGTCCAAAATATGGAAATCTACCGTGACCGAGATTGGCCCCAAACCAACTTTTAGAGTAATCATTCCCAATGGCGGCTTTCTAGTGTTGTCATAAGCTGTGACGGTAATTGTGGATGGCCTGATCTGACTTTCTGGAATACCACACATTTTCAAAGTGCTTGGCGGCAGAACATTAATGGATGCCCCAGTATCAACCAAACATTGTTTCACGGCTACTTTATTGATGTCAACGGTGATACATAATGCATACTTCCTGGCTGGCTGCGGAGCCAATTCATGTTCATAAAAAGTGATGGCCGCTGATTGCTAGCTGGATTTAAGACAGTGGTGACTTGTTCGGCCGGGATATCTTCATTCACCATTACTCTTTGCAGATATTGCTTCAAGGCTTGCTGATGTGTGGTAGATCTTTTGATTAATTCCAGAATAGAAATTCGAGCCGGTGTTCTGTCCAAATGCTTCAATAAATCATATTCTGTGCCCGGTGTAGGCTCTTGTTCTTGTTCTCCTTGTTCTTGTGTTGGCTCCTGCTCCCGTTGGGGAAATACTCGATGAAACATCCGTCCGCTACGGAGCACCATTGTTCTTTGAGCCTCTATCGGGCTTGGAGTGGGTAAAGGGTTGGAGGAAGTAGAAGGAGTAGTGTTGGGTGTAGGTGCAGGAATGGTGAGAGGAGGGGTTCTTATAAGAGGCCTCGCCGGCTGGGGGTTATCAAAATGTGGTGACGTGGATTGGGTAACAAGGAGGGGCCTTGGAATCATAGTAGTGGTAGCTGGAGGTGGAACATGAGGAGCGACGGCTGACGGCGAGTGGCGGATAAGGGGAGGCCTATTTGGTGGAGGATTTTGGGATGATGGAGAATTTGTGGATTGGCGTAAAAGAAGAGGTCGTGAAGGGATAAGGTTGGCATTGAGTGGCCCTGAAGAACGTATGAGGGGACATTGTGGTTGGGAAGGAAGGACAGGCTGGTGTCTTCTTAACAATGATGGTGGTTGGGGTGGGTTGGAATTTTGGTTAATACCCCCGACAGAGGCATTTTCATTATGCCAAGTTTGTTCTCTCTCCACTTCATGGATTGAGGTGACAAGATTCACTTGTTGATTTGGAACCGGGTGCTCCGGTAGCATATTGTTAACAATCCCCATATTTGGTTGGGGTGCAGGAGCCTTTTGTTGCTGGAAGGCTTGTTGTTGTTGACCTTGCTGCTGATGCTGTTGAGCTGATGATTGCCGAGGAGGCCTTCTGGTCTTTAGAGTAGCAATAACTTTCCTCATCTCATCCCAGTCAATATCACCTTGGTCATTCATGTCATGTATGTAATCCTTGAAATGAAAGCAATGATCAATATTGTGCCCCGGCTGTCGGTGGAAGGCGCAATATCGAGAGGTGTCTACATGTTGCGGCCATGTTGCTCTTTCCTTTGGCAATGTGAGCAGGTTGGCGGCCATGAGGGCATTAAAGATATCTAATAAGCTTTCAGGTAGAGGGGAGTATTGTGCCCTTCGAGGACCCAATGGCCTTCTAGATTGTTGAAATTGTTGCGGTGCATAATTGGCCGGTGGGGGTATTTGGTGATATTGTGGGGTTTGATTTTGTGGAGCAAAGTGGGGTTGTTGTTGAGGAGGTGGAGGAGGCCGTAAGGTCTGAGGAGGGTTGTTATTTGGCTGGTGAACTTGATGCTGGAAGGCGGGCTGTTGTGGTGACGGCCCTTGGTTTGGGGGGTGGCGGAAGGGTGTGGAATTGCCGAACGCGCTCACCTGCTCGTTAGTAACGGTACTTTCGGTGGTTGCACCAGTATTGCCAATGTTGACATTCCTCTTTATCACCTTCGGCCTTGGTTCGAACATGCCCATAATTGGCGAATCTTTCATTTGCGTCTATATATATCTAGCTCTTTCATAGAGCTCCTCCATAGTGCTTAATTTATTCATGGCCAGGATATGACGGAATTGTGGAGTGGAATTTGAAATAATCATTGACTTGTTCCGTCTCTGACAATGTGTCTTTCAATTTCTCGGCCATGGCCCTCCACCTATCAGTAAATAAAATGAAGTCCTCCTTGGGCTTCATCTTTTCAGCAACCAGATCTATAACGGACAAGGAGGGACCCACACGATCCTTATATTTATGCAAGAACTTTCTTTGAACTACATCAAAATCACCGGCATCAGCTGGCTCCAGGGAATAAAACCATTCAAGTGCGGGGCCATCCAAAGACCGTCTAAAAAGATAAGCCAATGAGGTCTTGTTACCCTGCTAGAAAGATGCTTCATACAAAAAGTCTTTCAAGTGGATGTGCGGATTGCCTGTGCCATTATACCGCCGAAAATTTGGCATCTCGAACGGTGGAAGATGGAAGACTGGCAAAGGAGGAAGCATAATTTCAGGAGTAGCCTTTGATGTGGTGACTTTTCTAAGCTGCTCCTCCATACTGGCCAGCCTTTGGAGGTGTAAAGTATGATCATCAGACTCAGCTGGGGTCGGTCGGAAAGAATATGGATTTGGCATAGGCCTCCTCAAGATTTGGGGAGTAGAAGGTTGTTGAGGCCTAGCAACAGAGTGACTTACCGGTTGGGCCGTCATAGTCATGACAGGGGTTGGGGGGTGCGAAGGCACCCTAGAAGCGACCGCCTGGTCGTTAGGAAAATTGAGGGAATGGCCAGCCATGGCCTGGGGAGGATTTGAGATGGACGGGACAGACTTTCCTTTCAAAGCGGCTTGAACCGCATGGCGTTGGGAATCATCTAGCTAGGAAAGGACCTTGAGAACATCATTAAAATTTAGGGAGGAGGGGTTGTCCCCCGAAGTGATCAGTGTGGTAGGTTGAGCTTGGGAAGGAGGATCAACCTCCGGAGGAGTGGAGTCCATCATGTGGACATGAGTGGGAGAGGGAACGTAGTTCCCATCATAGTAAGCAAGATTTTGGGACGGGGCCTCATGGTATGAGTCAAAATGACCCTCCTCGTAGTCATCATAAGTGTACCCGTAGTTGGCCATGTTGACGATTTTACCTGAACGCAATTTCATGCTTAAGGAGAAAGGGATAAATTTCTGACAAAGAGATATAACCAACCGATATTACCTTCTCAAGCAAAAGAAAACACACAAGTTGTAATGAGCCCAAAAAATTTTAAGTTTTCTCTTGGAAATTAGGGTGAGTTCAATATTAGGTTCTCTCTTTTGAAGGTGGATCCTGGTTAAAAATTTAGGTATAATCTCCGGGTAACTATGTTTTCCTCTCTCCTTTCCAACGAATGGGCCAACTATACTCCGGGTACTTCAATGGTACAACATCCCTAGCGTCCGTGAGGGAATCCACGGGTGCGAGGACTTACGGAGGCTTGGCTTAGGAATTTCCGGTCCAAAGAGACGGAATGCTCAATGGAGGGTCCTTCCTTTACCAAGAGGGGTGTAACTCCTAAAAAGTGTGGGGAGAGGAGGTCTCCCAAACCGTATGCAGATATGAATGCAAACAGGTAGTATCAAAAAATAGATATATAATCAGTCAAGTAAACAGACAGAATGAGCAGTTCTGTGGGCACAGAACAAAAATGACGACCCAGGGCAGGTCGCTAAATCAACAAACAGCGCCTGGGTGGCAGGCGCTAATCACTGCGAACAGTGGAAATAACGCCTCTGGGCAGGGGCGTGAAGCACTGTAAATAATATTCAGGAAATAACCAAATCACCAATAATAGAGCAAATGACGCCTTGATCTAAGGCGTCCAATAAGAAAATGACGCCCTAGAGATGGGGCGTCAAAACCAATGAACAGTGATCCAGCTGCGGCAGAATAAATAGTAACAATGAAAATGACGCCTTTCTGTAAGGCGTTTAATGAAGAAATGACGCCTTTTTACGAGGCGTAAATAACAAAATGACGACAGCAGGGAGGGCGTTATTTCAGCTCAATGAACCGACAATCAGAATAAACATATGGGGACTCCAAAATTGGCTAACCCGTGGGAGGTGTGCACGTGGTGCACAATGGGGAGTGTGCTACTTGGAGCACAAGGGAGGGGTACGTGAGGGTACCAAAGGAGGGGCACGCGAGGGCGCCAATGGGAGGGTGCTATGTGGAGCACAATGGAGGGGTACGTGAGGGTACCAAAGGAGGGACACGCGAGGGTGTCAATGGGAGGGGCACGCGAGGGTGCCGAAGGGAGGGACACGCGGTGGTGTCAATGGGAGGGGCACGCTGGGGTGACGAAGGGAGTGTGCTACGTGGAGCACATGGGAGGGGTAATCAAACTAAAAACACAAGAAGTCCCACTGTGATCTCCAATTTGTAGATTATGAAAAATCCACTTAAGGAAAAAGAAGAAGGAAAGGAAAAATATAAGGGGATGAAAGGGAGCATGCGTAGGATGCTAAGGGTGAATGTGATCGCCAGAGGGGTTACCTCAAAGAAAAAAAAGAATGATCGCATGTACCTTGTGTTGAGCGGGTGAGATTGTGGATCCTTTCTTCCTCCTTCTATCGGCCGGCCGATGAAGGGGGTTCTTAGCTTTGATTACCTTATAAGAACACACAAAACAAGCAAAGATATGGATTAGCCAAAAGGGTGTAGTATCAATGTTCTAAGAGCATGAAATCAATCAATTTGAGCATGAACACACCTTGTGTGTTTTGATTTTAAACCCCTAAGAGGAGCAATAAGGTTTGAAAAATATGTGAATGCATATGCTAAATAAGATATATGTGGTGTGAGATCTAGCAAAGTACTAGAGGAAAAGGATGCAAGATGATGATATGCTTAATGAAACAACTAAAACAAATCAAGGGGAGAGATCCTTTCTGCTGCGTGTGCAGCAGTGAAGGGAGAAAGCTTCAATATGATTGTTGCTGCAGCAGAGGGTGAAGCCTGGAGAGGAGGAAGAACCGCCCAGAAGGGCGTCAATTAAAAATGACGACACGACCAAAGGCGTTAATTAAAATAACGACGTTCATAAAGTCGTCAATTCCTGGATTTAATTGTAGAAACAATTAACTTTCCTTATTTAAAATGATGAACTGACGCCTGCCATACGGACGTCGAATAATCAACGCCCTTTGGAGAGACGTCAATTCTTCAATTTTCATTTCCTTTGCGATCCGTAATTTCCAATAAATCCAAAAAATGACGCCCGTGTTGGTAGTCGTCCATTTTTCAAAGAGGCGCCCTTGTCCATGCCGTCAATTTAAATAACGCCTTCGATCAGGGCGTTAATTTCAATTATCAAAGAAAAATGTCAATTAATTCATGAAAAATAGAAAACCTTCATATTAAATCAATATTGAAGTCCGCTTTGGGGCATCACATGGTGACATGAGATTTACTCAACATGGCATCAATTTTGCGTGTCTACAACCACCTCGGGGGAAATGCCGGGGAGTTCATCCTCGGACTAGGGGAACATGTCTTGGTTGGCTTCTAAGAAGTGTCGGTAGGCTTCTCTTTCTTCTTTGGTTAAGAGGGAGTCGATCCGAAGAGTATAGTTAGGAACCTCACCGATCTATATAAGGAATAGATCTTCGGCGGGGGGCCCTCCGCTAGGGTCAGGTCCCTCCTCCCTGGTCTTTTTCTCAGGCGGACCTTGCTCGGCCGTCCTTCCCCTAGTGGAGATTAGGTAGCACCCCCGGGACTCTCCCCGATCGCCCTTGACATCCACCCTACGCGGGAAGTGGGGAAATTGAGTTTATGGTGGTACGACGAGGGTACTCCCTTGATGATTCCTATAATCGCCCGGTCGATAATGGCGTTGTACTTGATCATCCCTCTGACGACCGTGAAGTCGGCCATGAAGGCGACTTGTCGTGGGGCAGCGCCAAGGGAGATCGACTGGGAAATCTATCCTTCAGGGTAGACGGTTGACCCAGAAATCTCGAATGGAGGGGTGTGCAGGGAGAGATGCGAGAAGGGTCCACGCCCATAAAAAGAAGACAATCGTACAAGATAATGTTGGGGCCACTCCCATTATCGGCCAAAACATGACGCACAGTACATTGGTTTATAATGGTGAAAATGACTAATGTGTCGGTGTGGAGGGGTGGCCACACTGGTCAAATCATCATCCGAGAACGTGATGGGCTCTCGAGGCACTCCTTCACAGGGGCTCCTGACGACGAGGCATGGGTGTGCTCGACCTGGTTTACCTGTTGGGTGTACGTTCAATGCCTACTAGAGATGTACCCACTGACAGCCTGCACTCCAGAGATCATCATGATCTCCTTGCCATGTGCTTGGCTATCGATGGGGGGCGGCGTGTCATCCTTGGGTTGTTGTCGCTCCACCGCCTTGGCCATGAACTTGTCAAGAAGTCCTCGGTGAGTGAGGTCCTCCAGTGCGTCTCAGATTGGATGCACTCCTCGGTGTTGTGGCAGTGGTCGCGGTGAAAGTGACAGTACTTTCTGGTGTTCCTCCTAGCTAGATCACCCTTTAACTTGCACGGTCATCGGAGGAACAGTTCCTCACGGATGTCCATGAGGATATGCTCAAGGGGAGCGGTTAGGGGAGTGTACTTCTTGTGGACATGTCTCCCTTGGGTGCATCATAGTCGGGGCGCTCTCTCTTGCCGTGATCGTACCTCAAGTGGTCAGTCAAGCACTTCCGCTCGGCGTGGTCACCCTCGATTGCCCGATCGAGGGTGGCTGTGCTCTCCTCGTAACTAGTGTGCTTCTGTGCCAACGCGAGGAGTTCCATGACAGTGGTTGGGGCTTGAACCCCCAAGGAACGATAGAGAATAGGGTCCCACATCCCCTGAGCCAGTGCGGTGGTGGTGATGCTAACGTCGAGGCGAGGAATGTGGAGGGCTTCCTTGCGAAAGTGAGTGACAAATTCTTCACGTCCCTGTTTGATGGCAAGTAGAGTGATAGCGGACCGAGTCTTCTTCTTGCAGCCATGGAAGTTCTCCATGAACATCCGCTTCATCCGCTAGAAGGAGGTAATTGATCCTGCTGGGAGGGATTCGAACCACGTCCAAGCATTCTCTCGGAACGTGATGATGAAAGCCAAGCACTTCACAGCGTCTGAGGCCCTATGGAAGACCAGGTTTGACTCGAAGCTGTAGAGGTGGTCGGCCAGGTCGGTGGTGCCGTCGTACGGGGTGAACGACGACAATTGAAACTTTGGAGGGATGGGAGCCTCCAGTATCTCCTGAGAGAAGGAGGCATGGAAGTCGGAGTCATCGTCGACCAGGCCCTTTGTCTTGGCTGTTTAGATGATGTCGTCCAAGTAGCGCACCTTCCCCTTGAACTCTCGCTCGACATCATCATAGTGTCGTAGACGTCGGGCCATCCTTAGGTTTGAGTGGAGGGGGCTTGACGAGCGGCGTTGAGAATATCTAGGCTGGTGCAAGGTGCGCATCGAGGAGACGACCGATGGTGCTCGGCCATCGACCGTCGATTGGACCCTCCTCCTTGGTGGGGGGGTCACGGCAACACAGTCCTACTCCGCCTGCCAGTAGAGGAGGCCTTGGTAGGCTTCCGTTAAAAGTTGGAGTTGACAGCGCATGTCGGCCAACTCCTCCGCCGCAGAGTGGGCGGAGGGTTGGAGGTGGTCTCCCTAGGACATGTGGTGGCTAGCGGGGGCTTCTCGAGATGCTGGGCCAGAGCCCACCGTGCCCCGTTGGTTGCTAACGTTGTGGTTGCCGGTCCTAGGTGCCATGGTTTCTACTTTCTCTTCCCACATATGGCGCCAAGAAGTGTACAGGTCTAGATTCATCACCCCGATCACAAACTACACCCCCAAAGATTTGTTTGATAAGGGAAGAAAGAAGCGTCGCTGGAGAGGCACATGCATGCACGAACAAGAGTCAGAAGGAGCCCTGGGAGGTATCCCAGGGGACAACCCTCTGACGGTCAAGTTAGCCAACTGAAGGGGCGATGGCGAGCACTCGGGAGAGGAGAGGGAGAAAGAGCGAGAGAGAGAGCTTGAGGGGGTTAAGTTGCATACCTCCCTGGCCGTCAGGCCAGGGTCCTATTTATACCATTGTCGTATGGTTGACCTTTGCCTTCATTGCGTTGCTGTGGCAGGGGGAGACGTGAGCCACCCTGCCTACTTACTTGACGAGGTAGAGAGGCGCGAGTGCTGGCCCACCATTCCCTCGCTGGAGGAGATAGCTCCGCCATTAATGTGGCAGGGCTCATCAGAGGTGTGGGGTTATCTTTGTTGTGTCTCTAGTTTTGATGATGTCTAACTATGACTCATTGATTTATTGAGTCATGGATGTGAAGAAATAATGGATAGTATTCGAAGAATAGTATTCAGATTTTAGGCCCAAAATATGTTTAAATTCATAACATTCTGCAGGCCTAACAGCCCAGATGATTGGGAGAGAGCCAACAAAAAGTAAGCTAAGCAGAATGCATAAGCTTCTGTCAACTGGCTTTATACTTCAGTCGACAGACATGTGAGTCCGATATACAGAAGAGGAGCTCCGGTCAACAGACACATGAAGTAAACTGCTGCAAGCCAGAATAGAAAATGGGAAGGTGTGTCGACACATCAAGCCTTTCAGCAAGTAGCCTTGGCCAGAGCTGTGGAAGTGTGTCGACACATATGATAAGTGTGTCGACCTATTTTGACACATCAGAAAGACAGGTCGACACACAGAGAAAGGACAAGTTGACTTGGCCTGAGCAACAAGTCGACTCAATCCTTTATCCAGTAAAGAACTCATCTGACGAAGCACCAAGCAAGTCGACTCAAGGCTGTGAAAAAGTTGACTTAATCTTTTATCCAGTAAAGAACTCATCTGACGAAGCACCAAGCAAGTCGACTCAAGGCTGTGAAAAAGTTGACTCAATCCTTTATCTAGTAAAGAACTCATCTGACGAAGCACCAAGCAAGTGGACTCAAGGCTGTAAACAAGTCGACTCAGAAAGAAATCCAGTATTATGCTTCGAACTTTGAAATGGACAAGTCGATTGAAGTTCAAAACCAAGTTGACTCACATTATTCTAGAAACGTGAAACTCACAATGATCAAAGAACAAGTCGACTCAATATCTACACCAAGTTGACTCATCACGGCAGTAGTTGGTTGCAAACTTTAAGTGGGTCCCTCTTGGGCATATAGACCAAGGCCCAATGATGGGGCAGACACTCAGATCGATAGTCCAAGGTTCTAGAAGGGCCTTTGCTAGAGAATATTCCATCTGACCTGGACCAATTAGTGTGAGTCTCGAAAAAGTTTGATGTGGGACGAGACCACGGACACGATAACAGTCCTTGGACTCTAGGTGAGCTCGTGATTGTCCCTTAACGAGGGAAGCGTCGGACGTGCACGGTTGAGAAACCGGCAAGAGCTAGGGTGGTCAATTCTCTTTTGTGCCCGGATCGGGTCACGGGACGGTAACGCTCTCTCTCGCAGCAGTGGTGATATAAATATAAAGCGAGCTAATTATCCCTACACATGCTCTCTAGCAGCGGCATAAACAAATATATATGAAGTAAGCAAAATGCCGAGAAGGGAGCGAAAATGATACCTCCACGCGCTCGGCGTGGGGACGACGGACCCGGCCGAAACCCGTACTCTCGGAATAATATTACACACTTGTTACAGTAATGAAGCACTGCCCACTCCACGCAGGGAGGTAAAGGGCGACACAATGGGGTCCGGGAGGACCGAATTCGGGTTGACGGGCGGCTTCTCGCGTCTCTTCGGCAGCACCCGAACTTGTGACTGTGGGGCCCACATGCTGGCCTGAGGGGCCGTGTGGGACCCGGTGGCACCTCTGTGGTGGGGACACTTGGGGAAGAGTTCCCCGGGCCGGCGGCATGCTAGAACGTCGACCGGAGGTCGGGCGGCTCCGTTCGGCACCGGTCGGAATAACCGGCCACGGATCTGCCGGTTCTATTTTTCGGCGCGCACTCCGGCGAGAACGGACGCTGCGATCAGCCTCGATGTCGGATCGACACGAAACTAGCGCCGTTGGAAATATCTCTTAAAGTCCTTCAACCTAGGCCTAGAGATCAGACCTGGATATGCACGGATCTGGGCTTTATTGAATTTTTGAGTTCCTGGTGTACAGTAGACAAACTCTCTGATTAGCAGGGAACTTGTCTGAGAACTGCCGTTGACCGCAAGGTAGATGTCCGATTCAGCTCCTGAGTTCTTCACAAATGTTATAGGATTTCGAACAAGGAAGATGGAAATAGTTTTTGTGGACTGATTGAAGATGGTTACAAATAGATATGATTTTTGTACTGGGATGTGGTCGGATCTGGAATCTGGCTGACAGCACTGTAGATGAGGTAGAACACGATTTTTGAAAAATAGATAGAGGGCTGATAAAAAATCAATAAAATTTGGGGATGGAGGGGTTGATAGACAAAACTCTCGATAAAATCGGGAGCTATAAAAAAAATCACCAAAGTGGTCGAAGATGGAAAACTCAGAGTTACTGTCACTGTAGATAGAGACAAGACAGATCTGGGAGTGAAAGAAGAACAAAAATCAGAAATTACCAAATGAAAGATTTTAGACGTGAATTTTTTTGTGGAGATGTGGATACGAGATAGAAACAACCTCTGAAAATTTCAGATCAAGAGGACGTCGTGTCTGACTACAGAATTTCGTGAAAGTCACCTCTGTCCAGCAGGACAGAACCTTGATGATGGCTCCGCGGCGGCTCATAGGCGGCACGAACGGCGGCGGCGGCGGCACAGATGATCACCAGAGATAGAGGGGATGGGATTGAAGATAGAACCACTCTATAATTTGGGGTTGGAGGAGATGAACACCAGGGGAGAGGGGAGGGGCACAAGAAGCACTCTTGATTTTCCAACAATTTTCTCTTCGTTAATGCTAACAAATGGAAAATACAACCTTTTATATGCTAGGTATCAAATCTAATGTAGACCCTTGGATCTAGGGATGGAGGATGGGGGGCTGGGATGAAATGTGAATACCACACAAAAAATAATAAAATAATAAGGGGAGAGGGGTGCCCCCTTGACCAAGGGGATTGGTAGGTGAAGGTAAGTAACCCACCTTGGACTAATTTAACCACTTGTCTCTCATGTGGTCAATTGGCATTCCAACCTTCTAGATGGCCACCTAGGATGGTTGACCAGCCCCACATGGATGACATGGACCAATGGGAAAGGACTGAGGGCCCCCTTACTGGTCCTACTGGTAAATTATATAGAAACCCACACAATCCGTGGGAATGGCGCATTGGCTTACAAAGCCGTACAATTGCGCATATACTTTCCCATGGATATACAAATAAACTAAAGGACATAAATGTAAAAGAAAAGGTACATGCTCGGCGTCGATTCCCATCAACTCTCCTCGGGTGGGAGGAACTTGACCTCGTCGAGTAGGGGTATGGATGCTTGAGTACTCCGGCGGATCCGTCACCGTGCCAAGTAGCGCGGGTATGCTCCACTCCAAGTGGCAGTCACCTGCTCATTCCATATATACTCGATATGCACAAGCTGCTATGGGCTAGAGGTGGACACTCGAGTGGGGCACTCTCAAAAGGGGAGGAAGCAGCTCAAAGACTCACTAGGAATCACCGTTGAGTGCCTGTAGGTGACTGATTCGGGTATAGATGTAGAACCAATCCCATACTCATCAAGCGAGTCCACTCGCCTCTTACTCATAAGAGATTGACAATGAGCTCGCACAAGACACATGCAGACTCACCATGCAATACACACAAACAATCGACTCAAAACACACCACACAAACAAACCACGCTAAGAAAACACACGGACTCATGCACGACTCTAGACTAAGGTGGTAGCATCAATCCCACTAGGTGGCTGCATCTTGGGCTGCAGGAGAGCTGTCCAGCTCTTCCCACCAAGGCATAGTACTCATCGGCTAGTGCTTGGTCGGCCTCATAATTGATATGTTCAAGCTCAGATGGCAAGGCCTCCTCAACCCCTAGGGCTAGTGTGGCCTGAGTGGGACATTGGTTGGCGAAGTGGCCAAACCCATGACAATGGAAACATTGCAGCCGGGACCGGCTGCTCTCTCCGATAAGAGGGGCCTTACCCTTATCCTCCCGACGGATAGGGGGCGTAGGTAACAAGGGTGGAGGTGTAGGCGCTGTGGGCAACAGGGGAGGAAGTGTCGGAGCCAGGGGACCGGCTAGGTGTGCCGGGGGACGGGCAACGGGTGCCGGTGGATGGGGTGGAGGTAGATCCCGTTGTGAGGGAGGTCGAGGTCTAGGGGCGAAGTGCTCCTGACGGGCGGACTCTTGAGGACGAGCCATGGGTCCCCTCGGGTATGAACCTAAGGAGCCACGGGAATCACTACGGGGAAGAGCGGGGCTCCACCGAGGAATAGACTCGAACTCTCCCTCGAATTGCTCCATCTCGAGAGCAACTTGATATGCATCCTCCAACTTGTCCACCTTGCGGCGGAGAAGCTCATACCGTAGGTGCGGGCGTAGACCATGCCGAAACCGAGAGACGGTAAGAGAATCTTCCTCCGTGGCATCACATCGCAAGTAGTATTCATCAAATTCGGCGATGTAATCAGAGACGGACCGGTCTCCTTGGGTGAGGCTTTGCCACCTCTCTATAAGACGCTGGCGATAGGAGGTAGGGAGGTACTTCTTCCTAAGCTTCTCCCTCATATCGGTCCACGTATCGATCGGGGGTTCTTGACGATGAAACAATAGGTTCTCCATGTTCCTCCAATAGGTTTGTGCTTGGCCTAAAAGTTTCATCCTGGCGTACTTGACTTTTCGTTGGTCCGACATCTCGAACCACTCAAAATATCGGTCCATACCAGCCTCCCAATCAAGATAGACCTTTGGGTCTAAGGACCCGTCAAAGGTGGGAGGGTCGGCCCGAACGGTCCGAAGGGCCCGTTCATCCATATCTTGGTCGTGGGTACACCGTGTAGGGCGATGATCACGACCATGTCCCCGATGCTCATTATCGGACTCATAGTCATGCACCTCGGGGACTTCGTGTCTCCTAACAGCTACCCCTTGAACCCTTGGAGTTGCGGGTTGTTGAACCGGCTCCGTTTGACCTTGTGTAGGTGGGACGGGTGCCTGGACGGAGGCAATCGGATGTGTCTCGGCTGGTCCTTTCTCTAGTGCGGCGACTCTCCCGACCAATCCCTGAACGGACTGGCTCGACCCGGAGGCCCTATCCTCTACGGCTTTCATCCTCTCTTCTAGGCGGGTGCCTAGACCATTCACTCGGGTACTCGCTCCTTCCATCCTATCCATCCGGGTACTTAAATCACCCATTTGCGTATCCAACCCATCAAGACGCGTATGCAATCCTTGCACTTGTCCCATAAGATTTTGGAACATTTCGACCACAGCTGACGCATCGAGACTAGTGGCTCGGGGATCCGCCATAGGTGGGGGTGGGGGTGAGTATTGAGTACCCCTACGAGTGGGCATGCAAACACACCGACTAGAAGACGCCGACTAAAGCAAACACACTAATGCAAAATGATGCGCCTAGACTTAACTAAAACTCGGTCCGTGGCGGAGCTAACTGATCTGAAGATCACTCGCACAAGTGTGCGGCCTTCCCGATAGGCGTAGCCTAACGTTCGGACAACACCTTTTGATATACAGAGTAAAGGGATGTAAATGCAAAAAGACACTTTTTTAAAAAAAAATAATGATGACCCTAAATACGACTTAGACAATGACTAATGACTATACGTAAATGACACTCTTTTTTTTTGACACCCTAGACTCAACCTGATGCGGGACGGGACCACGGACACGACAAGCTCGCGATCGTCCCTTGACGAGGGAAGCGTCGGATGTGCACGGTTGAGAAACCGGCTATGAGCTAGGGTGGTCGGCTCTCTTTTGCGCCCGGATCGGGTCACGGGACGGCTTCGCTCTCTCTCGCAGCAGTGATATTATAAATTGAAGGCGAGCTAGGTATCCCTACACATGCTCTCTAGCAGCGGCATATAAAGCATATAAAGAATTAAGCTAATGCCAAGTGTAAGGGTGAAGGCGATACCTCCACGCTCTCGGCGTGGCGAAGACGGCACCCGGCCGAAGTTCGTACTCCCGGGAACTTAGTACATTATGTTTACAGCAGTACAAATAAGCCCACTCCACGCAGGGAGGTAAAGGGCGACACCAGTGGGCCCGGGAGGACCAAGTTCGGGTTGACGGGCGGTTTCGGGCAATGCTTCGGCTTCACGCGTACTCGTGCTAGTGGGGGCCCACGTGTTGACCGGAGGGGTCGTGTGGGGCCTGATGACTCCTCTGTGTGGAGACACCTGGAAAGCGTTCCCCTGGGATGGCGAGCTGCTGGAACGACCGCCGGACGCCGGGCGGCCCTCGGACGACGCTCGCGGGAACTCGGCCACGAATCTGAAAATTCTGTTTGCAGGCGCGCGACTCGGAGAAAACTGCTGCTGCGATCAGCCCCGTCGTCGGAATGCGACGAGGTTAGCGCCGTTGGAAAGCTGACTCAGAATACTTCGACGTAGGGGTCTTCAAAAAAAATAATCAGATCTGTATTTCTGATCATGTATTTTACAAGCTTGCTGGAATCTGGCCAGAACTGCAGGGGCAGGTTCTGACTTCTCTGAAGATCGATGTTGACCGGGGAGAAGACCTCCGAATCTGGAATTAATTTCTTCAGCAAAGTTAAAGATCTCTGAGAGAAGAATCCGGGACTATTTTTGGTTTTCTGATTGGAGACGAAATGGATTTTCTGGGATTTTTTACTAGACCTGGGTCGGATCTGGGAAACTGTGGGCAGACTGTTCTTGGGAACTTGGACGAATTTGTAAAATACTTGGAGGGTGAACCAAAAATTAAGAAAATTCCTGATGGTAGAGGGATGTGGACAGAGATCCCAGTAAATTTGGGCGACCCAAAAAAAATCAAAAGATGGTTCGAATGGGGTAAACTCAGAGCTGATGAACAGTAAACAGAACCAGGACAGATCTGGAACTTGGACTTGGACGAAAATCAAAAAATAGCTAAAGGATGAATTTTGACGTGATTTTTTTTGTGGGGATAAGGGTTCTAGAGGGAAACCAACCCTGAAATTTTGAGCTTCAGAAGACGAAGGGAGTGATAGCAGGAATTCGGAGAAGAAGGGTCTGTCCTGAGTGGACAGAACACCGAAACCGTTGGCGACGACGCGTCGGCGGCGAGACGATGGCGGCGGCGATCACCGGAGTTGCTTCAGATGCTGGAGGGGATCAAGGGGGAAGGGATTACACTCTAGAAAGGGGGCTGGAGGTGGAGGAACCAGGGAGAGAGAGGGGAGGGGCGCAAGATCCAATTGGGGGCAAATGCCTTTTTTTCCTTCATTAATTTCTTCAATATGAAAAATACAACCTTATATAGGATGCCAACCAAACTCAACCTCAACCCTTGGATCTAGGGGTTTGGATTGAAGGGCTGGGATACAATGTGAATCACACATTTAATACATTAGTTTAATCTAATTTGACCATACTTATTCAACCTTGGACTAGATCTATTCAAACACCACCTAATACACACCAACCATGCCTAATAAGGCCAAAAGAGGGGGCGCCCCCTTCATGGGCCTCTCTTGGGCCTAGGCTGGTCCAAGGCCAGCCAACCCAATCCACACCCATGCTTGGTCCATGGGTTCTCCCATCTAGATAGCCCATGAGAGGGAGTGGCCCAATTGGGCCTTAAATGGCTCTTATGGTCCATAAGGGTGGCATAAGGTCCAATATGATAATCACTCCTAATGGACTCTACTAAGGTAACCTAGTAATGGACTTGATATAACAAATGGCCCATTGGCTTGATATAAGCCTTACAAGGAGCCCAAAAGAAAGAAATTACACAATTACAATCTTATACAAGCCATAACACACAAATACACTTCACCCGTGTATGGAAATCGCCTTTGATGCCCCATCAATTCTCCCCGGGTGGGAGGAACTCGACCCCGTCGAGTAGGGGTATGGCTGCTCCGGTCCTCCGGCGGATCCGTCACCGTGCTAAGTAGCGCGGGTATGCTCCACTCCAAGTGATCGGCACCTGCTCATTCCATATATACTCGATATGCGCACTGCTATGGCTAAAGGTGGTCACTCCGAAGGGGCACTCTCAAAAGGAAGGAAACAGCTCGAAGACTCACTAGGAATCACCGCTGAGTCCCTATAGGTGACTGATCCGGATATAGAAGTAAAACCGATCCCATACTCATCAAGTGAGTCCACTCGCCTCTTACTCGTAAGAGAACGACAACGAGCTTGCACAAGACACATGCAGACTCACCATGCACAGACACACGAATGCAAACCACGCAAACAAATCACTCAAAACAAAACCACACAAAGAAAAAGCACATTGTTAGTCCGACCCGTACATGGGTGACGGCGGACCAGGACACCCGAATATGTGCCATGCATATACTAGATGTACACGATGGTTGATGGAAGGGAGGACTCCTAGACACCCTAAGATGTACCACTCATGCATTGGTGACCGATGGGATTTGGGTGAAGAAGGGCTAGGAGATCCAAAACTACCTTCGTCAACATCCCTAGATGTAGAGATGGCTTGCTGACTAGACCGAGGGGTATGGGTGGAATAGTGAACTCCTTGGAAGAGGTGGAGGGAATGTGATAGCTCGGGAGCTTCACTAGTGGAGGGGTCAAAAGGGTCAAAGAAGGTATGACCCCATGAAGTGGGTTCCAACATGACATGGTCCCAATCGTGAAATTCTTGAAGGTGCGGGTGGTCACCTTCCTCCATCATGGTAGATGGGACCGTGTATAGGAAATATGACTCCTCCCTCGGAAGCAAAGTCATGAAGTCGGGCTCATCCGGTAGCGGGAGAAGTAGAAGAACCTCCGTGGTGACACAACCCACGGTGCACTCGGAGGTAATGGACCCTATGGCGGATGAGTGAGCTAAGACTAGTGGGTTGGTCAAAGCCTCGGGCCAAAAGGTGCGTCAACTCCCATTGTGAATCTAATCCCATGACAAGATCGTCCAATGTGTCAACATGGTGACGAGATCGAAAGGTGGTATGGAATGAGTTGACTGGCACTAAGGTAAGGTGGGGTCCATGGACGGGAAGGGATGTGGGACCAAGCCATCCTTGAGCCATCTAAGAAGTGGCTCGGCTATGTAAAGTGTTCCCGTAAGAAACACGGGTGGCTCGGGCTTTGGTAGTTCCCACTTTGATGGTTTCGAATGAAGACCGGAGGTAGATAACAATGGAGCATCCATGGGTGGTGGAGTAGCTTGTGTCCTTTCCCACCAATCCGAAATCATTTTCTTTATTTCCTCTAAGGAGCGGGTTGGAGGAGGGACCTTGGGGTGGACTAGCTCCTTAACTCTCGGCTCGGGTGTGGGCCTAGGCTCGGTTATAAGCGGGACTTCCACTCGGTTGGAGGTGCTTGAGTGGGTTGGGATGGGAGTGCCAAGGGGAGGTTGGTTGGTGGTGCATGGGCGGGCCACTAGATTGGGGTCACTTTGGTGGGCTTGGACGGCGGTGAAGGGGTGGGATTGGGTAGAGGTGTGGCCCACTTGATTGTGGGTGAGTTGGTGGGGTTGGTGAGTGAATGACCTCCGTGGTTGGAGGTAGGTGGGCGGGGAACGTAGGCCCTCCTAAGCACTCTCTTCATTTCCCACCATGACTCGATGGGCCTTAGATTCCTATCCTCCCTCCAATATTTGATGTCCCTCCAAGTTGCAGCGGCTTCACCAAAAAGTCGCCTTTTGGCAACATCGACTTGCATGGGCCCGTACATGATGTACACCTCGAAGTAATCATCCATAATGGCTTCCCATTCTAGATAGACACTCGGGTCATCGGACCCGTAGAAATCCCGGGTTTCGGGCCTCGTGGGGTGGTTCGGGTGGTCCTTTCATTTGAGATAGTATCGCCACCATCCGGGAGTTTGGAACTCCATGGGACACCGGGAAACTAGTGGATGGCCATGCCGACACTCGGACCAAAACACTAGACACGACACTATGTAATGCAAAGTTGGAATGCACTAACTAATGCACACTAAGGACCCTAGACGTAAACCAAGACTCGGTACGGGGCGGAGACAATCGACCCGAAGGTCACTCGCACAAGTGTGCGGCCTTCCCGATAGGCGTAACCTAACGGTCGGACAACACCTTTTTATATACCGAGTAAAGGGATGTATGCGACCCAAAAATGACTCTTTTTGTTGTTTTAAAAATATGATGATCCTAAACACGACTTAGACCGACTAATGACTACATGACACTCTTTTTTTTTTGAATGCAAACACCCTAGACTCAACCCGCTCTGATACCAAATTGATGCGGGACGGGACCACGGACACGACAAGCTCGCGATCGTCCCTTGACGAGGGAAGCGTCGGATGTGCACGGTTGAGAAACCGGCTGTGAGCTAGGGTGGTCGGCTCTCTTTTGCGCCCGGATCGGGTCACGGGACGGCTTCGCTCTCTCTCGCAGCAGTGATATTATAAATTGAAGGCGAGCTAGGTATCCCTACACATGCTCTCTAGCAGCGGCATATAAAGCATATAAAGAATTAAGCTAATGTCAAGTGTAAGGGTGAAGGCGATACCTCCACGCTCTCGGCGTGGCGAAGACGGCACCCGGCCGAAGTTCGTACTCCCGGGAACTTAGTACATTATGTTTACAGCAGTACAAATAAGCCCACTCCACGCAGGGAGGTAAAGGGCGACACCAGTGGGCCCGGGAGGACCAAGTTCGGGTTGACGGGCGGTTTCGGGCAATGCTTCGGCTTCACGCGTACTCGTGCTAGTGGGGGCCCATGTGTTGACCGGAGGGGTCGTGTGGGGCCTGATGACTCCTCTGTGTGGAGACACCTGGAAAGCGTTCCCCTGGGATGGCGAGCTGCTGGAACGACCGCCGGACGCCGGGCGGCCCTCGGACGACGCTCGCGGGAACTCGGCCACGAATCTGAAAATTCTGTTTGCAGGCGCGCGACTCGGAGAAAACTGCTGCTGCGATCAGCCCCGTCGTCGGAATGCGACGAGGTTAGCGCCGTTGGAAAGCTGACTCAGAATACTTCGACGTAGGGGTCTTCAAAAAAAATAATCAGATCTGTATTTCTGATCATGTATTTTACAAGCTTGCTGGAATCTGGCCAGAACTGCAGGGGCAGGTTCTGACTTCTCTGAAGATCGACGTTGACCGGGGAGAAGACCTCCGAATCTTGAATTAATTTCTTCATCAAAGTTGAAGATCTCTGAGAGAAGAATCCGGGACTATTTTTGGTTTTATGATTAGAGACGAAATGGATTTTCTGGGATTTGTTTACTAGACCTGGGTCGGATCTTGGAAACTGTTGGCAGACTGTTCTTGGGAACTTGGACGAATTTGAAAAATACTTGGAGGGTGAACCAAAAATTAAGAAAATTCCTGGTGGTAGAGGGATGTGGACAGAGATCCCAGTAAATTTGGGCGACCCAAAAAAAATCAAAAGATGGTTCGAATGGGGTAAACTCAGAGCTGATGAACAGTAAACAGAACCAGGACAGATCTGGAACTTGGACTTGGACGAAAATCAAAAAATAGCTAAAGGATGAATTTTGACGTGATTTTTTTTGTGGGGATAAGGGTTCTAGAGGGGAACCAACCCTGAAATTTTGAGCTTCAGAAGACGAAGGGAGTGATAGCAGGAATTCGGAGAAGAAGGGTCTGTCCTGAGTGGACAGAACACCGAAACCGTTGGCGACGACGCGTCGGCGGCGAGACGATGGCGGCGGCGATCACCGGAGTTGCTTCAGATGCTGGAGGGGATCAAGGGGGAAGGGATTACACTCTAGAAAGGGGGCTGGAGGTGGAGGAACCAGGGAGAGAGAGGGGAGGGGTGCAAGATCCAATTGGGGGCAAATGCCTTTTTTTCCTTCATTAATTCTTCAATATGAAAAATACAACCTTATATAGGATGCCAACCAAACTCAACCTCAACCCTTGGATCTAGGGGTTTGGATTGAAGGGCTGGGATACAATGTGAATCACACATTTAATACATTAGTTTAATCTAATTTGACCATACTTATTCAACCTTGGACTAGATCTATTCAAACACCACCTAATACACACCAACCATGCCTAATAAGGCCAAAAGAGGGGGCGCCCCCTTCATGGGCCTCTCTTGGGCCTAGGCTGGTCCAAGGCCAGCCAACCCAATCCACACCCATGCTTGGTCCATGGGTTCTCCCATCTAGATAGCCCATGAGAGGGAGTGGCCCAATTGGGCCTTAAATGGCTCTTATGGTCCATAAGGGTGGCATAAGGTCCAATATGATAATCACTCCTAATGGACTCTACTAAGGTAACCTAGTAATGGACTTGACATAACAAATGGCCCATTGGCTTGATATAAGCCTTACAAGGAGCCCAAAAGAAAGAAATTACACAATTACAATCTTATACAAGCCATAACACACAAATACACTTCACCCGTGTATGGAAATCGCCTTTGATGCCCCATCAATTCTCCCCGGGTGGGAGGAACTCGACCCCGTCGAGTAGGGGTATGGCTGCTCCGGTCCTCCGGCGGATCCGTCACCGTGCTAAGTAGCGCGGGTATGCTCCACTCCAAGTGATCGGCACCTGCTCATTCCATATATACTCGATATGCGCACTGCTATGGCTAAAGGTGGTCACTCCGAAGGGGCACTCTCAAAAGGAAGGAAACAGCTCGAAGACTCACTAGGAATCACCGCTGAGTCCCTATAGGTGACTGATCCGGATATAGAAGTAAAACCGATCCCATACTCATCAAGTGAGTCCACTCGCCTCTTACTCGTAAGAGAACGACAACGAGCTTGCACAAGACACATGCAGACTCACCATGCACAGACATACGAATGCAAACCACGCAAACAAATCACTCAAAACAAAACCACACAAAGAAAAAGCACACTGTTAGTCCGACCCGTACATGGGTGACGGCGGACCAGGACACCCGAATATGTGCCATGCATATACTAGATGTACACGATGGTTGATGGAAGGGAGGACTCCTAGACACCCTAAGATGTACCACTCATGCATTGGTGACCGATGGGATTTGGGTGAAGAAGGGCTAGGAGATCCAAAACTACCTCGTCAACATCCCTAGATGTAGAGATGGCTTGCTGACTAGACCGAGGGGTATGGGTGGAATAGTGAACTCCTTGGAAGAGGTGGAGGGAATGTGATAGCTCGGGAGCTTCACTAGTGGAGGGGTCAAAAGGGTCAAAGAAGGTATGACCCCATGAAGTGGGTTCCAACATGACATGGTCCCAATCGTGAAATTCTTGAAGGTGCGGGTGGTCACCTTCCTCCGTCATGGTAGATGGGACCGTGTATAGGAAATATGACTCCTCCCTCGGAAGCAAAGTCATGAAGTCGGGCTCATCCGGTAGCGGGAGAAGTAGAAGAACCTCCGTGGTGACACAACCCACGGTGCACTCGGAGGTAATGGACCCTATGGCCGGATGAGTGAGGCTAAGACTAGTGGGTTGGTCAAAGCCTCGGGCCAAAAGGTGCGTCAACTCCCATTGTGAATCTAATCCCATGACAAGATCGTCCAATGTGTCAACATGGTGACGAGATCGAAAGGTGGTATGGAATGAGTTGACTGGCACTAAAGGTAAGGTGGGGTCCATGGACGGGAAGGGATGTGGGACCAAGCCATCCTTGAGCCATCTAAGAAGTGGCTCGGCTATGTAAAGTGTTCCCGTAAGAAACACGGGTGGCTCGGGCTTTGGTAGTTCCCACTTTGATGGTTTCGAATGAAGACCGGAGGTAGATAACAATGGAGCATCCATGGGTGGTGGAGTAGCTTGTGTCCTTTCCCACCAATCCGAAATCATTTTCTTTATTTCCTCTAAGGAGCGGGTTGGAGGAGGGACCTTGGGGTGGACTAGCTCCTTAACTCTCGGCTCGGGTGTGGGCCTAGGCTCGGTTATAAGCGGGACTTCCACTCGGTTGGAGGTGCTTGAGTGGGTTGGGATGGGAGTGCCAAGGGGAGGTTGGTTGGTGGTGCATGGGCGGGCCACTAGATTGGGGTCACTTTGGTGGGCTTGGACGGCGGTGAAGGGGTGGGATTGGGTAGAGGTGTGGCCCACTTGATTGTGGGTGAGTTGGTGGGGTTGGTGAGTGGAATGACCTCCGTGGTTGGAGGTAGGTGGGCGGGGAACGTAGGCCCTCCTAAGCACTCTCTTCATTTCCCACCATGACTCGATGGGCCTTAGATTCCTATCCTCCCTCCAATATTTGATGTCCCTCCAAGTTGCAGCGGCTTCACCAAAAAGTCACCTTTTGGCAACATCGACTTGCATGGGCCCGTACATGATGTACACCTCGAAGTAATCATCCATAATGGCTTCCCATTCTAGATAGACACTCGGGTCATCGGACCCGTAGAAATCCCGGGTTTCGGGCCTCGTGGGGTGGTTCGGGTGGTCCTTCCATTTGAGATAGTATCGCCACCATCCGGGAGTTTGGGACTCCATGGGACACGGGGAAACTAGTGGATGGCCATGCCGACACTCGGACCAAAACACTAGACACGACACTAAGTAATGCAAAGTTGGAATGCACTAACTAATGCACACTAAGGACCCTAGACGTAAACCAAGACTCGGTACGGGGCGGAGACAATCGACCCGAAGGTCACTCGCACAAGTGTGCGGCCTTCCCGATAGGCGTAACCTAACGGTCGGACAACACCTTTTTATATACCGAGTAAAGGGATGTATGCGACCCAAAAATGACTCTTTTTGTTGTTTTAAAAATATGATGATCCTAAACACGACTTAGACCGACTAATGACTACATGACACTCTTTTTTTTTTTGAATGCAAACACCCTAGACTCAACTCGCTCTGATACCAAATTGATGCGGGACGGGACCACGGACACGACAAGCTCGCGATCGTCCCTTAACGAGGGAAGCGTCGGATGTGCGCGGTTGAGAAACCGGCAGTGAGCTAGGGTGGTCGGCTCTCTTTTGCGCCCGGATCGGGTCACGGGACGGCTTCGCTCTCTCTCGCAGCAGTGATATTATAAATTGAAGGCGAGCTAGGTATCCCTACACATGCTCTCTAGCAGCGGCATATAAAGCATATAAAGAATTAAGCTAATGCCAAGTGTAAGGGTGAAGGCGATACCTCCACGCTCTCGGCGTGGCGAAGACGGCACCCGGCCGAAGTTCGTACTCCCGGGAACTTAGTACATTATGTTTACAGCAGTACAAATAAGCCCACTCCACGCAGGGAGGTAAAGGGCGACACAAGTGGGCCCGGGAGGACCAAGTTCGGGTTGACGGGCGGTTTCGGGCAATGCTTCGGCTTCACGCGTACTCGTGCTAGTGGGGGCCCACGTGTTGACCGGAGGGGTCGTGTGGGGCCTGATGACTCCTCTGTGTGGAGACACCTGGAAAGCGTTCCCCTGGGATGGCGAGCTGCTGGAACGACCGCCGGACGCCGGGCGGCCCTCGGACGACGCTCGCGGGAACTCGGCCACGAATCTGAAAATTCTGTTTGCAGGCGCGCGACTCGGAGAAAACTGCTGCTGCGATCAGCCCCGTCGTCGGAATGCGACGAGGTTAGCGCCGTTGGAAAGCTGACTCAGAATACTTCGACGTAGGGGTCTTCAAAAAAAATAATCAGATCTGTATTTCTGATCATGTATTTTACAAGCTTGCTGGAATCTGGCCAGAACTGCAGGGGCAGGTTCTGACTTCTCTGAAGATCGACGTTGACCGGGGAGAAGACCTCCGAATCTTGAAATAATTTCTTCAGAAAAGTTGAAGATCTCTGAGAGAGGAATCCGGGACTATTTTTGGTTTTCTGATTGGAGACGAAATGGATTTTCTGGGATTTTTTACTAGACCTGGGTCGGATCTGGGAAACTGTGGGCAGACTGTTCTTGGGAACTTGGACGAATTTGAAAAATACTTGGAGGGTGAACCAAAAATTAAGAAAATTCCTGGTGGTAGAGGGATGTGGACAGAGATCCCAGTAAATTTGGGCGACCCAAAAAAATCAAAAGATGGTTCGAATGGGGTAAACTCAGAGCTGATGAACAGTAAACAGAACCAGGACAGATCTGGAACTTGGACTTGGACGAAAATCAAAAAATAGCTAAAGGATGAATTTTGACGTGATTTTTTTTGTGGGGATAAGGGTTCTAGAGGGGAACCAACCCTGAAATTTTGAGCTTCAGAAGACGAAGGGAGTGATAGCAGGAATTCGGAGAAGAAGGGTCTGTCCTGAGTGGACAGAACACCGAAACCGTTGGCGACGACGCGTCGGCGGCGAGACGATGGCGGCGGCGATCACCGGAGTTGCTTCAGATGCTGGAGGGGATCAAGGGGGAAGGGATTACACTCTAGAAAGGGGGCTGGAGGTGGAGGAACCAGGGAGAGAGAGGGGAGGGGTGCAAGATCCAATTGGGGGCAAATGCCTTTTTTTCCTTCATTAATTCTTCAATATGAAAAATACAACCTTATATAGGATGCCAACCAAACTCAACCTCAACCCTTGGATCTAGGGGTTTGGATTGAAGGGCTGGGATACAATGTGAATCACACATTTAATACATTAGTTTAATCTAATTTGACCATACTTATTCAACCTTGGACTAGATCTATTCAAACACCACCTAATACACACCAACCATGCCTAATAAGGCCAAAAGAGGGGGCGCCCCCTTCATGGGCCTCTCTTGGGCCTAGGCTGGTCCAAGGCCAGCCAACCCAATCCACACCCATGCTTGGTCCATGGGTTCTCCCATCTAGATAGCCCATGAGAGGGAGTGGCCCAATTGGGCCTTAAATGGCTCTTATGGTCCATAAGGGTGGCATAAGGTCCAATATGATAATCACTCCTAATGGACTCTACTAAGGTAACCTAGTAATGGACTTGACATAACAAATGGCCCATTGGCTTGATATAAGCCTTACAAGGAGCCCAAAAGAAAGAAATTACACAATTACAATCTTATACAAGCCATAACACACAAATACACTTCACCCGTGTATGGAAATCGCCTTTGATGCCCCATCAATTCTCCCCGGGTGGGAGGAACTCGACCCCGTCGAGTAGGGGTATGGCTGCTCCGGTCCTCCGGCGGATCCGTCACCGTGCTAAGTAGCGCGGGTATGCTCCACTCCAAGTGATCGGCACCTGCTCATTCCATATATACTCGATATGCGCACTGCTATGGCTAAAGGTGGTCACTCCGAAGGGGCACTCTCAAAAGGAAGGAGACAGCTCGAAGACTCACTAGGAATCACCGCTGAGTCCCTATAGGTGACTGATCCGGATATAGAAGTAAAACCGATCCCATACTCATCAAGTGAGTCCACTCGCCTCTTACTCGTAAGAGAACGACAACGAGCTTGCACAAGACACATGCAGACTCACCATGCACAGACATACGAATGCAAACCACGCAAACAAATCACTCAAAACAAAACCACACAAAGAAAAAGCACATTGTTAGTCCGACCAGTACATGGGTGACGGCAGACCAGGACACCCGAATATGTGCCATGCATATACTAGATGTACACGATGGTTGATGGAAGGGAGGACTCCTAGACACCCTAAGATGTACCACTCATGCATTGGTGACCGATGGGATTTGGGTGAAGAAGGGCTAGGAGATCCAAAACTACCTTCGTCAACATCCCTAGATGTAGAGATGGCTTGCTGACTAGACCGAGGGGTATGGGTGGAATAGTGAACTCCTTGGAAGAGGTGGAGGGAATGTGATAGCTCGGGAGCTTCACTAGTGGAGGGGTCAAAAGGGTCAAAGAAGGTATGACCCCATGAAGTGGGTTCCAACATGACATGGTCCCAATCGTGAAATTCTTGAAGGTGCGGGTGGTCACCTTCCTCCGTCATGGTAGATGGGACCGTGTATAGGAAATATGACTCCTCCCTCGGAAGCAAAGTCATGAAGTCGGGCTCATCCGGTAGCGGGAGAAGTAGAAGAACCTCCGTGGTGACACAACCCACGGTGCACTCGGAGGTAATGGACCCTATGGCCGGATGAGTGAGGCTAAGACTAGTGGGTTGGTCAAAGCCTCGGGCCAAAAGGTGCGTCAACTCCCATTGTGAATCTAATCCCATGACAAGATCGTCCAATGTGTCAACATGGTGACGAGATCGAAAGGTGGTATGGAATGAGTTGACTGGCACTAAAGGTAAGGTGGGGTCCATGGACGGGAAGGGATGTGGGACCAAGCCATCCTTGAGCCATCTAAGAAGTGGCTCGGCTATGTAAAGTGTTCCCGTAAGAAACACGGGTGGCTCGGGCTTTGGTAGTTCCCACTTTGATGGTTTCGAATGAAGACCGGAGGTAGATAACAATGGAGCATCCATGGGTGGTGGAGTAGCTTGTGTCCTTTCCCACCAATCCGAAATCATTTTCTTTATTTCCTCTAAGGAGCGGGTTGGAGGAGGGACCTTGGGGTGGACTAGCTCCTTAACTCTCGGCTCGGGTGTGGGCCTAGGCTCGGTTATAAGCGGGACTTCCACTCGGTTGGAGGTGCTTGAGTGGGTTGGGATGGGAGTGCCAAGGGGAGGTTGGTTGGTGGTGCATGGGCGGGCCACTAGATTGGGGTCACTTTGGTGGGCTTGGACGGCGGTGAAGGGGTGGGATTGGGTAGAGGTGTGGCCCACTTGATTGTGGGTGAGTTGGTGGGGTTGGTGAGTGGAATGACCTCCGTGGTTGGAGGTAGGTGGGCGGGGAACGTAGGCCCTCCTAAGCACTCTCTTCATTTCCCACCATGACTCGATGGGCCTTAGATTCCTATCCTCCCTCCAATATTTGATGTCCCTCCAAGTTGCAGCGGCTTCACCAAAAAGTCACCTTTTGGCAACATCGACTTGCATGGGCCCGTACATGATGTACACCTCGAAGTAATCATCCATAATGGCTTCCCATTCTAGATAGACACTCGGGTCATCGGACCCGTAGAAATCCCGGGTTTCGGGCCTCGTGGGGTGGTTCGGGTGGTCCTTCCATTTGAGATAGTATCGCCACCATCCGGGAGTTTGGGACTCCATGGGACACGGGGAAACTAGTGGATGGCCATGCCGACACTCGGACCAAAACACTAGACACGACACTAAGTAATGCAAAGTTGGAATGCACTAACTAATGCACACTAAGGACCCTAGACGTAAACCAAGACTCGGTACGGGGCGGAGACAATCGACCCGAAGGTCACTCGCACAAGTGTGCGGCCTTCCCGATAGGCGTAACCTAACGGTCGGACAACACCTTTTTATATACCGAGTAAAGGGATGTATGCGACCCAAAAATGACTCTTTTTGTTGTTTTAAAAATATGATGATCCTAAACACGACTTAGACCGACTAATGACTACATGACACTCTTTTTTTTTTGAATGCAAACACCCTAGACTCAACTCGCTCTGATACCAAATTGATGCGGGACGGGACCACGGACACGACAAGCTCGCGATCGTCCCTTACGAGGGAAGCGTCGGATGTGCGCGGTTGAGAAACCGGCTGTGAGCTAGGGTGGTCGGCTCTCTTTTGCGCCCGGATCGGGTCACGGGACGGCTTCGCTCTCTCTCGCAGCAGTGATATTATAAATTGAAGGCGAGCTAGGTATCCCTACACATGCTCTCTAGCAGTGGCATATAAAGCATATAAAGAATTAAGCTAATGTCAAGTGTAAGGGTGAAGGCGATACCTCCACGCTCTCGGCGTGGCGAAGACGGCACCCGGCCGAAGTTTGTACTCCCGGGAACTTAGTACATTATGTTTACAGCAGTACAAATAAGCCCACTCCACGCAGGGAGGTAAAGGGCGACACCAGTGGGCCCGGGAGGACCAAGTTCGGGTTGACGGGCGGTTTCGGGCAATGCTTCGGCTTCACGCGTACTCGTGCTAGTGGGGGCCCACGTGTTGACCGGAGGGGTCGTGTGGGGCCTGATGACTCCTCTGTGGTGGAGACACCTGGAAAGCGTTCCCCTGGGATGGCGAGCTGCTGGAACGACCGCCGGACGCCGGGCGGCCCTCGGACGACGCTCGCGGGAACTCGGCCACGAATCTGAAAATTCTGTTTGCAGGCGCGCGACTCGGAGAAAACTGCTGCTGCGATCAGCCCCATCATCGGAATGCGACGAGGTTAGTGCCGTTGGAAAGCTGACTCAGAATACTGCGACGTAGGGGTCTTCAAAAAAAATAATCAGATCTGTATTTATGATCATGTATTTTACAAGCTTGCTGGAATCTGGCCAGAACTACATGGGCAGGTTCTGACTTCTCTGAAGATCGACGTTGACCGGGGAGAAGACCTCCGAATCTTGAATTAATTTCTTCAGAAAAGTTGAAGATCTCTGAGAGAAGAATCTGGGACTATTTTTGGTTTTCTGATTGGAGACGAAATAGATTTTCTGGGATATTTTTACTAGACCTTGGTCGGATCTGGGAAACTATGGGCAGACTGTTCTTGGGAACTTGGACGGTTTTTTGTAAAATACTTGGAGGGTGAACCAAAAATTAAGAAAATTCCTGGTGGTAGAGGGATGTGGAAAGAGATCCCAGTAAATTTGGGCGACCCAAAAAATATCAAAAGATGGTTCGAATTGGGTAAACTCGGAGCTGATGAACAGTAAACAGAACCAGGACAGATCTGGAACTTGGACTTGGACGAAAATCAAAAAATAGCTAAAGATGAATTTTGACGTGATTTTTTTTGTGGGGATAAGGGTTCTAGAGGGGAACCAACCCTGAAATTTTGAGCTTCATAATACGAAGGGAGTGATAGCAGGAATTCGGAGAAGAAGGGTCTGTCCTGAGTGGACAGAACACCGAAACCGTTGGCGACGACGCGTCGGCGGCGAGACGGTGGCGGCGGCGATCACCGGAGTTGCTTCAGATGCTGGAGGGGATCAAGGGGGAAGGGATTACACTCTAGAAAGGGGGCTGGAGGTGGAGGAACCAGGGAGAGAGAGGGGAGGGGCGCAAGATCCAATTGGGGGCAAATGCCTTTTTTTCCTTCATTAATTTCTTCAATATGAAAAATACAACCTTATATAGGATGCCAACCAAACTCAACCTCAACCCTTGGATCTAGGGGTTTGGATTGAAGGGCTGGGATACAATGTGAATCACACATTTAATACATTAGTTTAATCTAATTTGACCATACTTATTCAACCTTGGACTAGATCTATTCAAACACCACCTAATACACACCAACCATGCCTAATAAGGCCAAAAGAGGGGGCGCCCCCTTCATGGGCCTCTCTTGGGCCTAGGCTGGTCCAAGGCCAGCCAACCCAATCCACACTCATGCTTGGTCCATGGGTTCTCCCATCTAGATAGCCCATGAGAGGGAGTGGCCCAATTGGGCCTTAAATGGCTCTTATGGTCCATAAGGGTGGCATAAGGTCCAATATGATAATCACTCCTAATGGACTCTACTAAGGTAACCTAGTAATGGACTTGACATAACAAATGGCCCATTGGCTTGATATAAGCCTTACAAGGAGCCCAAAAGAAAGAAATTACACAATTACAATCTTATACAAGCCATAACACACAAATACACTTCACCCGTGTATGGAAATCGCCTTTGATGCCCCATCACAACCTGTCTCTGATACCAAATTGGTGCGGGACGAGACCACGGACACGACAACAGTCCTTGGACTCTAGGTGAGCTCGTGATTGTCCCTTAACGAGGGAAGCGTCGGACGTGCACGGTTGAGAAACCGGCAAGAGCTAGGGTGGTTAATTCTCTTTTGTGCCCGGATCGGGTCATGGGACGGTAACGCTCTCTCTCGCAGCAGCGGTGATATAAATATAAAGCGCGCTAATTATCCCTACACATGCTCTCTAGCAGCGGTATAAACAAATATATATGAAGTAAGTAAAATGCCGAGAAGGGAGCGAAAACGATACCTCCACGCGCTCGGCGTGCGGACGACGGACCCGGCCAAAACCCGTACTCCCGGAATAATATTACAAACTTGTTACAGCAATGAAGCACTGCCCACTCCACGCAGGGAGGTAAAGGGCGACACAATGGGGTCCAGGAGGACCGAATTCGGGTTGACGGGTGGCTTCTCGCGTCTCTTCGGCAGCACCCGAACTTGTGACTGTGGGGCCCACGTGCTGGCCTGAGGGGCCGTGTGGGACTCGGTGGCACCTCTGTGGTGGGGACACTTGGGGAAGCGTTCCCTGGGCTGGCGGCACCCTGGAACGTCGACCGGAGGCCGGGCGGCTCCGTTCGGCACCGGTCGGAATAACCGGCCACGGATCTGCCGGTTCTATTTTTCGGCACGCGCTCCGGCGAGAACGGACGCTGCGATCAGCCCCGATGTCGGATCGACACGAAACTGGCACCATTGGAAAGCTCTCTAGAAGTACTTTAACCTAGGCCTAGAATCGGACCTGGATCTACACGGATCTGGGCTTTTCTGAATTTTTGAGTTCCTGTTGTACAGTAGCCAAACTCTCAGATTAGCAGGGAACTTATCTGAGAACTACCATTGACCGCAAGGTAGATGTCCGATTCAGCTCCTGAGATCTTCACAAAAGTTATAGGATTTCGAACAAGGAAGATGGAAATATTTTTTGTGGACTGATTGAAGATGGCTACGAATAGATATGATTTTTGCACTGGGATGTGGTCGGATCTGGAATCTGGCTGACAGCACTGTAGATGAGGTAGAACACGATTTTTCAAAAATGAATAGAGGGCTGATCAAAAATCAAGAAAATTCGGGGATGGAGGGGTTGATTGAAAGAACGCCCGGTAAAATCGAGAGCCCTAACAAAAATCACAAAAGTGGTCGAAGATGAAAAATGCAGAGCTGTTGTCACTGTAGACAGAGACAAGACAGATCTGGATTTTTGAGTTCCTGTTGTACAGTAGCCAAACTCTCAGATTAGCAGGGAACTTATCTGAGAACTACCGTTGACCGCAAGGTAGATGTCCGATTCAGCTCCTGAGATCTTCACAAAAGTTATAGGATTTCGAACAAGGAAGATGGAAATATTTTTTGTGGACTGATTGAAGATGGCTACGAATAGATATGATTTTTGCACTGGGATGTGGTCGGATCTGGAATCTGGCTGACAGCACTGTAGATGAGGTAGAACACGATTTTTCAAAAATGAATAGAGGGCTGATTAAAAATCAAGAAAATTCGGGGATGGAGGGGTTGATGGAAAGAACGCCCGGTAAAATCGAGAGCCCTAACAAAAATCACAAAAGTGGTCGTAGATGAAAAATGCAGAGCTGTTGTCACTGTAGACAGAGACAAGACAGATCTGGGAGTGAAAGAAGAACGAAAATGGGAAATTACCAAATGAAAGATTTTGGATGTGAATTTTTTTGTGGAAATGTGGATACGAGATAGGAACAACCTCTGAAAATTTCAGATCAAGAGGACGTCGTGGCTGACTACAGAATTTTGTGGAAGTCACCTCTGTCCACCAGGACAGAACCTTGACGATGGCTCCGCGGCGGCTCGTAGGCGGCACAAACGGCGGCGGCGGCGGCACAGATGATCACCGGAGATAGAGGGGAGGGGATTGAAGATAGAACCACTCTAGAATTTGGGGTTGGAGGAGATGAACACCATGGGAGAGGGGAGGGGCACAAGAAGCACTCTTGATTTTTCAATAATTTTCTCTTCATTAATGCTAACAAATGGAAAATACAACCTTTTATATGCTAGGTATCAAATCTAATGTAGACCCTTGGATCTAGGGATGGGGGATGGAGGGCTGGGATGAAATGTGAATACCACACAAAAAATAATAAAATAATAAGGGGAGAGGGGCGCCCCCTTGACCAAGGGGATTGGTAGGTGAAGGTAGGTAACCCACCTTGGACTAATTTAACCACTTGTCTCCCATGTGGTCAATTGGCATTCCAACCTTCTAGATGGCCACCTAGGATGGTTGACCAGACCCACATGGATGACATGGACTAATGGGAAAGGACTGAGGGCCCCCTTGCTGGTCCTACTAGTAAATTACATAGAAACCCACACAATCCGTGGGAATGGCGCATTGGCTTACAAAGCCGTACAATTGCGCATATACTTTCCCATGGATATACAAATAAACTAAAGGACATAAATGCAAAAGAAAAGGTACATGCTCGGCGTCGATTCCCATCAAAGTTCCTCATCCATTTGCTCTCTGCACTATATATAGAGAGTATGCTTCTTGCGAAAGAGAAAGCCGGCTCTGCTGAGGAAGAGGGAAGAAATTCGAGAGAGTAGAGAAGAAGAAAAAGAGTGAGAAATCTGAGAGCAAGGAAGAAGAAGAAGAAGAGGAGGAAGAAAGAGAGCTAAAGTGCTAGATCTGAAGTCTTCGAGAGCCACTGAAGAAGAAAAAGAGGGAGAGTACCGATCCGACTTCCGGTCCTTGTCTAAAGCTTAGTTGGAAGCTGAGGAAGGCTGAAATTCGATTCAGTTCTTCTTCAGTAAAGCTCTTGGATCATCATCCAGAGCTACATTGTGTTCTCCATACTATTTTCACTTTCTTGTTTGTTTTCCCTTTCCATTTTCGATACTCTGCACCATTGGGTGCGTGGGAAGTCATTCCTGTGGAAGCTGTGAATCAGCGGGTGTTAGGGGTTCATCCTCGGAGGCTGTGAATCAACAGTGAGGACTGTGTCCTCGTGTGTGTGTGTGGAAGCTGTGAATCAGCGGTGAGGAGTGTGTCCTTATGTCAAGCTGTTAGTCAGCAGTGAAGCCTCACCGGATTTGGTGAGGGATGGACGTAGGTTGCAGGTTTGTAACCGAACCACCTTAAAAATATTGTGCAGTGGTTTGTCCGTGTGGTTTGATCCCTTTCTTCTATCTCCATTTACAGGGACTCGTGTGTTTCTGATTCACACACATTCTGATATATGCACACATGAACTCAAGTGTTTGCTTGTTGTCCTGTATAGGGACAGTCTTTGAGATCCAGCATTCTCAGCACTATGATCACACACACACACATGGAAAGTGTTCGACAAATCTGTGCTTGGTGGTGCAGCAAATCTTTCTGTCTGCCGACATTTCAGCTTACTTCATGAAGCATGTCTGGTCTTAATCGCGATCACTTTGACACTCTGTGAATCTTAGTCTAGCTCTATTGTTTCTAAGCATCATTGCTAAATTCGCTGCGTGTTGAAACCAGAGTTTCATCTGGTTAAAATTTTTAAAGAGGCGTAATAAATTCACCCCTCTCTTGATTACAGTTGCACCAAGGGACCCAACAGTCTTGTCAGGAGGAGTGACTTAGTCGGCGTCCTCCCTTCCCCCTTTCGTCGGATTGGCGTGTCTTCCACCTTTAATGCGCTCAGACTCGCCATGGATGTACACCGTGACTGTTGGCGGGTGGAGGCGCACGTAGGTACGACGCCTGGGCCTGGACCTTCGTCGTGGCATGTCGCGGCCGATCGCATGTTGGGTTGGACTTGCTGATTGTGGGTCTAGAGCGTTGAGCTTCCAAGGTGGGCCGCCTAGGCGGGCGTTAATGGGTTGACGGACTTTTTCCTCCTCAGATTGTATATATGATACTTGACAATCAAATATTATAATTTTTATTGTTTTTATATAAGTAGAGTAAGTATGAAATTAATTCTAAATAATATACTATTTCACCATATTTTTATAATAAGAACTATCTGTATTGTTAAAAAGTTGAAATATTATACTTTGATTGATAGCCGAATAAAGGCTTCTTAACCGCCATTGGAGGCGGAACACTTGCCTCCCGCGCCTCACCCCCACCCCCCACGCACACGGCACCTTGTCAAAAAGTCACTACACGGGGAACGAGCAACATTTAAATTGTTTTCAGTGTCTTTTTTATTATTTGCCAAACGCCACGTCCGGTTCGCTGGTGTTTGACCCCGGAAAATACAATAAAATTATAGAAAAACCCCTGTCGGACGGTGGGTCCTCACGTCAAGTTAATCGTCGTCGCCCGCTTCTGCACCACCCCCGCGGATTGCGATCAAATCCCATTGCCTGGACGAACCGGAAGATTCTGGCAGCCGACGTGACGGATAGTGGGCCGGGGAGTCCGGATTACTAGTTTTTTTGGTTTCGGATACGATATTATGAGACCTGACGGTCCGTTGTTGACCACGTGGTCATTCATTCCGCCACAAGGGGTTGAGGGGCTTCTTCTCATGTGGCTGAAGGAGTTTTCGCGGGTTTTGACTATCCCATTAAGCGGAGCTGTCCAAAATTTGACAAGGATCTCGATCAGATACACCTATCTATCTCCCCATGTTTTTTTTTTTGATACCATCAAAAGAGGAACGTTACCTTGTCAAACTTATGCCATCTTTTTTCTATCCTTTTCCCTATTCTTTGAGGCCCTTTTTGATAACAGGATAAGCGTAAGTTAATCGACCCCGAAGGATCGATTAAGATACCCGACCCCGGTTAGGGTCGTATGTGTGAGGGGAGGTGAGAGGGAGGCGGGGCCCACCTGTCCCCCGGTTGAGATAACCGGCCGACAAGCCGATTATCAAAGTCACCCTTAGGCTCTGTTCGAAAAACGGGTAAGATTAAGATATTCAACACATAGAGTCGAATACCCGAGATTAGGTAAGTAACATGTGTGTGAGATGAGAAATGGGGTCCATATTTTCTCTTTCATGGGTTAAGAAATCATATTCTAATATCAAATCGGGCCTTAAGACCCTCTTTGATAACTGATTAAGATAAGTCGGTTACAATAACCCCGATAAATTATTCCATGGCAAGGTTTGTTGGGCTCTTTGATCTACACAGAATCAAGTTTTCTCTAATATGGTACAATATACCTTAAGTCACAACCTACTTGGGCAGAGTTGCTTCAACATCCCCTCTCCCCCACACTAGTAGCCCATCTCCCCCACCTTGGTAGTCCCCATCCCCTTGCTCATAAACCCTCCATCTAGACAACCCCCTCCCCTGGCCCTGGCCCCCTCTCACAGATGTCCCCACCTCGAAGTAGAAGAAGAAGAACCAACCTCATCAAGGAGGAGAGAAGGGCCCGTGATAGGAGGAAGGAAGAGGGGACAACGGTAGAAGATGGGGGACAAGTTTGCCATCAAACGGATGGTTTGCAACTTGGGCGATCTAGGGCAGATTAGGTCTTGTATTTTGCTTACTAGGTTCGATGTGGTATGCCCGACTTGATGCGAGTTGCACCAAGTCAGCAAAGCCTACTCCAAGGTTAAGTCTAGTTAGTTTGATAAATAGTTTCTTATTCTACTTATAATAAAAAAATAAAAATATATAAAATATAAAATATAAATAAGAAAATCACATAATCTTATCCTACCTGACCTAGAATAGTTTATTAGACCAAAATGGTCGAATAGGATATCAAACCTTAGCCTGAGCCCGATCCCAAATAACTTACTCTATTTTACCTAGGGATTGCAGTGCAACCAATCCGAGGTGTTCCAATTTCCTGCAACATGATTCAACAAGGCCGTGTGGCAACCGTACCACAATAGAGGGGTGAGGTGTGATCTCGATAGGCTCAGGCAACAAGAACGATGGCTCTCTCCTTGCTGCCCTCCCTCGCGCCACCGAACAATGCCGACCCTCCCTCTTTCTCCCCCCCCCCCCCCTAAGCGTCCCACGTGCATGCGGATTTTGTGCTAGGATGATCCAACACAGGTAATACATGCCGGCACGTGCTGACACGACAAACTTTGATTCTACCCATGCAACCTAATTCGGTTAGATAGAATAAGGCGAACAACTCACCTTATTCAACTCTTATTCGATTATCAAAGCCACCTTGACTAGTTAAAATTTTAACTAGACTCTAACTACTCTAAGCTCAGGTCAACAGGTTCTTTTGGTGGATAGTTTCTAACATGTTGTAGTTAGATTCAAGATTTGTCAAATCGACCTGCACCATGCGGGTTTCGGTCAGGTATGATCCGGTATGTCATCGAATCACAGCTAGATCAAGAACAAAGTTTTTTTACAAGAAAGTGATTTGTGTAAGGATTATTTTATAAAATACCCATCCCTTTTCTTTTCTATTCTCTTCTCAACAGGGTTTGTTGGACGGATGTACATCACCGTGTCGGTTCCGACCAAGTATGATTCGGCACAATATAGTACACCACTAGATCGCGGTGGGATCAAGAACAAAGTTTTTTTTAAGAAGTTGATTTGTGTAGAGAATGTTTTATAAAATATCCGTCTCTTTTCTTTTTCTCTTTTGAAGAATATAAACCCTAAAGTCTTAAATGCGATCCATTGCTGACGTCGCCCTCTCCATCGCCAACACCCTCACCCCACGTACGGGAGGAACTCCCCGGCACTAACATCTCGCTCTCGCAGTGCCCTTGCAGTATCTTACAAACCTTGAAATCTAGGTGCTAAGATTGAAGTGAAATTAGATTAGAAGGGAGGTGACGCAAATACCATAGTGGGTCTTGACCTGCTCTAATATCATCTTACAAACCTTAAAACTTAAGTGCTAAGATTGAAGGGACCCAAGACTATAAACTCAAAAAACTTACATGTGTTTTCTGATATGAGATTTATCTCCCATTCGAGACTCCAACACAGTACCCAACCCTCACAACACCAGGGTTCTTCGCTGTTGAAGCTCATGGCTCGCCCTCACAACGTCGAGTCTACTGTCGGACGACGCCGACCACCCTATCAGATGTCGCCATCCACTTCGCCCCTCTCACATCTCTTTCTCTCCCTCTCTCTCTCACCAGCCTCCCCCTTGGCCACCACCGCGGTCGCTACCATCACCGCCATCGTCATACATTGATGACAGGTTCGTCGGATTGCCAATCCAGCAGACCATGCATGATTAGAGTTATTGCATCTTCTTTTCTTTTCCTACCAAGAAAAAGGGGGCTTATTTAATCTCCTTGATCTCATTCTCTAACTTTAGCATCGCAAGGCTTTTACTTTGGATCCACATTTAGGGCGTGTTCTCCTTTACTCCCTTCCTTAGCAGAGTTATTTACTCTACCTCTCGGCTCAGATACTCGAGCAAACGCCCCAGGTCATCACAGCATGGGCCCTCTTGGCTCGAAGTGCCAAGTGGCTCCCTCGCCTGGTCCAGTCAAGTGGACATTTCACCTTTGACTCAGTTCCCTCCCTCTGCCCTCCTCGGGGCCCGCGGTGATTAGAGACTCCTACTCTTTTTGTTAATTCTATTTGTCACACAGTAACTTAAGTTTGACACTATCTAACTTAAGTTTTAGATTGACTTCGATTTTGACCATCCAATTATTATATATACAGACAAGCAAATTAAACAACAACAATGGTAAATAGAGTGACGTGAAAAAAAATTTTATACTGTAGCATTTATCAAAGCAAAATGATGGAGATCGAGAGGAACACTGATCGAAGTTAAGAGTGAGGGAGGGGTTTCGCTGCGCGCCGAGCGTCGTCTCTCCCGGTCGCGAGAAGCCTCGCGGATTGTCGGGAGGGGGGGAGCTCCCGTCGGAGACTCCCCCCCTCCCCCTCCTTCTCCTCTTTTGGAGGTTCCTTCACCAGGATCATCTCTCCGGGGGCGACCTCTGGGTTTTGTCAGGTGGGCTTTCCAACCCTACCTGGAATCTCAGGAAGATCGGAGTCCCGTCGATCTTCTCTGGATCCCTCCCTCCTCCCTCTTACCTCGCCCTCTTCTTCCTCTCCTTCCTCCCTTCCGTCTGCTCCTCCCCCCCCCCTCCCGCACTGCCATCGGCGTTCTCCGACCTCTTCCCCCCATCCTCCCGCCCGCTCCCCGGGCCTTTTCCTCTCCGCCGGCGTCCCCCCCCTCCCGCACTGCCATCGGCGTTCTCCGACCTCTTCCCCCCATCCTCCCGCCCGCTCCCCGGGCCTTTTCCTCTCCGCCGGCGTCCCCCCCCTCCCTCCCCCTCCCGCCGATTCTCACCTTCCCCCCCTCCTGCGCTGCTCCCCCTCTTCCGGCCGCCTCCTGCTTCCCCCCCCCCCTCCCTGCGTTGCCCCCCCCTCCTCCGGCCGCCTCCCGTCGTCTCCCCCCATCCCCCAAACAAAAAACCCCTTTCCGGCGCCCCCCCACTCCCACCTGCCCCCTTCGCCCTCCCCAGCGTAGGCCTCCCTTTTCGGCCGGCCTCTGCCTTCCCCCCCCCCCCCGATCCACCGCATTCCCCCGCCCCGGCGTCCTATCCCCCTCCCTCGGGCCATCCCCCCCCGCCGTCCTCCCCCCCCCTCCCTCTCCCGCCGCTTCCCGTAACCCCCTCTTCTACGCTAATCCTCCCCGACCACCCTCCGAATCCCCTCATAGGAATCCCCCCCCCTCCCCTCTTCGATGTTTCCCCCCCCCCTCTTCCTGCGTTGCCTTCCTCTCACTACCCCATCCCTCGGCCCACTTCCTCTCCCCCCATTCCCTTCCTCCGACGTCCCTCCTTCTCCGCCGTCCTTCCCCCCACCTTGTTCTCCCCCCCCCCTCTGGTGCCCCCCCCTCTTCCTCCCTATACCAAACTCTTTTGTCCCCCCCCCCCCCGGGGCCTTTCGGCACTTGTGTGGTTCTCCGGACGTAGAAGAGTCCAGCTGGTCGCACTTGCAGGTGACGGGTATCCCTCGGTTCATCCAGAGCTCGGAGATGTTGCGCTTATCCCCAAGCACCCCCCTGATGCTTGCCTCCCGAGCATCTCTCTCACTCCGCTATTTGGTTAAGCGGTTCGGAAGCCTTGTGCTCCTCGAGGCTATCAGTCGCCTTCGGTTCGACAGCTGCCCCATCGTCGTCAGGAGTCCCCCGCCCTCTGTTAGCTGCTATTTTTTTTCTGTCTTCATCTTATGTAGCTCGTTGGGCCGTTTGTCTTCAAGGGCCAGTATGGGTTGTATCTTCATGGTTTGGTCTTTGTCCCCCCTGTACTCTGTTACTTATGTGAAATGAAAGTTCTCTCTTGATTCCAAAAAAAGAGAGGAACACTGATCCATCAACTAGTAGCACCGGATAATTGTGTAAGTTTTTCTCACCTGAAAATACAGAGTGAGGTTATTCCGGCTCATCTGCTTAATGTGTCTTTCAGTCAAGGTTCGTCCACTCGTTAATTCGGACTGATCGAGATCCTCCTGATTCGGTACGGTATGTTCGAGTCGCATCCAACTCGCATCCGACTCGGTCTGACTCGGCCCTCTCTCTCCCCCTCTCCCCCTCCTCTATCTCTCTCTCACTGTGACTCGATCCGACTCGGCCGATCCTGGAGATGATCCGCAATGTACCGGATTTATCTTGATACGGTACGATATGCCCGAGTCAACCCGAGTCAACATACCATACTTTCTGTTTCAGTCAGTGCCCCCCTCCTTTGCTCGATCAACTCGTACAGAAGCTAATTAAAAGTTAGATAGCTCTTCGATCCTTTTCATATTATCTTCACTTTTTTTTTCATTTCGAAATTCTGAGAATCAAAAGAGAAAAATGTGGAATTAAATCCAGACAGCTCGATGGGTGGGCCCAGCTTCTGTGGCCCACTTCCAATCTCACCTCTATATTACGTAAATGATCGGATGGCAATATGTTTGTTTAATAAGACGAGTTATCATGCACATGGGGGGGCGAGCAAGATTATGGAGGCAGGCTGCACTTCTTTCCTCTGAGCACCTCGTCTCGGTCATATCGCCCGCTGATTCCTCGTCTGCACCTGTACCACCTCCTTCGTCGTCTACTGTTGCAATTCAATTTTTTTTAAAAAAAAGCAATGCTACTGATAAAAAATAAAAATAAAAGAACCTGTACTACCCCACCACCAGGTCCACCACCGTCACCACTATATCAACAACTCCATTCGAACTCACATGTACTAAAATTAATTTTTATCAATACAGATACCTATCGATATCATTACATGTCGAGATGAAATAAATATATATATATATATATGTAAAATTATTTAAAAAATATTCTAACTTAGTTGGTTAGCTGATCTGTAACCTCTTTACCAAAGGTGTTGAGTTTGAATCTCGTGTCATCCACCCGTTTTTTTTGAGTTTTTTTAACTTATATATCTAAAATAAAATAAAAAATGAGCAAAAAAAATGATGCGCTTTGTATGATTAGAAGCGGTGACCTCACATGTAAACATAAGACTTGGGTCGCTGCGAGGTGGGCGACGGAGACGAGGAGGGGTGATGCGGGAACCGCAGAACCAGGTGTCGGCGGTGAGCGTCTCTCCCCCTCCGGCGCCGGCGGCCGTGATGGCGCGCTGCAGCGACCCCCCTGCTCGTTCCATGTGCCTCGCTCCGTGCGCCCTGCCCTGCGAGCCCATGCACGATTCGAACTGCCAGGACCCCCTGCAGGCTTATGCGTCCGATGCCTAGCACGCTCCGCCCATGGGAGCTTCCCAGCACTGCAGATCCTCCCCTCCAGGCGGGGCTTGGCTTGCTCCGGCTTCACCCTCGGCAGTGGGTTTGGATGACCAACCAGAGTGAGTCACTGTGACGACCAGAGATGTCAATGGTAAGCGATAATTAGATAATCGTTCGTTTCGTTAGCTTAACGAACATCAAATGTATAATATTTTTTTTTCTAATAAATTAACGGATACGAATACGGATATATCTGATTTCTTAACAGATACGGATACGGATTCATCTCATTCCGAATCCGTATCCATCCGATACAGTTAAATAAATTTATATTTGACTCAAATAATTTAGTGTCTCGGAAAAAATGATATTGAAGACGATATATGTGTATAATTTAAGTCATTTTTATTTTCATGATGATAAAATATTTCTAAATTAGATGATATTTTTATAATTTTTTAAATTATCAACTTAATATATTCTCTATTTTCATAAAAGGTAGATAAAGAATGAGAATACGATGGAGATTAAAGTCCAAAAGAGTTAATTTATTTTATTATTTAAATTTTATATGTTTCATATTATCTTGAGAGATATTGTAATATTATATATTTGTATATTTTTAATTACATTATATGTTGACTCATGAATAATGATGACATGAGAATTAAATTGAAATGTGTTTGTTTATCGTATAGATTGTTCTTTTCAATTTAAATTTTTTTTCTAATTGAGTTAATTTACATCTTAAATTTTAATCTTATATGTATTTTTATGTCTGATAATTATCCGGTAACCGTTCATTAATCGTATTTTTCGGATACTCGATAATGATTTCGGATACATCACTTTTCAAATAATTAACGAACACCAAACGAATATGATTCTTCCTTATGGGATACGGACATGGATAGTCCACTATATATACCGTATCCGATCTGTTGACATCCCTGGTGACTACCCGCTTGCCTGCCCTCGCCCCCCTGCTGGCTTCTGCGTCCGACCACGGAGGAGTCCATCACGCATCGCCAGTGGGTCCTCTGCTCCGGGCGGGACTTGGCCCGCTCCCGCTCCCGACCTCATTGATCCTGCTCAGGCTCAGTATCCTCTTCGACAGCACATCCTCTGGTCCCTCTCCTCCAGGAAGTGAACCTTCGCTCCCGAGAGAGCCAGCATCCGATCTACCACAGCTTCCACCACCGCATCGTCTTCTTCCGCTTCTTCCTCACATTCCAGGTTAACATTGGCGTCGGCCACAGACGACAGGCACCCTCTTTCTCCCAGCACCAGCAGCTGGACGCCATGACGATCACGTCCCAGATGCACGGCCGGCGACGACCATGAGGGAGCCCTCCGAGGGGGGAGGCTTCCAGTGGAGCTCCGGCAGTTCGAGAAGAAGCCCAAGGAGCGGCATGAACATGGCGGCAAGGGGGCCCCCAAACTATGCTGCGCGCACGGACGACAGCAAGCCGCGAATATCGTCAGGGATTCCGGCATGGTCCGGACGCGGGGAAGGGGCGGCGGGGCGGGTGGCCCCCCTCTCGTTCTCCCTCCCCGTGTCCCTCTCCCTGCATCTCTATCTGTCCCCCAGACCCCGGCTCCCCGTCCGGCGGTCCCTTTCCCCCCTCTCTCTCGCTACATCTCTCTCTGCCCCCCCGGCGACCCCGCCCCCTCTCTCTATCTCCCTCATCTCTCTCTCTGCCCCCCCGCCCCCCTCTCGTTCTCCCTCCCCCTCTCTATATCTCCCTGCATCTCTCTTCTGTCCCCCCCCCCGATCGTGACCCGCCGTCTCCACCTCCCTCCCCATCTTCCTCTCCCTGCCACTCGCAGCAGCCCCAGTCCACCTCCCGCCGGAGATCGCTGCCGCCCCTCACCTCCTCCTCTTCCGGGGACCTCCTCCGACCCTCCACCCTCCCTCTCTCTCTCTCTCTCTCTGATTATTGGAGAGATCTTTTAGACACGTCACCTTAAGTTAAATCCTAATTAAGTTAAATACTGTACATGGTACATGAGATGGACCCAAGGATTTTGTTTGCGTAATGGATAAAATTTTGGATGCCTTTGACTATAAATAGTTGTACTAAGGTGACTTATTTCTGATTTCAACATTTTATAGAGATTTATTCCTAAAAAAATTTATTCCAATAAAAAGGATGTTCCATTATCTAAGGCAACCCTCAACATAAAATCTAGGGAAGCATTATACTATTCTATTTAAATTGTTGGTATCAATCTGAGGCAAAAGGATTGTGCCCAGGTCACAGGCTTAATTAAGAGCAAATACCAGTTAATGAGTACACGAGCACCAGAAATATGATACAGTGTGTGTGTGTACACACATACAGAAAGAAGCTAGCTTTATGGACAGGAACCAATATGGCATTAATTAGCCTTGAACGAAAATAAAATCACATTGCCATGTGAAACCTTGTCAAGGCAGGAGTTCTCTACCAGCAATACGTTGCCTTGGAAAAACCTTGTCATGTTGCCATCCATCCATCCAATAAAAAGCATGCAGCCACGTGAACCTCAAGGCTCTCATCCGCAATCTACCATATGTCTATATGCTCCCAAGCAGCTGATCAGAATGATTGAACAGAACATCCACACTATATATGGTGCCTTCCACACAACGGATGCTGCTATTACAATGTCTTAACTTCATCTGAATCTTGAATTGTTGGTCGATCTTCTTAGATCAGCGATATAAAGAACAAGTGATGCATCGTAGGTGCATGTAGAGCCATGTCACATTTGCCAACTATCCCAACTCAAAGTAGCTCATATGTAATCAATATGAACAGCACATACAAATATGAGATTTAATATAGACCACAGAACTGTGACAACCCTATACAGACATTATAAACATTGGATTAATATCTAGATTGATGAGCAAGTCGCCAATATATATCCTACCCATGTAATAGTTCAACTGCCTCCAAAAACCAGAGAAAATTAGTAAGCAACTCAGGTGGCTCCCTATTCGTGGTAAAGATAATACAGACGCATCATCGATCTACGAGACAGACCAGATCTTCGTCAAGGTGCTCGACGATGCATTGGACAGCAGAACTCAAAGCATCTTGGTCAAGTAAATGTAAGATCTTCACTGAGTACTTAGAAATTAAGGCATCAATTCAACATAATACAAATCTCAAGTTATGTATGTGAAGCAACTCCCAAAGTTAATTGTCTTATCTAAACAACCAGTTTTCAAAGTTCAGATGAATAAAGGAATCAACAACAATATTATGAACAATGAATTTCATCTCACTACCGGACATTATGCAAAAATAGCCAAATTTCACATGGGTCTGAACAACCCTGCATCAAATAACCTGTACATTGGTCAACATACTGTAAATTAAAGAGCCTTCCTGCTGAAATGCAGAAAAAGATTATTATATTTTATAAGTATATATGACAAAACACAGGGTAATCCTTAAGGCAAATTTTCATGCAAGTGTCTGCAAGGACTCATGGGGTGCAATCCTCATTTTCTTGGCAACATAGAAACAATAATCTACCTCCAAGCGCTGCATCCATCTAGCGAATCACTCACAAAATAGTCTTTGTGCACCATTAGGATAGAACCTCAATCCTAATATGAGAAAGGATCAAAATCAGAAAGGAGATCAAAAGTGAGCACCATTGAATGCAAGGTACAGTACTGATGGTCTACCAAACACCAAAAGAAGTTGGGTGGATACATTTTTCTACTTTCACATGTGAAGCCGGATGGAGCTGTCTTCAGAATACAATCAATAGAATTTAACCTAGGATAAAATTGAATAATCTTGAGAAACTTGAGCTTACTCTAAACTTTGTTTACTTCACATCAAACATGGGTTACCTTGTGCTTAGTATAAGTTACTAATGCCTTTTTAATTATGTAAAACACAACATCATAATGAGTGCAAATAAAGCCCATTGGACACCGAGATTCATCACTCCTAAAAGAACATGGATTTGACTCATCTAAAACTATAGTATGTATTCTTCTGTACAACAAATTGCTGAAGATTTTGACGAAGCACAATCCATGCATGCAGAAGGGGATTTCCTATTATATATACCCTGACATAATTAAGTTCCAGTAATTTCCATCCGATTGAAAAGGACATCACGGGACAATGAGAAATAGGTTTGCAAGCTTACCATCTTACTTCACATCATTCAACCAAACTAAAAGGAAAATTGGTAGACTAAAGCCACTTTTTACTGCCTAGCACTCTAGCCTTATCAAATTCTTTTTATCACACTGATCAATCAGATCTTCCACACTGGGTTTTGCTGCTAAGTTTTGAAACCCTCAGATTGCTTCTTCATGTTAGTGTGATGTGTCACAGAAAGCACTTGACTGCTCTCTCAGTTCCTCAGACTCCTGCTCCATTCCTGACATATCCATGCATCCAAGAGATGCAGCATTTGAAAATCAAATGATCCAAGAAGATGCATCCTTCTTCCTGCACTTCCTTGTACATAAGCTGATAAAAAAAATAAAAAAGTCCCAAAAGAAGACTCTCTACAAAACGAGACACCAAGACTAATGCTATCCACAATGCATACATAAGAGGGAGGAAGTGGTATAATCATTCCATCCCACCGCCATTGCCCATTCCTGAGTACAATCACAAACAAAGGATATAAGCTTCTCTGGTAGTCCCATGATTTGCTCTCACCGTCGAATATACAAACATTCCTCTGCCCCCAAATAGTCCAAACTTAACATGAAGCACCACCCTCCAGATTCGTCTGTCCAATCTGAGTTCCCATGGTTGGTCCATTCCTTGATCATGCCTGTCATGGTAGAAGTAGGAGGCCATGCCAACCACATGTCTAAGCTGAAAGATTTCTTTCTAAATTGAAATAGAAAATTTAGTGTCAGACTCTTAACACCACCGTGGCTGGTCACAATCTCAGTCCCCAGATGAGAGGTCCTTCCAAATTGAAATAGAAAATTTAATGCTAGACTCGTAACTCAACCATGGTTGGTCCCAAGCCCAGTCCCCAGACGAGAAAGGAAGAGGGTGTGCACTAAGCTGACAGCCTGCACCTAATCAAATTTATCATCTCCCACATGACTCTTGAACTGAATCTTAGTGGCCGGGCAGGATTCATGCTGCTGAGCCAAATAAAGAGTTTAAGGTTCCAAGGCTGATTGTTCATTGTCAGACTCATATTTTTCCATTCCTCTTCTTTCTGGCACTGGACAAATCCAAATACAGAGTTGCACCGCGACCTGTTTGAAAATTCATGCCAAGGCTGGAACAGGACCTTGAGCTTTTGCAGGTGCAAGCAAAAGATAGAAGAGAATGTAAAACCACCAATGCGACTGAAGAAACCACACCGGAATCACGCACCAACCGAGAAATTTTTGGCTCGCAGTTGGAAAACCTGCTCCATTCTGGGGACAAGGAATCTGGGAATGCGATCATTCAGAAGTTAATACCTCAACGGACTCAGAATCTCTTTCTGAATCTGAAGCCTTGTCAGATATTTTTGACACACATTCAGATGAGGAGTTGAATGAGAGAGTAGAGCAACCTCTATATTTTGAGCGCTTTCCATCAGAGGTTGATGAGAAACCTGTGGATTTTGTCCCATACACTGTGGTGTGGTGGACACCATCAGAAGTTAAAAGTCTCCCTTGTATGGTTTAAGTTCTGATTGAACAAATTTTCTGGTTTGACGTTAAATTAATTGGAAAAAAATATTGGATTAGACAGGAACAGACTGTCAAGTATCGTTATAATTTATGTAGGGGATATGTGTCCTCTAGAAAATTACTGCAAACTACATCAATGTTCATAAAAAAGCATCAAGATGTTTATATTCGATGTGGGCCCTTTGGTTGTATTTCTGGAGGAGGATCTTCTGTATGTAACTTGAAAAATTAACATGGAAGGAATGTTCTCAAGAATATTTGATAAATATTCCTCTCTCAAACATGTAGTAACTGCATGGACTTGTTTTAAGATTCGTCTATGTTAAGTGTAGAGGCTGAAATATGGTACCTCGAAGCTCGGTACTATACTTTTGTGATTTCTTTGATGGGAGAGAGATCAACCGTCTCAAGGAAACCTGCAACGAATGAATAACACATCAGAAGGAGTCTTGGGAGAGATCTCTGGGGATAACTCTCCGATGTTTAAGTCAACAAAGCGCTCAAGTGAAGGAGAAAGAGAAGGAGATCGTGGAGTGTAGTGCTCTGGAGTTTGGGGATTCACTGTAGGCAAGTGCCCATACCTCTGGCCGTCTGTCCAAGGTCTTATTTATAGAGTTTATCTTGAGTGCGTCTGTTTCCTGACTAAGCGGAGTCGTGATTAGTGGAGTAATGGGCTGCCTAATCATGGGATTGTCAGTTACCCGCTCGCTCTCTCTTAGAGAGGTGGAAAGGTGATGTTATGGCGGGGTGCCCTGGCGATGTGCGTGCGACGGCGAGTGTTCCGATGACGTGGGTGGAGACCCGATGCCTGTTGGGGTAACCTCCACGATTATGACAATAATGGCCGCTCGATTTAGGGCCTCGATGGCGTCTGGAGTGGAAATGTATGTAGAGTACGTGTCCGTGGGCCGGCCAGTCCTGAGTGGGCCTTCGTCGGAAACATTCTTGGACTGTAGGCGGGTTGATCATGGGCCATAGTGGGCCTGGCAAATTTCTCCCTCTTCACTATCCTCCCACTCCCGAGCAGCGAGAGTGCTCGGTGTTCGGGAGGAATTCAGTAGGCGAAGGGTTCTTGCGTCGCTCGCGGGTTGTGCTTCCACGGATGAGGTACCCATCTTCTTGCCGGTGTCGGCCACTCCACTTGCTCCGAGCAGTCTTTGATACCGTTCGTTGACATTGGGCGCAGTTGAGAGGCCATCGGCAATGCACGTCTCCCCTTTGGCCTCTATTATGGTCGTCAGTTCCCCATCAAACCGTAGGGAGTGGAACCGGTCATCGAAGGCAGATCGTTGAGCATACGTGGAGGCATTTCGAGCGCGTCATCGGAGGTGAGCCGCTCCGCACGTCGAAGGAGGATCACCGAGCATGACCGAAGGCGTTCCGAGTGCATCATCGGAGGTGAGCGGCTCCTTGGGTCAAAGGAGGATCGCAGTGCATGCCCGAAGGTGCTCCGAGCGCGTCATGAGAGGTGACGGATGAAGAGCGCATGGTCCTGACCATGGAGGCGATGCTTGTGGTGTATTGGTAGAGGCAGAAGGGGCGCATCTAGATCCAAGGCTACCATAGTTGTTGGCCCAGTACAATAGTAATCAAGAGGGGGGTGAATTGATTGTCCCACTAAAATTTTATGCCCAAGATTGGAGTTAAAAACAGTGATTGAACTTAAACAGAGTGAAACTCAATTAGATAAACCCAAGTTGATTCGATTGATTGAGGATGGGAAAATATGATATGCAATATGCTCTAGAGCAACTCACAAGATATATTTCTATCCACTGAAACCAAGAACGTGTATGGTTGACAATAAGATCAAAAGCGCAGCAAGACAAATCGCATAAAAGCACACCACAGGCAAACCACATCACAAGAGATTTTTTAGGTGGTTCGGATGCACCCGTGTGCAATCCTACGTCCACACCTCACAACTCGTGAGGATTTCACTAACTTGAAACCAGCTACAACATAGCCAACCACACACACGGAGAACAAAGTCTCCACCACACACACACACGCAGACTAAGTCTGCAACACACAACGCACAACCGTAGGCACGCCCGCGAAGATCAAAATCTCCGCACACACACACACAGTAAATCTCTGAAAATGATGATAAATGTATGCTCCAATGACTACAAATAAACCCACAAAATAAGAAAGCCAGAGAGGTGATTTCCCCCTGAAATATAGATGAAATGCTCTCGACGTAAACTCCAACTCTGCAGCTTCTTGAAAATCCAAGTGCTCCGGGAGGTAGAGAAGGAATGGAAGAAGCCTTTAGTATGATCAATCCACCTTGGAAACCTTGGGAATACCTTCTCCAACCTTGGCCACGTTCACCTATGGTCTCACCCTCTGTTCTTCTTCCTCTTCCTCTTTTTTCTTGTTCTCGAAGCTTCTCCTTCTTCCAATCTCGTATATATATCTAAAAGAGATAATTCAAAGACCAAACGACCATTAAAGCCCTTCTAGAAACAACCCAAACCTTTCTCCAATGATAGAACATAAAAGGAGGGTACAAAAGTCAATTTAGGAGCCCATAGGAAAGCCCCACGAACAGCCCACGCGCAGCCCACGGAGAACACGTGCGCTGCGTAAAGACATCGATCGATCGGTTTAACACGTCGGTTAACCGGCCATATGAACAAGGGGGTGGGCTGGCGAGCGTCGGTCGACCGGCTTGATCCATCGGTCGACCGAAACTTCTTGTGTTCTCTATTTTCTCGCACAGCCGTCAATCGGTCGACCGGTTGCCTCCATCGGTAGTCCGAAATTTCTCTGGGTTCCAGTTATCCGTAGGATTCTTCTACTGGCCGGTTTTGGTCGACTGGCATTCCTCATTGGTCGACCGAAGTACCTGCAAAATATATAAACTAAGTGAAATCAGTAAGTATTCATGCTCAATGATGCCACCTTATCTTAAACCAAAGTCTTGGTGCCTTTGAGAGCTCTTTAACCCGTTGAGCAATAAAGATGTGATCAAATAGATGATTTTTCATCAAGAACTTCACAAACATGGCATGAACCTCATGAAGCCACATTCAACATCATATTCAGCACTCATTCTCTTACATTCACATCAAGCACTGAAACACATTGAGAGCTATAAATATTTGCAAACCCATAACTCAACCTCAAATCATGAACCATTGACATAAAGTTTTGTCATTATCAAAATCACCCGGAGACACAACAATAGTGTTGATCGCCCTTGCCTATATTTTCGCACTCCTAGATGATTATCGTCGGACGGCCGATATGGAGGCGTTTCGGACGTGAACTATGATGGCAAGCTCACCTTGGTACATGTCCTAGAGGTGGAGAGGCAGATGCTCTGAGCACTCCGTGGATCCCTAGACCCCTAGAGAGGGCGAGTGAAAGTGCCGAGCGAGCGGGGGCGGTGATCCAAGCACTCCCTGGATCCCTGGAGAGGGCAAGAGAAAGTGCCTAGAGTGGGGGGCGGCGTTCGAGGCGTCGATAGCGGTGGAGTGGCGATAGAATGGCCGAAGACTTGGTCAGTCTCTCTAACACCCCCCAGCACTTGGAGCAGTTCCTCAAGCTACCTAGCGCGAGGACCCAGACGCTGTGTCGGAGCGCTCGCCCTCACATTCCCTCTTCTTGGTCGAATGCACGGTGCTGCAAGAGTACCAAGGGGATAAGACTATTGCGCTTGGGCTAGTCGACATCAGTCTCAGGTGGGGCCCGTTAGGTCTAAGTATGTCAATTGGATGGAACATGGGTCGTTCATCTTGATGAGTGGTCTATTGTCCATTGTCGTACTCATGACCAGATGAACCATGAATGACTCGGATCTGATTTTCGAGGAGCTTATTTGTCATTCTCCTGAAGAGGAGGGGGCTTGTGGTCGCTTCTTGGGGCATGAAGCTATCCGAAGGATTTTGGAGGAGAGTGATGGTCCTCCTCCTAAAGAGAAGGAGACATCTCGCCTCTTGGAAGCATAACACCACCCATAGTATTTCAGAGGGGAGTGATGGTTGATGCGGGACGACTACGAGACTCGACGCGGACGAGTTGCGACCTTGGACTTTATAGGACGACGCGACGGGTTGGACGACACGACCAACAACAACGATACAACGCGGCACCTAAAGAGCTCCAGAAGAGGCGATGTGCCCCAAACAAGAAGTGCTAACTCACGGTCGTCCCCATCGAGGGAAGCGCGACGATCTGCACGGTTGAGTAACCGGCTTTGAGTCTCGGGTGGTCGGCTTGCTCTCACGCTCGGAACGAGTCGTGGGACGGGTCTCGCACTCACAACTCACAACTCACAACTCACAGCGGTGATGTATCGCGAGCTAGCTAGGAAAGTAATCTACTCACATGCAGCGGCATCTAGAACGCATACTAGCTAAGCAAATACGACAAAAGGGGGTGGCGAGTGTACCTCCACGCTCGGGGCGTGGGGAAGACTTCCCGGCCGAGATCTGGAACTCCCGGTACAGAAATAATTAATAATTACAGAAATAATGCTAAGCCCACTCCACGCAGGGAGGTAACAGGCGACACGTGGAATCCGGGAGCACCAATCTCGGGTTGGCGGGCAACAGTTGATGGCGCTCGGGCGGACGCGATCGGCCGGTTCAGCTCCGTTCACTCGGACCCACCGAATGGTACGTGCGACCCGCTGCTGGTACGGTGGCGTCCGGGGCGGCTCCTGGCTGCAATGAATGACGGGGACGCTCCTGGAGTGTCCCGGGTCGATCCCCGGGAGCGGCGGTCGCCAGAGTGGAGGCGGGCGATTTCTTGGGAATTATCTCCCAATGCTGTCCCGCAGCTGTGTTTCTGTCCAGATCTGCGTGCTCCGGTGAGATCGGATGGTACGCTCAACTCCGGCGTCGGATCGGGACACAAAAGGTACCGTTGGAAAGAGGACTTGAAATCCTACAACATATTGGAACTAGAGACTCGTCCAACGGTTGGATTGAAAATGGGAGTGACTGCAAACGGACTGAGCACACTGTCCCGAAATAAAGAACAGACAGGACAGAACCTAACCCCCCTGATCAAGGGCTTTGACCAAGGATCAAATGGGTGAATTAGGACCTGATATTTTTATGGTGGGTAGAGGGGAGGGTGACGGAGACGCACATAGCTCATTTGTGAGATTTGGACAACATTTGATGGGTGAGAAAAATCGGCTACTAAGATCTATCTGGCAGACCTGCACATAGGCAGATTTTGGGGAAGATGAACAGGTGGATGGGAAAGGGGACAAACGGACTCTGATCGACCTAAAAATTGAACTGGAAATGGCCTATGATGGGGGGAGCCTACCCTCAAATTTTTGCGACGATCCAACGGTCAGATCTCCCGTACCAGTTCTTTCACCGAGCTGCTATCTTGAAACTCCGAGTTTGGGGCAGCAGGATGAAGACCGGCTCGTGGAGACTGAACGGCGGCACGAAGGGCGGCGGCGGTGAATGTTCACAAAAGATAGAGGAAGAAGAGAAGTAGAAGAAATATGAGGGACATAGAAGATTTGAGATCAGATCTAGAGAAGATTGGAGGTAGGAGGAGGAAGAACACTCAAGAACTCAAGAGGAGAGGGGGGGTGTGCACCAAGCAATATTCTCTTCAAATTTTCTCATTAGTTCCACACAAAATACAACAAGAGACTATAAATATGAAAACCTTAGATCTAGATCCAAGGACATCCACTAACACCAAAGGACATCCACTAACATCAAAGGACATCCACTAACTCCAAAGGACATCCACTAACATTTGGTCAAGGGTAAGTGGGAGACAAGCATGGGGGACAAGGAGGGGCATCCTCTACCATTGTCTCCTTGGTCTAATGGTCCAAATCTTCTAGAAGTCCACCTTAAGCTTGGGCTCCTAATGATCTTGAGGCCCAATTTAGAAATTGGACCCCTTACATAAAGTGTAGCCCATATTACAATCTTGACCCAACTAGAAGCTAAAATACAAAATACACACTAATACACTCACAATAAGCAAATACATGCTAATACACTCACAATAAACATAGGAAAGTATCAACACTCAGGTAGGGACTCCATACTGTCGCCCAGCCATAAGGATGTCGATGTCGACCGAGTCGTGCTACGGGTCCGGTACCGACGGCTCGCTGAGTCGGGCCGTACTCGTGCTCTAGTGTCCTCACCAATTCTCCCCGGGTGGGAGAAGCTCGACCCCGTCGAGTAGGGGTCCGGGTCGCTCTGGTACCGATCCAGCAGATCTGGATCTATCCTCTGTAGTTCTGCCCGGGTGATCCAGGTGTCATCGGACGCGGGCCGTCCCCTCCAACGCACCAAGTAGCGCTGGTACACTCCGCCTCTAGTAGTCGTCACATGCTCGTCTAGTATACATTCTATCTGCTCTCGCTGCTGAGGTAACAAGGCTGGAGGTGGACACTCTAGGGTGGTGTCACTCACAATGGGTGGAGACGGCTCAAAGGGCTCACTGGGTATCACCGATGGGTCCCTATAAGCGACGAGATCCGAGACGTTGAAAGTCGAGCTGATCCCGTAATCCTCTGGCAAGTCCACAACATATGCGTTCGATCCGACTCGCCTCACTACTCGAAAGGGACCGGCACCGCGAGCATGCAACTTCTTCACGGCTCCTGAGGGAAACTGTTCCGGTCTGACCCTGATCATGACAGAATCGCCCTCCTGAAACTCACGGTGGTGCCTATGGGCGTCAGCCAATTCTTTGTATCGTGCGTTGCTGGACTCAATATGACGATGAATATGCTCATGCAACTGTCTAATATGGCTAGCAAAAGACTCGGCTGAATCAGACACACGGGACTGGATGGGAGATGGGACTAGGTCTATGGGTCTCCTAGGTCTACGGCCAGTGACAATCTCGAAGGGGCTCATACCGGTAGACCTATTGACTGAATCATTATAGGCGAACTCAGCCAAGGGTAATACCAAATCCCAATCCCTGACTCGATCTCGGATAAGACACCTAAGAAGATCCCCCAAACTCCTATTGACAACCTCAGTCTGACCATCGGTCTGGGGGTGATATGCAGTGGAGAATTTCAATTGGGTGCCCATCATGTGCCATAGGGTCTTCCAGAAATAGCTAGTGAAGCGCACATCCCTATCGGACACTATAGTGCGTGGGAGTCCGAACCTGGAGACACAATGTGAAAAAAATAGACGGGCAACTCTAGAGGCATCCGAGGTTTTGGAGTATGGGATGAATAATGCCATCTTAGAGAATCGGTCGACAACCACAAAGATCGAGTCATGCTTTCGGAGGGTGCGGGGTAATCCTAACACAAAGTCCATGCTAATGTCCTGCCATGGACTATCCGGGACGGGAAGGGGAGTATAGAGGCCGGTACTTTGCTTCTTTTGTTTGGCCATAGCACAAGTGCGACACTGGGCTACAATACGAGCAACATCCCTCTTAAGACTAGGCCAGTAGAATCGGTGCTCAACCGCCTCTATGGTCTTGTTCCGGCCAAAGTGACCAACAAGACCTCCTGCGTGCATCTCCCACGTAAGAAAGTCACGAACAGAAGTTCGTGGGATGCACAACTTGTCACCTTGGAATAGGTGACCCTCCTGTAGTACAAACTCGCTATAATCGCGCGAGGGACCGGCCTAAAGGACGGCATAGATCGGACCAAAGTCCGGACAATCAACATAGGCGTCCTTCAGCCTCTCTAGCCCTACCACCTCAACACTCATGGTGGTCAACATCATCACCCGACGACTCAGTGCATCGGCGACCTTGTTCTCCGCCCCTGCTTTGTGCTTGAGCACAAAGGTGTACTCTTGGAGATACTCCACCCAACGACTATGGCGAGCATTCAGCTTCTTTTGGGTATGGAGGAATCGTAAGGCCTCATGGTCAGAGAAGAGGACAAACTCCTGGTGCAACAAATAGTGCCTCCAATACCTCAATGCCTGGACAACTGCGTAAAATTCTTTGTCGTATGTGGAATATCGCAGTTTGGCATCATTAAGCTTCTCGCTAAAGAAAGTAATGGGGTGGGACTCCTGACTCAAAACGCCACCAATACCCACACCAGAAGCATCACACGTGACCTCAAACACCTTAGAAAAATCAGGTAAAACAAGGACAGGTGCCTGGGTCATGCGCCCCTTAATGTCCTGAAAGGCCGTGGCTGCAGCCTTAGTCCATACGAATGCCCCCTTCTTTATGCAATCAGTGATCGGGGCAGTGATAGAACTGAAGCCACGAATGAAGCGACGGTAGAACGTCGCTAAGCCATGGAAACTCCGGACATCGTGGAGCGTGCGGGGCTTGGGCCACTCCTTGATGGCCCTAATCTTCTCCGGATCAGCGGAGACTCCATCTCTCGACACAATGAACCCGAGAAAAGTGATCTGATCGGACATGAAAGCACATTTCTTCGGGTTGGCAAATAAACTCTCTCGCCTTAGCACGACACAGACCTGCCTAAGATGGTCTAAGTGGTCCTCCCTAGTGCGGCTGTAGATAAGAATGTCATCAAAGTAGACGACCAAGAAGACCCCTATCATAGGGCGTAAAACCTGGGTCATCAACCGCATGAAGGTGCTAGGGGCGTTGGAAAGCCCAAAGGGCATAACCAACCACTCATAAAGACCATCCTTGGTCTTGAATGCCGTCTTCCATTCATCTCCAGGCCTGATCCGCACCGGGTGATAGCCACTACGAAGGTCTATCTTTGAGAAGATAGTGGCTCCCGACATCATATCAAGCAATTCATCCAATCGGGGAATGGGAAAATGATACTTCACCGTGATCTTGTTGATTGCACGGCTATCAACGCACATCCTCCATGTGCCATCCTTCTTCGGGGCCAATAGTGCGGGGACAGCGCAGGGACTTTTGCTGTCCCTAAGGGACCCCCGACTCATCAACTCTTCGACCTGCCGCTGAAGCTCAGCATGGTCCGTGGGACTCATCCTATAATGGGGAAGGTTGGGCAAAGATGAGCCCGGGACGAGGTCGATCTCATGCTGGATATCCCTCATAGGTGGAAGGCCTCCAGGGAGGTCTTCGGGGAAGACATCAGAAAATTCCCGCAATATTGCGGCTATCTCTGGGGGATGCTCATCCTCAGACCTAGGGGCGACATCCTCTATGCCCCTGACAACGACAGCTAGAATGGGGTTACCCCTGGTCACCTCCTGTTCCATCTCTCTCGGACTGATCATCATCAACCTCCTGGGTGGAGGGTCCACTCTACTAGGAGTAGTCGACGAGGTGGATGCCTGTGCCGAGGACAAAGTGGGTGGACCGACCTTCCCCTGACCAGAAGTGGTCGTAGTGCTGGGGCCAGCTGGTCCGCGGATAGATGGGTCCTTCGGCTGGACTGGGTGGAGGGTAATCCTATGGCCATCATGGTCGAAGGTGCAAGTGTTCGACCTACCATGAAGGGTGGCATCTCGGTCAAAGAGCCAAGGCCTACCAAGGATGATATTACCCACCTCCATAGGTAGTACATCACACCAGATCGCATCATGGTACGCCTGGAACTGCAGCGGCACCAGACACCGCAGTCTGACCGGGATGGAAGTGGAATCCACCCAAGAAACTCTGTAAGGTGCAGGGTGATCCACGGGCGTCAAACCAAGGCGCTTGACGGTGCCTGTGGAGATAGCGTTGATACAACTCCCGCTATCTATAATCACCTTGCAAGCTTTCCCTTCCAGCCTACAAAATGTGTGGAATATGGTGGTGCGACGCCAGTCGTCGCTCACATGAGGCTGGGTAAGGATGCACCTGACTATACCCAAATGTACGTCATCCTGATACGAGGTACCAGGGACGTCAACCTGCTCGCCCTCCAATAACTCGTCAAAGAATTCCTCAGCCAATTCTTGGTCCGGCTCGTAGCTGACTGGCACCAACTCAGGCGTGGGGTCACAGGCCGGTGTGTCGGCAATAACAAGTGCTCCCCGGGTGGGACACTTGCTGGCAAAGTGGCCAACTCCACCACAAGTGTAGCAACGGTCTCGTGTCCCATTGCCCTGAGATGTTCCACCAATCATTGGCCCCTTACCCTTGTCCTCTCGATGGACTGGGGGTGTAGGAAGAAGAGGCCGAGCTGGTACGGCAGGCTGATAAGGCCGAGGGGCAGGGATGGGTGCCTGCGGGCGAGGGGGAGGGTCCCTCGGAGGGAAAGTGCGGAGCCTAGGAGCAGTGGGGTCCTGCCGAGGGGGTTCCGGGGGACGGGCCACCGGAAATCGGCTATAGGAGGTAGGCGTGGTACGAGGGTCGGTCCCAAGTGGATAAGTGAACCCCGGGCGCTGGACGGGAGCAAACTCCGCCTCGAACTGCTCCAACTCTAGAGCAACCTGGTATGCGTCTTCCAAGGTGATAACATTGCGGCGAAATAATTCATATTGGTAGTGGGGCCGCAAACCACGACGGAAGCGCGATACAGGCATGGTGCTCTCCTCTGTGACGCCACATCGCAAAAAGTACTCGTCAAACTCCGTGATGTAGTCTGACACGGATCGGTCCCCTTGGGTGAGACTCTGCCACCTATCAATAAGTCGCTGACGGTACGTGACAGGAAGGTACTTACGCCTAAGCTTGTCCTTCATCTCATCCCAAGAACCTATCTGAGGCTCATGACGCTGAAAGAGCAAGCTCTCTACATTGCTCCAGTAAGTCTGTGCTTGTCCCAACAACTTCATCTTGGCATATCTGATCCTCCGGTGGTCCGTCATCTCGAACCACTCAAAGTACCGGTCCATACTGGCCTCCCAATCAAGATAGATCTTGGGTTCCAAAGGCTTGGACCCATCAAACGTGGGAGGGTCCACACGGACGGTCTTGAGGATCCGTTCGTCCTCATCATCCCTATGTGGTCGGTGACCATGCCGGCGCCGGCCATTTCCCTCGTAATCGTTGTCGGACTCGTAGTCCTCAAAATGGGGGGCACGTTGCCGTTGCTCCTCAGCCCGAGGTGGTGCGAGCTGGGCAGCAGGCGCGAGCTGGGCAGTAGCCACAGGCTGGGCAGCATGTGCCTGAGGGGCCGGGAGAATGCCGGGTAGGTCTCGGCGAGGGGTTCTCTCCACACTCTCTAACCTTCCAACCAGTCCTTGGACAGATCGGTCAGAAGTCTCGGCGCGGTCCTCCATGGCTTTGAATCGGCTCTCCATACGCTCGGTATGCTCCCTAAGAGTTTGCTCGGACCTATCCATGCGCTCCATGAGTAGAGCTATCATGTCCTCCAGGGAACAGCCTCTCGGGTTGGCACCTCGGTGTTCACCCATAGTGTCAGGGCGATGGTACTGGGCACCTCCACGGGTGGGCATGCAATGAGGCCTAAAGAGAACTAAGGGTGACTCACTAGACCTATATGGATGGACCGATGCAAGTTGAGGACCCTTGACTTAAACCGATATCCGGTACCTGGCGGAGTCCGGGGATCCGAAGATCCTCTCACGCGAGTGAATCACCTCCCCGATAGGCGTAACCTAACGGTCGGGCAACATATTTTTATATACCGAATATTGGGATGCAATGCAAGACCTTGGACAAGACTACCCTAGACTCAAACCGGCTCTGATACCAGTTTGATGCGGGACGACTACGAGACTCGACGCGAACGAGTTGCGACCTTGGACTCTATAGGACGACGCGACGGGTTGGACGACACGACCAGCAACAACGATACAACGCGGCACCTAAAGACCTCCAGAAGAGGCGATGTGCCCCAAACAAGAAGTGCTAACTCACGGTCGTCCCCATCGAGGGAAGCGCGACGATCTGCACGGTTGAGTAACTGGCTTTGAGTCTCGGGTGGTCGGCTTGCTCTCACGCTCGGAACGAGTCGTGGGACGGGTCTCGCACTCACAACTCACAACTCACAGCGGTGATGTATCGCGAGCTAGCTAGGAAAGTAACCTACTCACATGCAGCGGCATCTAGAACGCATACTAGCTAAGCAAATACGACAAAAGGGGGTGGCGAGTGTACCTCCACGCTCGGGGCGTGGGGAAGACTTCCCGGCCGAGATCCGAAACTCCCGGTACAGAAATAATTAATAATTATAGAAATAATGCTAAGCCCACTCCACGCAGGGAGGTAACAGGCGACACGTGGAATCCGAGAGCACCAATCTCGGGTTGGCGGGCAGCAGTTGATGGCGCTCGGGCGGACGCGATCGGCCGGTTCAGCTCCGTTCACTCGGGCCCACCGAATGGTACGTGCGACCCGCTGCTGGTACGGCGGCGTCCGGGGCGGCTCCTGGCTGCAATGAATGACGGGGACGCTCCTGGAGTGTCCCGGGTCGATCCCCGGGAGCGACGGTCGCCGGAGTGGAGGCGGGCGATTTCTTGGGAATTATCTCCCAATGTTGTCCCGCAGCTGTGTTTCTGTCCAGATCTGCATGCTCCGGTGAGATCGGATGGTACGCTCAACTCCGATGTCGGATCGGGACACAAAAGGTACCGTTGGAAAGAGGACTTGAAATCCTACAACATACTGGAACTACAGACTCGTCCAACGGTTGGATTGAAAATGGGAGTGACTGCAAATTGACTGAGCACACTGTCCCGAAATAAAGAACAGACAGAACAGAACCTAACCCCCCTGATCAAGGGCTTTGACCAAGGATCAAATGGGTGAATTAGGACCTGATATTTTTATGGTGGGTAAAGGGGAGGGTGACGGAGACGCACATAGCTCATTTGTGAGATTTGGACAACATTTGATGGGTGAGAAAAATCGGCTACTAAAATCTATCTGGCAGACCTGCACATAGGCAGATTTTGGGGAAGATGAACAGGTGGATGGGAAAGGGGGCAAACGGACTCTGATCGACCTAAAAATTGAACTGGAAATGGCCTATGATGGGGGGAGCCTGTAATGCGCCGCATTTTTCGGATCCTTGTTCATGGGTCCCGGATCTGGTTTCTTGGAGTGTCCAACTCCGTTGTGTCCGAAATTTCATTTCGGACATCTTTCGTGTTCGGATCGACGCGATCCGGAGTCGTTTCGGAGGCCCGGAGGCGTTCCGCGGATTTTTCCGCATGTGTTTTCCGATTCCCGGCGTGGGTTTCGGCTTTCCCTTCGGAACCTCGTTGCGGGTGAACCGGGCCATTCACCTAGGCGAGTGTGGTACCGTTGCAATCGGTGCGTTCCGAGGATCGCGAGGGTGTGATTTTCTATTTTTCGGGATTTTTCCGATTTTCCGGATTTTCCTATATATACCCCACCCTCTCTCTTACTCTCATTTCTCTCTTCTCTCCCTCTCTCTTCTCTCACGCTCCCTTTCTCCCCTCTCTTCTCCGGCGGCCGACGGAGCGGGACGGGGGCGAGCTAGTGGCGGCGCGGGCGAGGATGCGGGCGGGGACGGGACGAGGATCGAGCGGTGGAGGCGTGGTGGAGGCGGTTCGTGGGATCGTGAACCGGCGAGGGCTTCAACGGCGTTTTCTTCGTGGACCGGCGTCCACGGCGCGTCGTTTCTTCGGTGAAGGTAGGGAGATGGACCCTCAACCCGCGTACCTCATTTCCCGCGAGTTTCGTAGGCCGTGGTGAGCCGAGCGGCCTAAACGGGGTGATTGGGGAAAAATACATGTTTTTGGGGAGTGAGCCGAATCTTGTGTTTTGATCGTGTTTTGGGGGTTTAAATGGGTCCCCTCAGTGCTAGGGAGGTTGGGGAATGTTTCCCCCTTTGTTTCCCCATCACCCGGGGGTGATCGGGGCGTGGAATGGATTTCTTCGTGGTTCTCACCGTGTTTCGGGCGCGGACTGAGAACGCGCTATGCTCCAGTAGCGCGTTCTTGATGGTCGCGCTGCCCCGATGGGGCGCGTTCATCGGGGAAGATGAACAGTTTGGCGGTTCCTGTCGCGCTATAGGGCCCCAGCGCGTTCAGGGTTGTCGCGTTATAGGATCATAGCGCGACCTGGTCTGGTCGCGCTATGGACCTGTAGTGCGTTCTTGTTGAACGCGCTAGGTATGTATAGCGCGTTCTGACTGAACGCGCTATGCACATGTAGCGCGTTCTTGGAGGTGACTGGCCGGGCTGCCCCGGGCGGGCGGTCTGTGGCTGATTGTGCTCCCCTTGGGCCATGTGTGTCCCGGATGCCTCGTGGAGTTCCGTGACCGTGTCTTTGGGCGTCCGGAGGTCCGTTTACTTTGATTAGTGTCCCCGTGAGTTTAAGGGTCTGGGTGACCTTCTAGCGTTCCTATTGCGTTGTGTTGGTCTCCGGTCGACTCGGTTGTGACCCAGTGGTCGACCCTTGGCCTCGTGAGTCTTCGCATTATGGTTTTAGACCTAGGGATTAGGCCAGATTGACGGCTTAGTGCTGTCATGTGCAACGGTCTCGACTCTGAGTCGTGTGACTCAAAGACCGTTGAGTTCAGTAATGGGTGGCGTCGTGCCACTACTTCGCGATACTCGCAATGGGTGCGGGTGTGGTTTTCTGTGTTCACGTTCTGTGACACGTCCACTAGTCGTAGCTTCCTGCGCACGCGTGTGTGGACCCACCTAGGAGTGGTGGAGAGCGAGACCCAGTGTGACGCGATTTTTAGGCTGGTTTCCGTAGGGCCCCTTGCCTTTGCCACCAAAGTGCGGTGGGGGGGAAAACCAGCTAGAGGACCCGACCTAGAGCAGATGGTCTGTGTGTGCACACGTAGTTGGGGGCTTAGGACACGCGCTGACGAGCGTGACCCCAGCTAGTCCTTGTTGTGGTACTTGTTGCGTGTCTGAGTCTCACGCCCGGGGCGTCGTAGCTAGACACTTGTGACGCGGTGTAAGACGTCAGGGGACGCATCCGGTCGTTCTTCTAGTGGGTGGTGCTCCTGTCACGTGACGTGAGTTGTTGTGTACCGGGTTCTGTTTCCGTCCGCGAGACGGGACTTCGTGAGTGGTTTCGGGAGTGTTCCCGGAGTCGAGGTCTGGGGTTTCCGGTGAGCTTCACCGAGGGCCTTTCCCCAGACAGTGTTGTGTTCACGACGGTGAGGTCGTGACCGTGTTCCCTGACCGTGTGGTTTTGGCTTGGGCCCTTTTGGTGAGGGCAGGCCTCCGCTACGGAGGTATCGTGGCGTTTTCCTAGTAGCGTGGCTAGGGCGGTTCGTGTCTGGTGGTCCCCGATCGTGGAATCGGGTGGTCGGGTGCGTGGCTTGGTTGTCCCCCGACGGGAGACTGGGTCGTGTTTTCTGGTACAGTAGGAGTAGCTGTAGAGCTGAGTTTTGACCGGCCACCGGTTTGCTGTTCCTGCTGTAGTTGTAGCTCTCCTTTCCGCCACCGCCGTTGTTTCCGGTTGGGGTTCCGCGGGATCCCTGCTGAGTCTCTGTTTTGGAGACTCATTCCCTACTTTTCAGGTGTGGCGGTTCTTCCTCGTGGTTCGAGGGCGCGGAGCGGAGGTTCCTACTTGCCAGCTTGCCGGGCCGAGTGTTCACTTGGCATGTGGTACGTTTTACTGCTTTAGACTGTACTTTCTGTTGGACTGGACTCTATTGTAGTTGTTTATTTATTTCTGTTAATTGTTGAATTGTCCTGCTTTATTTCCTATTTCTTTGTACCTCCACACTCCTTTTTAGCCCTTCCGAGCCCTCCCGGCTCGTGGGCGGCGGGCCGGGATTCGAATGGTATCGGGCTCCTCCCGGTATCCGGATCTCGGGTCGTCACAGCTGGTATCAGAGCGTGGTTGTGGACGTACATGGGAATTCGAGATATTGCAGTGATCAGAGTCCGTAAGGTCCAGTACAGTCAGCAGTTGGCATAGGGATTCGTGCATGTTTTCCGCTTTGTTTCTCGCTTGAGAGTTTGAGTGCGCTGTGCGGCGCGGTGAGGGTGGTTGCTGTTCGCGGCTTTTGTGCCGGCGTGGGGTCTGCGGATCGAGGTCGAGAGCCTTCTCCCTCATCGGTGGTGGCCCTGGTTGTGCTGCGTTGGGCAAAGGTTGCTGGCACACGTGAGCTCGCGGTGCTGCGTTCGAGGAACCTGCAGCATGGTCAGGTGGCTGGAGAGGACTGTTCGTGGTTAAGTGGCCGTGAGCGTGCTTCGAGGGAGCTGCTGTCGGGTTTTGGCCACTCCAGCTTGAGGTTTGTCCAGCTCCTGTGGTGTTCTGATCGAGAAGTGTGCTCGGGTGAGCGGAGGATCTTCTCGGTGAGCTGCTGTTTCGTCGAGCCTGATGTCCTTGTCGTGCTCTGTGGCGTCAGAAACGACGTGTTGGTCCCGGTTGATTTGCAGATTTCGAGGCAGGATTGGGCTGTGGTGTCCCAATAAGTCTTGCTCCTGCGCTCTTGTGTGCGAATGGGTTGTGTTCACCCTGGAGTTGGCTTGAGATGTGAAGGCTCCGCGGTGATTTCGGGACTCGAGGATGAGCGTCGGCGGTTGTTGTTATGGCTCGTGTTGCGGCTCTTGGCATGCCGTGTTGCAGTTCGAGGAATTGTAGCGGTGGTGCATCGAGAGATGTTGTGATCATGGTCCGACGGGACACTTGGTAGGTGTTGTCAGAGGAGCTGACCTGACGTGGTGATGGTTTCCTTGGTGCTGGAAGGTGCTGTTCCCAGCATGCGCGAGGCTCGAGGTCAGGTCGAATGTGGAGTTTTCATTCCGTTGGTCGGAGGTGTGATTGGGTTCTCCTTTGGTTGGAGAGAATCGTGTTTGGCTAAGGTTCGTCGTCTTGCATTGCGTGTCCGGATTGGTTGGCCTCGGTGTGCCATGAAGTCCGTGCGAGACGTGTTCCGTGTTTTGGCAAGGTGGTTGCCTGTGAGAAGCGTTGCCCATTCCCTGATGTGTAAGGGTGTTTGCGCTGTTTCGGAAGGACGAGTGCCGGCTGGGCGGTGTTCGCGAGAATTACGGTTGGTGTTGTGGTTTCCGATGTGCGGAGGATCGGAGTCTGCGGGGTTGCAGATGGTTGTCGGGTTGGTGGATCCCGAGTTGGCGATGTGGTGACTGTGCGTTTGGATCAGAGTGCGCGGATCGTAGCGTTGGTTGTTGCGGGTGGATTTCTGAGGAAGTGCAGAGCAGTGGAGGATTGGTTCATCGATGTGCTCTGTCTCCAGTTGTGTGAGATGTGTTGTTGCCGTGCCGTTGCTTGAGATCTTGTCGTTCATGGCACTGGCAGGTGGAGAGTTGGGGAAATGTGCTGGCGAGGTTGCCGCATGAGTACCCTATTCTTGCGATGGAGGTTTTGATGAGATAGGATTCGATGAGACAGGACGGTGGTCGATGCCTGTGTGTGGAGGTCTCTGATGAGACGTTGGCGTTGGGTATTGATCCTCAGTCTGTGGCCAGCAAGGGAGGATTCCCCGTAAGTCTTAGTCGAGTGACGTGAGGACCGTGTGGAGATGGAGTCATGTGGTTTCGCCGTGCTCCCCTGAGAGGGTAGGGTTGGCGTGAGGTTCGAGATTGGAGGTGGTGGTGGTCTGTGCGAGTGTCAGCGGAAGGCCTGTCGTGTGTTGGATCGTGCCTGCTAGGCCGGTGGCGGTTTCCCGTTGGCGAATGTCTGGTGACCAGTGGATGGTCTTTCACAGACAGAAGATGCTGGTGGTTGTGCATCGAGAACGGCGAGAGCCGTGTGCATATGAGGCCGTTGGTGGCCGTTTCTGAGGTGTGAGCTGGTGGAAGCTCAGTGATTGGTTGCCCCTGGTGCAGGGTGTGAGATCGATCAGCGGTTGTGAAGCTGGCGTTTGGTTGGTCCGCCGAGCATGGGCGTTGATCGGTGGATTGGTTTTGTGGCGAGGGTTGTGTTCCCTCGGCGAGCGAGAGGGTGGCAGCGATGCCGTGAGTGGTTTCCGTTGTGTCTGAGGTGATACCAGACTTGTGCTCTTGTGTTATGCCTGCTCTGGTGGTCGGTGTGTGCGCGGTGTGCGGAGTGTGGCATTGTTCGTGATTATGGTCTGGCTGTATCCCTCATGATCGGTGCTTTTTCGAGAATTGAGGTTTTGCTATGTTGGGGCCCTGGCAGCGTTGTCAGTTAGTGGAGGCGTTCTTCCCCTGTGACTTGGTGCTAGTCCTGAATTTTGAGGACGAATTTCTTTAAGGGGGGGAGGGCTGTAATGCCCCGCATTTTTCGGATCCTTGTTCATGGGTCTCGGATCTGGTTTCTTGGAGTGTCTAACTCCGTTGTGTCCGAAATTTCGTTTCGGACATCTTTCGTGTTCGGATCGGCGCGATCCGGAGTCGTTTCGGAGGCCCGGAGGCGTTCCGCGGCTTTTTCCGCGTGTATTTTCCGATTCCCGGCGTGGGTTTCGGCTTTCCCTTCGAAACCTCGTTACGGGTGAACCGGGACGTTCACCTAGGCGAGTGTGGTACCGTTGCGATCGGTGCGTTCCGAGGATCGCGAGGGTGTGCTTTTCTATTTTTCGGGATTTTTTCGATTTTCCGGATTTTCCTATATATACCCCCACCCTCTCTCTTCCTATCATTTCTCTCTTCTCTCCCTCTCTCTTCTCTCACGCTCCCTTTCTCCCCTCTCTTCTCCGGCGGCCGACGGAGCGGGACGGGGGCGAGCTAGTGGCGGCGCGGGCGAGGATGCGGGCGGGGACGGGACGAGGATCGAGTGGTGGAGGCGTGGTGGAGGCGGTTCGTGGGATCGTGAACCGGCGAGGGCTTCAACGGCGTTTTCTTCGTGGACAGGCGTCCACGGCGCGTCGTTTCTTCGGTGGAGGTAGGGAGATGGACCCTCAACCCGCGTACCTCATTTCCCGAGAGTTTCGTAGGCCGTGGTGAGCCGAGCGGGCTAAACGGGGTGATTGGGGAAAAATGCATATTTTTGGGGAGTGAGCCGAATCTTGTGTTTTGATCGTGTTTTTGGGGTTTAAATGGGTCCCCTCAGTGCTAGGGAGGTTGGGGAATGTTTCCCCCTTTGTTTCCCCATCATCCGGGGGTGATCGGGGCGTGGAATGGATTTCTTCGTGGTTCTCACCGTGTTTCGGGCGCGGACTGAGAACGCGCTATGCTCCAGTATCGCGTTCTTGATGGTCGCGCTGCCCCAATGAGGCGCGTTCATCAGGGAAGATGAACAGTTTGGCGGTTCCTGTCGCGCTATAGGGCCCCAGCGCGTTCAGGGTTGTCGCGCTCTAGGATCATAGCGCGACCTGGTCTGGTCGCGCTATGGACCTGTAGCGCGTTCTTGTTGAACGCGCTAGGTATGTATAGCGCGTTCTGACTGAACGCGCTATGCACATGTAGCGCGTTCTTGGAGGTGACCGGCCGGGCTGCCCGGGGCGGGCGGTCTGCGGCTGATTGTGCTCCCCTTGGGCCGTGTGTGTCCCGGACGCCTCGTGGAGTTCCGTGACCGTGTCTTTGGGCGTCCGGAGGTCTGTTTACTTTGATTAGTGTCCCCGTGAGTTTAAGGGTCTGGGTGACCTTCTAGCGTTCCTATTGCGTTGTGTTGGTCTCCGGTCGACCCGGTTGTGACCCAGTGGTCGACCCTTGGCCTCGTGAGTCTTCGCATTATGGTTTTAGACCTAGGGATTAGGCCAGATTGACGGCTTAGTGCTGTCATGTGCAACGGTCTCGACTCTGAGTCGTGTGACTCAAAGACCGTTGAGTTCAGTAGGTCTAGTGGACCATCTAGAGTATGGTGGCGTCGTGCCACCTGTTACTTCGCGATACTCGCAATGGGTGCGGGTGTGGTTTTCTGTGTCCACGTTCTGTGACACGTCCACTAGTCGTAGCTTCCTGCGCACGCGTGTGTGGACCCACCTGGGAGTGGTGGAGAGCGAGACCCAGTGTGACGCGGTTTTTAGGCTGGTTTCCGTAGGGCCCCTTGCCTTTGCCACCAGAGTCCGGTGGAGGGGAAAACCAGCTAGAGGACCTGACCTAGAGCAGATGGTCTGTGTGCGCACACGTAGTTGGGGGCTTAGGACACGCGCTGACGAGCGTGACCCCAGCTAGTCCTTGTTGTGGTACTTGTTGCGTGTCTGAGTCTCACGCCCGGGGCGTCGTAGCTAGACACTTGTGACGCGGTGTAAGACGTCAGGGGACGCATCCGGTCGTTCTTCTAGTGGGTGGTGCTCCTGTCACGTGACGTGAGTTGTTGTGTACCGGGTTCTGTTTCCGTCCGCGAGACGGGACTTCGTGAGTGGTTTCGGGAGTGTTCCCGGAGTCGAGGTCTGGGGTTTCTGGTGAGCTTCACCGAGGGCCTTTCCCCAGACAGTGTTGTGTTCACGACGGTGAGGTCGTGACCGTGTTCCCTGACCGTGTGGTTTTGACTTGGGCCCTTTTGGTAAGGGCAGGCCTCCGCTACGGAGGTATCGTGGCGTTTTCCTAGTAGCGCGGCTAGGGCGGTTCGTGTCTGGTGGTCCCCGATCGTGGAATCGGGTGGTCGGGTGCGTGGCTTGGTTGTCCCCCGACGGGAGACTGGGTCGTGTTTTCTGGTACAGTAGGAGTAGCTGTAGAGCCGAGTTTTGACCGGCCACCGGTTTGCTGTTCCTGCTGTAGTTGTAGCTCTCCTTTCTGCTACCGCGGTTGTTTCCGGTTGGGGTTCCGCGGGATCCCTGCTGAGTCTCTGTTTTGGAGACTCATTCCCTGCTTTTCAGGTGTGGCGGTTCTTCCTCGTGGTTCGAGGGCGCGGAGCAGAGGTTCCTAGTTGCCAGCTTGCCGGGCCGAGTGTTCACTTGGCATATGGTATGTTTTACTGCTTTAGACTGTACTTTCTGTTAGACTGGACTCTGTTGTAGTTGTTTATTTATTTCTGTTAATTGTTGAATTGTCCTGCTTTATTTCCTATTTCTCTGTACCTCCACACTCCTTTTTAGCCCTTCCGAGCCCTCCCGGCTCGTGGGCGGCGGGCCGGGATTCGAATGGTATCGGGCTCCTCCCGGTATCCGGATCTCGGGTCGTCACAGAGCCTACCCTCAAATTTTTGCGACGATCCAACGGTCAGATCTCCCGTACCAATTCTTTCACCGAGCTGCTATCTTGAAACTCCGAGTTTGGGGCAGCAGGATGAAGACCGGCTCGTGGAGACTGAACGGCGGCACGAACGGCGGCGGTGGTGAATGTTCACAGAAGATAGAGGAAGAAGAGAAGTAGAAGAAATATGAGGGACATAGAAGATTTGGGATCAGATCTAGAGAAGATTGGAGGTGGGAGGAGGAAGAACACTCAAGAACTCAAGAGGAGAGGGGGGGTGTGCACCAAGCAATATTCTCTTCAAATTTTCTCATTAGTTTCACACAAAATACAACAAGAGACTATAAATATGAAAACCCTAGATCTAGATCCAAGGACATCCACTAACACCAAAGGACATCCACTAACATCAAAGGACATCCACTAATTCCAAAGGACATCCACTAACATTTGGTCAAGGGTAAGTGGGAGACAAGCATGGGGGACAAGGAGGGGCATCCTCTACCATTGTCTCCTTGGTCTAATGGTCCAAATCTTCTAGAAGTCCACCTTAGGCTTGGGCTCCTAATGGTCTTGAGGCCCAATTTAGAAATTGGACCCCTTACATAAAGTGTAGCCCATAATACAATCTTGACCCAACTAGAAGCTAAAATACAAAATACACACTAATACACTCACAATAAGCAAATACATGCCAATACACTCACAATAAGCATAGGAAAGTATCAACACTCAGGTAGGGACTCCATACTGTCGCCCAGCCATAAGGATGTCGATGTCGACCGAGTCGTGCTACGGGTCCGGTACCGACGGCTCGCTGAGTCGGGCCGTACTCGTGCTCTAGTGTCCTCACCAATGGTCTTCCTCCTGAAGAGGAGGAGACACCTCGCCTCCTGGAAGCATGAAGCCACCCATAGGATTTTGGAGGGGAGTGATGGTCTTCCCCTTGAAGCAGAGGAGATGCTTCGCCTCTTGGAAGCATGAAGCTACCCATTGGATTTTGGAGGGGAGTGATGGTCTTCCCCCTGAAGAGGAGGAGACGCCTCACCTCTTGCAAACATGAAGCCACCCATTGGATTTTGGAGGGGAGTGATGTTCTTCCCCCTGAAGAGGAGGAGACACTTCGCCTCTTGGAAGCATGAAGCTACCCATTGGATTTTGTAGGGGAGTGATGGTCTTCCTCCTGAAAAGGAGGGGACGTCTGGCCTCATGGAAGTATGAAGCTATCCATAGAATTTTGGAGGGGAGCAATGGTCTTCCTCCTGAAGAGGATACGTCTCGTCTCTTGGAAGCATGACACTACCCATGGGGCCCTGCGAGTACTGGAGATGGGACATATTGAGAACGAAAGCTCCAACCTTTATTGATAATAAGCCTTTAGGTTTACAGAGTTCTAGGTGCAAGAGATTTCTCGACCATTGTAGGAGAAGAGTCTGTACGCTCCCTTCCCGAGCACGTCTGTAATCATGTATGGGCCTTCCCAATTTGGAGTCAGTTTCCCAGCGGCTGCTTAGGGGTCAACGACACTGGCGCAATGTAGCACTAGATCACCAGGAAAGAAAAGGCACTCCTTCACCCGAGCATTGTAATATTGAGCAAGTTGCTGCTAATAAGCGAATAGTCAGGTTTGGGCTCACACTCTGTCTTCGGACAGTAAGTCTAGGTTTTCTTGTAGTGCCTAATTGTTGCGCACCTCATCGAATTGGCTGACTCTAAGTGTTGGGTTGTAAATTTCCACTGGAATCACTGTCTTGGCCCTGTACACCAAATAGAATGGAGTTTCTTCGAAGGCTACCTGAGCAGTGATACGGTGTGCCCATAGGACGGTTGGTATTGCATCCACCTATGACTCTCCAGCCTACTGCAAGCTAGTTTTGATGCCGTGCAGGAGAGTCTGATTTGTGTTCTCAACCAAGTCGTTGGCCTGGGGATGTCCCATTGACGTATAGTGGTTCCAAATCTCTAGTTTCGAGCACTTTTCTCGAAAGAAAGTATTGTCGAACTGACAGTCATTGTCGGTGGTGAGGACGCGTGGAATTCCAAAACGACAAATGACGGTGCATAAGATAAACTTCTAGGATGCTTCACCGGTGATCTTGGCGAGCGGTTCTACCTCGACCCATTTGGTGAAGTAATCGATAGCGATGATCAGAAATTTCTTCCTCTCTTGAGCTTCCAGGAAGGGACCAAGAATGTCCACTCCCTATCGGGCGAAAGGGCGAGATTCCATGAGGGTATGGAGTAGGGTCGTAGGTTGGTGGTGAAGATGGCCAAACCTACCGATCGCAGCTCCAAGCGTAGCTAAGGCAATCCTACTGCATGGTGAGCCACCAGTATCCCTGTTGAAGTAGACTTCTAGCGAGTGCTCCTCCCCCGATGTGATTGTCGTAGAGACCTTCATAGACTTCACGTACAACCTGTTCAGTTTCGGTGGGGAACATGCACTTAAGGAGTGGTGAGGAGTAGGAACGCCTGAAGAGAAGTCCCTCTACGAGTGTGAAGGGAGTGGCCCGAGTCCTTAGTCTTGCTTCCGAGAGGTCACCAGGGAGTTACTTGATGAGGTACGAGTGGATCTAGAGGGGGGGTGAATAGATCCCCACAAATAATTGTTGACCACTTATAAATTCAAAAAGAGCTACAGAGCAGAATGAAATCGATTGAACACTTTAAGCTCAGTTGCAGGCTAGAAGACGTGTTATTCGAGAGTGAAATATCGTGAGACTCACTAACTAAGTGATTGCACCTGTGAAGGAGGTAGAAGAGATGGAACACACAACAGCAAACCACTGCTCAGGGACTTTTAGGTGGTTCGGCTATTATCTAGCAGACCTACATCCACCTCTCACCAAACACGGTGAGACTTTCCACGTTGTAACTACAGCAACACACACGGGGACAAGTCCCCAACAAGATGCTGATACATAGCTTAACACGAGGACACAATCCTCAAAACATACACGTTGTTTTCACAGCACCACACGGGGACGAGCCCCACAAATGCTGATACACAGCTTACACGAGGAGCAAGCTCCTCGACCACACACGGCTGCAGAGCAGCCAAAACACACTCCAGTCCCTAAAATAGGGTACCGGAAAAACGCTGAAAGCTCAGCAAGCACACACGGAGAAACAGAAGAGAAATCTCAAAAATAAAACTCAAAACAAGGAAACCGAAAAATAGCTTCTAACAGAATTCAAGAAGCTGGAAAATGAAGGTTCGAGCTCAGGTCTCTAGCTGCTCAGTCTTTTTTCTTCAGAGGCCAGGCAGTCGTGGGAAAGAAGATTCTCTCATAGTGATCTCAAGAATTCCCTCTTGGATTTTGAGTCACACAGGCCAACTTTCTTTAGGTATTCTTCAAACAGGCTCAGGGTGTCTCTGTTTCTCCCGCGCTCTCCTCCTTCAGGGCGATAGATTCGAATATATAGAAGAAGGACGTGGAGAGTCCCTTTCTCCCAGATCTGTCTTGTGATTGGTTCGTTCAGAAGCGGCCACCTGATTGGTCCGTGTTTATAGAATAGAAGCCTGGAAAGTATCTTTTTCCAGATCTGTGCTCTGACAGGTCCTTTTCCATGGCTATTTTTGATTGGTCCATGTTTATCAAGAAGACAACATGGAAAGTCTCTGGTGCGGACACTAGAGCGAGCGAGAAGCACGAACCGGCGAGCCGTCGGTACCATACGAGGAGCACCACTCGGGCTACATCGGCTTCTATCTGGCTCGGAGACAGCCTGGAGACTCCCCCTTGAGTCTCGGTATTTATAGTATTTATTTGGACTTTGTGTGTGTAATGTGTGTTTTATTCGGATTGTAATTTGGATTGTAATAGGGGTTTATTTGTAAAATGGGACCACCTGGGTCCCGTGGGCCCCCCATCCCTTCTCCCATTGATCCACCTCATCTCTTGGGCCCATGTGGGGTCAGTCAACCTTCCATGGTGGGCTTCTAGAAAGATTGGACCAAGGGGGGGACAAAGAGAACAAAAATTCAAATTTGGATGGCCTTAAGTCAAGGGGGCGGCCCCATTATATAGTATTATATTAGGAATTTTAGTTTATTTTATTTTGTTCCAAATCACATGGGAGAATAAAATGTGGACTCCCTCTTTTACCCCTCCCCAACCCTAGATCTAGGGATAGTTAGTGTCTTTTGTTATTTCACATAAATAGCATGTATTTTCATTTGATTGGAATTAATGCATATGAAAATCAGAATTTTGTTGGAGCTCCAAGCAAGGGCCGCCCCCCTCTCTCTCTCCTCTCTTCTTCTTGCAGCTGGGAAGGCTGTGTTCTGAGGTGGGAAGCCTCATCTATCTGGTGTGGAGTTCGTCGTTGCCGCCGCCGCCGCCATCGAGCCGCCGTTGCACCGCCACCGCCTCCGTCGGTATTCTGCCAATCGGGTGACAGCAGGTCATTCTCGGATTTTTAACTCTCAGCCACGAGCTCATCTGGAGCCCAAACTTTCAGAGTGAGTTACAGGGGTCTTCACCACGTCCCAGAAAATTTGGTTGGGCTTCTAGCTTCCATTTTGCAATTTTCCATTTTCGTTCTTCCTTTCCACCCAGATCTGCCAACTTTCAGTCCAGATTCACAGTAGCTCTGAGTTTCCCCTCTTCGGACCTCTTCTTGATTTTTGCTTGAGCCCCCAATTTTACTAGAGGTTCTGTCCAACACCCCCTCCATCTACGAATTTTTCATGGAATTTTTAAAGGCCTTCACCTATTTTCTAAAAATCACTTTCAGATCCCACTCAGTTCTGTCTGTCTCTGTCCAGATCCGACCACCCGCCAATATAAAATATCTTTCCCCATCCAAACCTCCACCAAATCGGTCATAAGAATTATTTCCGTTTTCCTCTCTCTCCCCTCTACAACTTTTATGAAGAGCTCATCTTCTGATTCGGAGGTCTACCCCGCGGTCAACGCCGACTCTCAGGAAAATCAGTTTCTGCCCAGTCAGATCTGAGACTGAGAACAGGCCAGTTCTAAAATCGCCCATCAGAAGCACGACTCCGGTGAATTTTTTTGAGTCCCATAAGGTCGAAGGATTTCAAGTCAGCGTTCCAACGGCGCTGGTTTCGTGCCGATCCGACATCGGTGCTGATCGCAGTAGCCGATCTCGCCGGGTCGCGCGCCAGAAAACAAAGGTTGCAGATCCGTGGACAGCACTTCCGACAAGTGGTGATCGGAGCCGCCCGGCCTCCGACCGGCGTTCCAGCCCAGCCGCCGTCCAAGGAGGCGCGCCTCCAGGTGTCTCCACCATAGCGGTACCCACCCTGTCAAGTCCGGAAGGCTGAGCAGCACGTGGACCCCACGAACCCGTAGATCGCGCCGTCCGGACAGCACTAAAACGCGGGTTTCGGCGCCGACGGACGACATCAAGATGCTGCCCGTCAACCCAATTCCCGCTATCCTGGGCCCCACATGTGACCTATTACCTCCCTGCGTGGAGTGGGTCAAATCTTTGTACCACAGTGTATTTGTTTAACCGGGAGTACAGGATTGGCCGAGGTTGTCTTCCCTACGCCGGGAGCGTGGAGTTAACGATCTCGACTTCTTGGCATTTACTTGCTCAGCTAGTATATGGACGTGTGCCGCTGCTGAGTGAGATAGGAACTTAGCCCGTGAGTCCATGTCACCGCTGTGAGCAAGAGAGTGACCCGTCCCGTGGCTCGATCCGAGCACGGAAGTGAGTCGACCACCCTTGACTCTGTCGGTTTCTCAACCGCGCGGATCCGCGTTTCCCCTCGCTTGGGACGATGAGTGAGCTTGCGTTTCTGTTAGCGACGTATAGCGCATAGGAGCTCTTAGTGTCGGGCCAAAGTGTCTCCATTATTGTATGTTGCTGGCCGTGTCCGCATTTAGAATCCGAGGTCCGCATCACTTAGAGTCGGTCCCCGTGTCCGTCCCGCATCAGTTTGGTATCAGAGCGAGTCGAGTGTAGGGTAGTCGTTGCATAAGTCTTGCACGGTCTAAGTCGAGTCTAGGATCATCATTATATTCAAAACAAAAAAAAGTGTTTTAAAATTGCATTTCATCCCGATAATTCGGTATATTAAAAGGTGTTGTCCGAACGTAGGCTACGCCTATCGGGAAGGCCACACACTTGCGGGAGTGATCTTCGGATCGATTAACTCCGCCACGTACCGGATATTGGTTTAGGTCTAGGTGCATTAGTCCGTGTTTGCATTAGTTTGTGTCTCCTAGTTCGTGTGTCTTTGCATGCCCACCTGTCGAGGCACCCAATACTCGTCACCACCACCTATGGCGGATTCCCGAGCCCGTAGCTCCGATGAGTCCTCGACGGCCGAGATGTTCCGAGCCCTCATGGATCGTCTCGATACGCATATGGATGGCCTTAGTACGCGTCTAGACGGAGTAGGAACGCGTCTAGAAGGGAGGATGAAAGCCCTCGAGGATCGGGCCGAATCTTCGGACCAGTCCATCCAGGGTCTTGTAGGGAGGATTGCCGTCCTCGAGAGGGCCCCAGCGGCGGCGCAACCCGCGCCGACCAATGGTCAACAGGAGCCGGCTCAGCAACCTGCTGCGCCAAGAGCTCAGGCGGTAGATGTTGGGAGGCAACAGGTGCATGAGGTGGCTGACTATGTATCTGATAATGAGCAAGGGGGATATGGTCGTCGTAACCAACGACGGAACCGTGATGACGATGATGACGACCGCGTTCTTCGGAGCGTGCGTGCGTACCCCCCCCCCCTTTTTAGCGGGTCCTTGGACCCGAAGGTCTATTTAGATTGGGAGGCCGGCATAGACCGGTACTTCGAGTGGTTTGAGATGACGGACCACCGGAGAGTTCGATACGCGAAGATGAAGCTGCATGGGCAGGCCCAAACTTATTGGACCAATGTGGAGAGCCTGCTAAATCAGCGACGTCAACCCCCGATCGGCACTTGGGATGACATGAAAATGAAATTGAGGGAGAAGTACCTTCCTGCCTCATATCGCCAACGTCTCATAGACAAATGGCAAAGTCTCTCCCAAGGGATCCGATCCGTGACCGAGTACACCGCCGAGTTTGATGAGTATTATTTGCGGTGTGGAGTTACGGAAGAGAGCACCATGACCATATCACGCTTTCGGAGAGGTCTGTGGCCAAACTATCAATATGAACTTTTTCGCTGCAATGTGACCACTTTGGAACAGGCGTATCAGGGTGCTCTTGAATTGGAGCAATTCGAGGCCGAGTTCGAGTCTACCCATCGGTTGGGCTCCTTTCCTCTTCGTAGTGTCGAGCCACGTGGCTCTTCTGGCACGTACCCGAGGGCCCCCATAGCCCAACCTCAGGAGCCCACTCGCCCCGAGCCGTTCGCTCCTAGGCCTCGCCCTCCACCTCCGAGGGACCTTCCTCGTCCCCAACAACTTACGGCACCCATCGCCCGTCCACCGGCACCCGCACCTCCTGCTCGTCCCTTGTTGCCTTCACCTCCTATCCGTCGGGAGGATAAAGGGAAAGGACCTTTGATTGGGGAGCCTAGTGGATCACGGCAGCAGTGTTATCGCTGCAATGGGTTTGGCCATTTCGCCAACCAGTGTCCCACTCGCCCATCTCTTGTCATTAGGGACATACAGGCCGAGGACGTCACCCCTACGGATCTCGTGTTAGTCAGCTATGAAGCAGATCCGGAGCTAGCTGACGAGTATTATGAGGCCGAAGGTGATGGCCCGGATGCCCAGCATCCGGACGATACCCACTTGGGGGTCGTCAGGTGTATTCTCACCCAGCCACAGGCCAGTGATGACTGGCGTCGGACCACTATCTTTCATACATTCTGTAGGCTGGGCAAGCAAGTTTGTAAGGTGATCATCGATAGTGAAAGTTGCATCAATGCAATCTCCACAGGCACTGTCTCCAGTCTTGGTCTTACACCCGTGGATCATCCTTGCCCCTATCGAGTATCATGGGTGGATTCCACCTTCATTCCGATCAGGCTGCGGTGTCTGGTCCCACTGCAATTCCATGCCTACCGTGACGAGATCTGGTGTGATGTCCTCCCCATGGAGGTGGGCAGCATTATTCTTGGTAGGCCTTGGTTATTTGATCGGGATGCCACACTTCATGGCCGGTCGAACACCTGTACCTTCGACCATGCTGGCCAACGGATTCTCCTCCAACCCTCTCAGCCCAAGAAGCCTTCAATTAGGGGTCCTACTGGTCCTAGCACTCAAGAGCCTTCCATCCCCGGGCCCAGTACCCCACCCCTAGCTCGGGCTATGACCGTTACATCTGGCCCAGGCGAGTCCTCGACTAGAAGATTGATGATGATTAGCTCCCGGGAAATGGAGCGGGAGGCTAGTAGGGGCTGCCCTGTGTTTGCTATTACGGTCCGAGAGGTGGAGCCGAAGTCCGAGGGTGAACTCCCACCCCTTATTTGACGGAGTCGAGTTCCAGCCGCCCCGGGAGGGTTGGTGGGGACACCGGGTCCACTACCGGGCCCACTACTCGGAGCCAACGCCGCACCGGCCCGACTGCACCGAGCTTATGGCTCAGAGACTCGGTTGAAGACTCGGCGTCCTAAGTACGTATTCGTACGTATGTGTGTATGTATTGTGTGTATTTTACTATGGTGGTATTTGTATTTTAACCACCAAAGTATTTTATTTTTATTGAGTCAAAATATTATATTTTAAACCCACAAAGTCAAAAGTGGGTGGGTGGGTCTTGTCTTATTAGGCTAGGACATAAGTACAATAAGTGGAAGTGTGAAGGTATGTGTGTTATGGCCTTCCCTATAAATAGGGGGCTAAGGGTGTTACGTATGATATGAATGAAAGCTCAAGTTTTATAATCAAGTTGGTGCCTTGGCCCCTTCTAACTTCCCTTCCTTCTTTCTCATTTTGTGAGATTTGAGTGTGTCGCCCGGTGTGATACCGTCCGGCGTGAGGCCGAGCTGCGCGAGGTAGCAACCTATCAAGTCCTGTTCGTGATACCGGAGTTGCCGTCGATCCTTCCTCCGACGCCGTCCGCGTCATCCTTGATGGGCCTTGGTTGGGCAACGTTTCAAGACCGCCAGTTGGCTGGCGACGGCCACTATGCGCTTGGCAATCCTAGACCATTAATGAGCCTGTCGTTATTGGGCCATGTTGGGCCCATTATGTAATATTGTGATGATTAGCACTAATGAGATTATTCTTTAATAAATATTTTAATAATATTTAGCACTAATAATTTATCTTTCATTTAATAAATTTTCTTCTTAATCATGACTAATACTAATGAAGTTATTATTTAATATTTTTTATTCATAATGATGGTTAGCACTAATGATGGTCTTATTTAATAATGTTTTTTGTTAATAATATTATCACTAATGAGACTACTATTTAACAAATTTTTAATCATGATTAACACTAATGAGGTTAATCTTTAATATTTTTTATTCATAATGATGATTAGCATTAATAATGCTATTATTTAATAATTTTTCTTATTAATAATATTTAGCACTAATGAGACTACTATTCAATACATTTTCCTTCTTAATCATGATTAGCACTGATAAGATTATTATTTTGTTTTTAATATATAATAATAATTAATATTAATGAGTTAATAATAATTAACACTAATGAAGGTATCAAGAGAGAATGGTGAGAGAGGTGAAATAAGGTTAGGAAAATTGGGACAAATCATTCCAACAAAAAGTTGGAATTAGTTATATTCTCGGTTCTAACGCCATACCAAATGGAGAATGAGAATAAAATAGAGATATCTATACCCTATCTCAATACCAAATGTGACTTTACCCCTTTAAAAAATGTACCTTCCTAAATTAAAAAAACTCAATCTATATTTTCACGGATTGTGACCTCATCTCAACGGCAAGATTCGTCGACTCGATGATCCGTATTGGATCGAGATCGCTCTGATCTGGTACGGTACTCAATCGGGCTGACTCGGTCACCTCCCACCCCACTCGGTAGAGCTTTCTTCCTCCATCCCGACGCTCTCCCACCCCGATGGTGATTTCTTCTCCCACCCCGGCGCCCCCGCCCCACCCCCGGCAGTCCCCTACCATGGCTGACAATGTCCCTTTTGGTCGGATCATCGTTGCCACCACCAGATCTCATCTACCACCGCTGGATCCTCGCCGCCACCGTCAGATCCCCATCGGAGAATGCCTATAGAAGGTTGCAAAGAAGGGTAGAGAGGGAGGGTGAAGTGACTCGGTCCGAGTCGACCGGATCATATCTCGAATGTTCGTAGATCTGAGTAAATTCTTCAGAGTCGACGAACCATGCTCCGCGGTATGATAGTTTGAGTTAGTAGGTCCTAGGGATTTAAAGATAAATAACATAAAGATAGGAATGTAAAGGTAATTTTAAAGATTTTAAAAGTATTCGTATATCAGGGTTTGCCGACTCGGTGCGTCTCGCACCGATTCGCACGACCCGACCCGACCCGACCCAGGCCGGGACCGGGTCGACCGGACTGTGGGTCGCCACCGGGTCGGCCTATTATTTTAATATTATATTTTATATATAATGTGTGTTTCTCTATTTTTATTATATTATTTTATATTATATATATATATATACATAAAGTGGTGTTTTAGAACGGGACGGACCGGGTCGTACCGAGACGGGAGCGACCCGACCCGACCCAAGCCGAGATCGGGTCGACCGGGCCGACAAACCGTGTCGTATATCCGCTATATAAGAATAATTCAACTCTGAACATCAGCTTTTTTATAGGAGATTTTTTTTATAGGTGATTTTTTTCGTGCCAGAGCACATCCCATGGAATCGACGGCACCGTGAGGAGAGGGGATTCCTGCAATTTAGGAAAGATTAAGGGCCGTTCTAAAAAGTCGAAACGCAGCGACCGCTCGGAAGTCGGAACCCTCATATATCGCCGCCTTCGTCTCCCCCCAAAAACCCTAAACCTCCCTTCTTCTTGCGCTCCTCCCGTCTCCCACGAGGTACGAAGAGTTCACACCGTCCCTCATCGTCTCCTTTCTAATCATTTTGCGGCTGCGCATGATCTTCCTGTGTTGATCTTTCAGGGTTTCGCTGTTGAAACCCTCGTCATCACATACGCTCCAAAGTGTGGTTTTCGCTTTAGTTTTTGTATAAATTTCCGTTCACGAATGGCTGGGCAACACGAAAAATGGGAAGCACAGATCGAAGGCTCTCAGGCGCCCTACCAAAACGTAGAAAAGGCCTGCTGAGCTCAAAAACTGTGCGAAATCTAAAATTCGTCTTCTTGGTAGAACATCCTCCGTTTTACACTCTTTAATAGTGGAGGATCTGCCCTCGGATTGGGGACGTAAATTTCTGTTTGATTCATGGTTGTTCCGTTCCTTTGTTTTATTTTGTATTTATGAATCTGCATGTTATTCGAACCTCTGACTGTATTATCGAGTTCGATCCGCCCTTTTCTCCGGCCTATAATTTTTCATCTGAATCAGGGAAAAAGGTAGACTTTCGCTAGTATACTCTGCAAGCGCATTGGTTAGTTTGGATTCCTACGTATGATAAACCCTAATTTCTGCAGAGATTTCACCGAGTTTTAATGTCACTTTTGAGTTATACCAGTAACTTTTCTTGAGCTCCTCACCAAAACTCCCTTGGATTCATCATTCTGAGTCCTATTTCTTTTGCAATTTTATGGATTTTTTGCTTGCGGAAGTGATCTTCCAATATATTCAAACATGAACCCTATTTCAGGAATAGGGAGATATAAAGGAGGAGATGGCAAACCCGAAGGTCTTCTTCGACATCCTGGTCTGCAAGGCGAAGGCCGGGCGGATCATCATGGAGCTGTTCGCAGACGTCACCCCGAAGACCGCCGAGAACTTCCGCTGCCTCTGCACCGGCGAGAAGGGGATCGGCCGCTCCGGCAAGTCCCTGCACTACAAGGGCTCCACCTTCCACCGCATCATCCCGAACTTCATGTGCCAGGGAGGGGACTTCACCAGGGGCAACGGCACCGGCGGGGAGTCCATCTACGGCCTCAAGTTCGAGGACGAGAACTTCAAGAAGAAGCACACCGGCCCCGGCGTGCTGTCCATGGCGAACGCCGGCCCCAACACCAACGGGTCGCAGTTCTTCATATGCACGGAGAGGACCCCGTGGCTGGACGGCAAGCACGTGGTCTTTGGGAAGATTGTGGACGGGTACAGTGTGGTGCAGGCGATGGAGAAGGTGGGATCGGAGAGCGGGAAGACTTCCTTGCCGGTGGTGATCGAAGACTGCGGCGAGGTCGCCGAGGATTATAAGCAAAATTGAGGGCGCAATCCACCCCGGCTTCATCGATTTTGCAAAGAGAGTGCTTTTACCGATTTTTAGAGCCTTGCACGGCATAAATGTGTCCTCGACTTCTCGTCACAAGCATTTGTTCCTGTGGCCTGGAACTTGTACGATATGCTTTGTAGAAGAGAGCATGCTAGATACCTGTATTCATTGGCGTTCAAGCTTTTTGAGATGCTAGCTTGGTTTTTGTTGAAATAAAAAAAAGGAGAAACTTTTGCAGATCTCGTTCAATAAATAATATTTGTTTAACATGATCCCATGTTCTTGGAAAGGATGTGGGTTTTCCTCCCCATTATGATTCGACAAAGAAAAAAAAAAGCCTGATGTTGCATCAGGTTGAAGAAAGAACTGCAGAACAGATTTTGCTTTTCTCACACACCTGTGGAGGAAAGGAAAATATGCATCACTCTGAAGAACTGGGTCATCTGTAGACTTTATTTCACAGAAACTGAATTAGCTTATAAATATTTTGGATTTTTTTGCCTCGCGTGTACAACATCACAAGAAACGGAGATCTGTATGTGACAGGTAAGGTGTGCGCCTCAACTGGCCATCCAATTGAGCCAACAAATGGCTCAAATATACCCGCACTTGGTGTGGGACTCGTCTGAAGCCGCAAAATCATGGACCTTCCCATCAATGTCGATCCAGCTACAGCCAGGGTTCCTCTTCTGCACGCCTTTACCCCTCATCACCCCTCTGATGGAGGCAACCTGCTTCCACTGGTTTGCTTGGGCATAGCCATACATGTTTACCGAAAGGGCATAATACTCACTGCCATCTGGTTCCAGAGCCATTGACTCCTGCATCGCAGCCAAACCAATGCCTATGTTCCCATGAATCTTGCATCCACTTAAAAGGGCACCCCAGACGACAGAGTTTGGCTCCATCTTCATGCTCTGTATCAAGTCGAATGCCTCTTCCAAATGACCTGCTAAAAGATCAACCATGCAGCTAAAGTGCTCGATCTCAGGCTCTATCTGTCGAGAACATTGTGTCATCCTCGAGAACATCTGTCGACCTTCTTCGACAAGTCCTGCATGAGTACAAGCACTGAGAGCACTGACAAATGTCACCCCATTCGGCTTGACGTCTTCTTCCCCATTCATCATTCGGAACAACCACAAAGCGTCCTCCCCACGTCCATGCATCGCGAGGCCCTCGATGGCAGAGTTCCAGCAGAAGAGGTTCTTCTTGTTCAGCTGGAAGAAAACCATCAGAGATATCTCCAGGCTGCCACATTTGGCATACATGTCCACCAAAGCAGAGCCAATATAAACATCAAGATCAAACCCATTTTGCAGAACCAGAGGTGTGCCTCTTTCCCAAGATCAAGGGCTCCTTGGAGAGCGCATGCGGAGATAACAGTGGCCATGGTGACTTCATCAGGGCTGACTCCTGCAGAGCTTTCATCCCCTCCAAAGTTTCGATGCCTCCTTGAATTGCTGGAGTAACATGAGATCATGGTCGTCCATGACACCAGGTCCTTTGCCAGCATCCGGTTGAACAGCAAAGCTGCGGATTCGACGTCTCCCAATCTTGCGTACCCCCCCGCAATCACCGCATTCCACCTGAGAGGCTCATACCACATTATTAAGGGCCCTCACCCGTCAACTAATATCTAATATGGGACTAACTTAATGTTCTCACACAACAAATCTCCCCCCATAACCACCCCCAATGCCTATTTATGAGGCCGATACCACATTATTAAGACCCTCACCCCTCAGCTAATATTCAATATGAGACTAACCGAGTATTCTCACGTAACAAATCCCCCCCTATAAATGCCTCCGGTGCCTATTTATGTGCGTTTCCTCGTGAACATGGATCGAACAGATTCAAACACTAATTTGTAATGGGTTAATACTATTCCAAAATGACTAGTCATTTGAGAGTCTCATATCACATTATTTAGGCACTCACCTAGAAGCTAATATCCAATATCTGAGATTAACTGATGGAGTGTTCAAACACAACACGTTGGATCCGCCAACTACGCGAAGACCTTAGTGGCATAATCCATCAGGCGGAACCGGGCGCAGGCGGTGATGAACTGGTTCGCGAAGAAAGAGTCCCGGTGGGCATTGTTCTTGATCGCGACGGCATGGGCAGCCCCCAAATCTCTCAGAGAAGCGCAGCCCTGCAACAGGGAGGCAATCAGGTGCCTAGGATGAACAAAAGTAGATGCAGTACGTAGTTTCCTATGATTTCCGATGGACTTTGAGGCAGGAAAACTGGCGAAGATGGTGATGATGTAGGGGAGGGCAACATTGCTTCGCTCGATGATCATAAGGCCAGAAGACTAGCAACTTGGCCGACCACACCACACACGAATATCCGGATGACCCACTGCACCCATAGAAGAGGACCTCGACTCGATTTTTTTAGTTTTTTTTAATTTTAACCCCTATAATATAAGATTTGACAATTTGATACGATACGATCCATACTACACGTATTAGATCGTATCAGTCGATGACCGATACAACTGATACGATCGATACGTGACACGAATACTCATCTTATTTTAAATAGTATATGTTTTACATTATAATAGATTTGACTTCATAGGCCGTACGGTTGAAAATAGGTCCCGTGCTCGAACCGTGTATCTAACATATTTTTCTCATTTTTTTACAAACTTATTTAAAAATTGAAGTCGAAAAAAGTTTAAAAACATGACACTCCTCGGATTCGAACTGAAATCTGATGGTTAAATTGAACATCCACTAACCAACTAACTTAGGAAATAATTTAAATAATTTTACATTATAATGTATATATCAAATATCTTCTTTTATCTTGGTACACATACTAGTCAAGATTTATCAAACCGATCATGTATACACGGTACCAGACACAGATCGGTACGACCGATGTGTGGTACATAACCGGCACGTAACTTATATTTTTAAATATTATGAATATTATTTTATATTAAATGTGATTTCATAAGTAATATGGTTAAGAGTCTTCTTTTGAAAAGACCTGTGTTCAAAATATACTAGTGACATTATTTTCTTACTTTTTTCATTGGTCTTTAGAAAAAATAAGTCAAAAACACGTGACATTTGTGAGATTTGAACCATTTACCTCACACACACAACTAACACACCTACTAACCATTAAATCACACATAATATTTTGTTATATTTTACAATAACATATATTTATTAAATATTGTTTAATCTTGACACCTTACGGTACGGACTAGTATGGTACCGTACCATATCGATAGAAAATCGATACTACAAATATAATTGAACCGGCAAACCTTGGTACTAATATGTACTACACTGTTTTGATAAAAGATTGGTACTACCGATACGATTAGACCGACAAACCCTGCTATAATACTTCGTCTATAAATCCAATATAGATATATCTTCAACATAACTTATTAAAATCTTAAATAAGTTGTTTAAGAAATGGCCCGTACCATTAAAAAAAGTCTCTCATATATTTAATAAAAAGTTGCTGAAAAGATTTTTTAATAAATAAATGTGTAATTGTGAGGGTCTAGAAGTATCTAGATTAGATCGGAGGAGTAATCTTTAAATATGAAAGATTATGGGGAGTTTAAAAATCTTTTTTTTTGTGCAACTAAAGTTTGCCATCCCAGGCATCTCGGTCACAGCCCGGGACAAGACGGGACGGTACCGTCCCAATTCATCTCGATCCATCCCGTAAAATGTCAAAATAAAAAAAGACTCTTTATATATATAATATATATAAAATAATATAACAACATTCTTAGTTCACTTGATTAAGTGATTTGTGTGCTTTGTTTAAGATATCTTGGGTTCAAATCAATTGAACCCCTTCAGATTTTAAGTTTTTTATATGAAAATCTTACAAAGAAATCAAAATAACACGTCACCCCACGAAGACACTTAACCATCTTACCTATATAATATTTTATATTTAAAATATAATTAAATATATTAAACGACCTGGTCACGACCCACAGCCCGTGCGTCCCGCCCCCGAGCTGGGACGAGTCAGGTCGTGCGGGTCAAACCGTCTCGGACCGGTATTACAAACCCTGGGTGCAACCGTGCAACTGACATCCCAAACTATAGTGTATTAGTGATAATCCCCCCGTACAATGAATATATGCAAAAACCTCCTATATAATTAGGATACGCCCATAGAGTCCCCCGTCAGTTCACTAAATCAAGGGGTTCCTTACATGTATAATGAACATTAGAGGGGTTATTTATAAATACTCATCGTCCAGAGGTTCTTCACAGATTATATAATACTTAGGGGTTATATGCAAAAATTCACTTTAAATGACACGGAAATAGAAGAGAAAAATATAACATGAATTCAATCTTCTCCCCTGGTTCCAAAGGACAGGCACCAAGGAAAATTTCAAGTTAGAACCAATACCTTCGGCTGATAATATTAAAAGAGTAATCCTCTAAAACCTAGTTGATCGACGGTATCATACCGACACAAGTCAGCCAACTCATCTCGTATAACGGAGAAATTAGGCCGATTTGAATAGGCTAAACTGGCTCTAAGTCAACCCAAGATATTCAAAGTTCAACTAAACAACTCAATCTCAATAGGCCCCACTTGGGCTAACTTGTCCTATACTAAGTTGAGTCCAAGTAAGACTGACCCCTCGAGTCAGCAAACCTCGATCTAAAATAAGTACTAGGCCCCATATTTGTCACTTCAAAAAGAAAGGGACACCTATGGAAATTTCCAAACAATACATTCATCTTGAGCCGAAACAGTTCCAACAAGATCGAACAGGTGAGGTGGCTAGCATAAGTTGGAAAGGCACATCGATGCTTAATATTACAAGTAACATCATTTCAACATAGAACATATACTACAGTCCCTGCTTAAGTGATTTCATGGATGGAACCCAAGCACCCGATGAAAGAAAAAAATTAGGGTTCCTTGCATAGATACCTTATTTAAAAGTGTGTTTGCATTAAATCCATCCTACGTTTACATGTGTACCCTCCTTACTTACGTAAATCAAATAGCACGTATACCCTTATTGTCACTTTTCTATTGACACTTGACAGACAGTTAAAATCTGTGAAGTGACGAAGGACAGAAGGAGACAACATTCTATGGATATTTTGATGGAAGTTTACTAAAAGAATATACATGATATTAAATTCACATTAGGAGGGTATGCCTGCAATGCAAATACATGATGAATTTTCACATAAATTCACTTTTAACAAGGGTATACATGCAAAAACCCAAAAAATCAAACAGATGAACAGCGAGTACATGATGGAGGATAGGGCTTTCTCCAGTTAGCTTCGGCTATCAGTAAAGAGATCAAGTATGTTCAACATTATAATGTTTACATGTCTACAGGAGGATTCCTCCAGCCATGATAATTCAATGAGGAATCTCAACAACAAATGCCCTTACGCGGAACCTTCTCTTGTAACTTTCATGTGTGAGAGTGAAGAAATAGGTGGAGTTGATTTGTAATGTGAATTCCTTCGATTCCCCTCTTTGTTTTGTTGGGAGGATTAGCTTGTGATACACCATCTGGGTGTGCCTTTTGTACGGGGTTTTTTGAGAGCTCGTTAGCTGCACTTGTACATCACCCTTTTCTTTTAATATATTTGTGGTACTATCCACTTAAAAAAAACAACAGATGCCCTGATATTGCTGTTATAGCATATGGAATTTGTTGGAAAGAAAATCTACAAGAAGCAGATTTGTTAGTAGGTAAAAGAATTCATTGTGTGCGCCACAAGAAATTCCTGAAGGCTCTTGTCTAACTACAAAGCAGCTAAAAAGGAGTTCTATGTTCAGATGCTGGAAGTCCTTTCAGCACATCCCTGAGAGCATAATAATGATTATCACACTTGTGATCCGATATCAAATTTCCAGAAAGTAAAATTTTCTGGAAATGCTCCCCAGGCTCCCTCTTCCAAAGCGTGTAAGATTGTCCACGTTTCGCATCAGTCCCACCCATATCACCATCCCTCTTCAAGTAGTACATTGTCCCTGGCACAAAAAGTTCCTCTGGGGTAGCAACACAAGGTGAACTGAAGGCAGAAACATCTTTTTGTGGTTTTTTATCCCCAACATCAGTTGATGATCTTTTGTTGGAAGTATCTGTCAATAGATGGCACTGTCATAAAGTACTGTTAACGAAGACACAGAATACATAACTATGTCCAGAGTCAAAGTGGATGCAGAAATTAAGACATAAAGTACTACAACCAGAAGTTTGAAAACGGATGTTCACGAAAATATACTAATGCATACTCATTGCATTATGGTGGGATTGTGCCAGAAATCAGATTAAGAGAGAAATTAAGGTGATACAATGAGAAAGAGAAAATGCAAAAGACATTCTTAAGTCAGAAAGTGCCATCCCACCAAGAATAGCCAGAAAAGAACGGGCAACCATGCACCTTCCTTACAACACCCATGTATACTTTAGTCCACACCAAAAACTTCGGAAATTTGACTAAGTTTCTCAACCCACTGCCCATTCGACATTTGTCTACAGGTGGTGTCAAATACTTCATCAATTCAACTTAGGACAACATAGTAAAGGTGGCACAAGTAAATCCGGTGGGTAGAATACTCAATTCTTGATTTCATTGGTAGCCCATGCAACTAAGGAACATCCCTCAAGGTTCTTCTAGACATTTAACAAAAAGGTAAAAAGAGAATTTGAATATCGCAATATCTTCTATTTATTTACGGAGCCTCCATGCTCGAGTGACCAAAGTAATGTACAGTAAGATAGTCAATAGTTTCATTGAAGGGCGCAATGTTGTCTCGAGTTCATTGTAAACATCTGACATGTATTTGCATGCATGGAGGGTTTCATTAGGTTGCCATGACCATGCATCAGCAAAACTTTTAGCACATTCGAGTACATTAGACACAGATGAGATTTTAGATATGATCAAGCCAATAATAGATGGATCAGAATGTGAAATGCTACCGTCAGAGCAAATGAGCAACTTTTGTTTTCAGTACTCCCAGGCTCACAATTTCATGGCCTCTTTAGATATTTCATGCCTTCACTTGGAAAAACGGTTCCTGACAGATGTCTGGTATTCATGGGTCTTGTAAAGACATAATGGATTCCCTAGAGCTTGCATGAAGCCACCATCACCGCTGACTTCTATATGTGCTTCTTCCAAATTTTTTTGTCTTTTACTACCACTAACATTTCCTCCTTTCTCAAGTTTGTTTTTCTATTAACCACATTCTACTGTTGGTTTTAGCAAGTGATATGGGCTCGCATCATGTCCTCAACACGTCCATATGGCCATATGGGTTCATATCAGGTCCAAGTTTAATGTGTCAAGACCCCCCTACATGTATGTCCGAGGCTGATCTGCGCTGGGACATGGTGGCATGGTAAGGGTCTACAGAAACGTTCCAAAGAAGTTATTCCATTGGCTCATGCATTCAATTGGCCTCGGTGGTTAAACCAGCATCGATTAATGGTTACATAAGTAGGCTTTTAAGCAATCAAATCGGCTCTGTGCTGATGGCCCATTTGGAAACATGGCATGATTATAGATTATTCTCAACCTCATCATATCAATGATTTTGAGAAAGCACAGACTGAATTTAGCAGAAATATGATGAACGGACAAGCATTCTGCTCTCTCTTCTTGTAAACTTTCCGTTGTATCACCTTTGAGTAGTTTCCAGCAGGGAGGCAAATGAATCAGTTTCAGGATCTGTGGCAATCTAACACTAGGATCCATAAGTTCTTTGATACCAAGAAGCAATATCCCAATATGATTTTGTTTCCTTACCCCAAAAATCAGTAGCCGATGTGGTTTCTTTTTTCTCAAAAGAAAGATGTGAATTGCACCACCAGCTTTATTGAAACAACAATAAAGGAGGTACAATCATGCAGGGGAAGGAGGAGTTCCTCACCCATACAAATCAAATAAAACCAAAAACAACTAGCAGAGGACAGTTTGTTACCTTCACTTCCATCCTCCATACATAGCAGATATGGTTTCATATGGTGAAAAATTATTCATTCCATTGTTGCACACATAGCAATAGCAGACTCTAGATTTAACCCAATCACTGAGATTAAAAACTCTATTTCATCAATGTATTAGAATTGATAAAAAGATGCAAAACATTTTCAAAGCATACCCTCTAATTTAACAATATCAAATAAGATATTGGATAGCAGACTCAATTAATCCAATCCATTATCCAAATGGTTTTTTTGGAAAGGACAACCCATTATCCAAATGTTGTTATTGGTTTGGAAATATTAACCCTTTCCAGAACCACTAAGGTATGAGGTTCAAAAAAGTACCCCTAAATCTGACTAAGATGCTAATAGAAAATAGGATTATCCAGCTTTGTTACTATCATACTTCCCTAGTTTTCAAAACTGCATAAAAATGAAAGCTGTCTCATGTATGGACCCAGAGCCATATCCCACCACAATTGCTTTTAGTCATTCAAAGAGTTGCAGGTTGACTCATTCAGAATGCAGCCTATATCATGTTCACCTCTATCATCCCTTGTGAACAGAACCATGCACACAGGCACCCTTTCTTTTTCACATTCTTTTTCTCCTACAGCAACTCAACAGCTAACAAAATAGAGATTTATAATGATCCTGAGGCCACAAATGCCAGCAGACAAGAAACATACAGCTACTTCCATATCCAGATTAATCCATATCACATAAACAATTCAAAAGTGCATGGAGATTATGAATAAGCATCAAACCTGAATCATTTGATATTTTCCGGAAATTGGCATAATCAGAAAGCTTCCGAGCAACATCTTGAACTAAAGAGACAACCTGCTTAGCATTTCCAACCCACTCTATGACATTCTTCCAGTCTTGCCTCTCCAAAACAATCCTCCTGGAGAAAACAAAGATGGCCAAAATAAAACAACGTTCTGGAGCCATAACTTGGGAAAAAAATGTTTGACCAATGATGATGGCTTCATTATCAAATTGACAATCTTTGCATGATTGATAACATGTAAACAACTATAAGGAAAACTCTCAAAATTCTGATCCACTGAGCCGTCCATCTTTTGCTAACTAGCCAAACTACAATGAAAAGTGAAGATATGTCATCAAGTTTGAGATGACAACGGTTGTTGCAATGTTCCATTATGATGTTTACATCCAGTTTGTTGTTAAAAATGGTCAGTTTAGTGTGCTATGAGTATAATTTGTCATATATATTCACTTAACACATTTTTCTCTTTGTGTTACTCTTGGTTGTACATACACATGTACGCATTACTTCAGCCTAGCATGGTGAGACCCCATGGTTGAACTAAGCTAATAATTTATATTGGGTACTTAACCAATCAGTCTGGAGAATTTCATTCCTCAATCTTGCTAGAGAAGCCGCACTTAGCCGAGGAATTATATCATCCTGCCATAAGGAAGAGGGTGAAGGATCAGCAATGGCAAATTCACTATAAAAAATCTTGATAACTTTCTAATAGTGCACACAGAAAGAATCTGGAAATGATCCTCAAGACTAAGCTGTCATAGACTTTTTGCCAACCTGCAAGACAACAGTGGAGACATAATTGGAACAATTCTCAGCAAGCTCCTTAGAAACACAGGGTGGAGTTCCAAACCCAATAGCAGAAATAATAGAAGGATCAAATCCAAGCTCTTCTCTAGTTCTTTTCCGAAGCATAATTGCAAGTAATGCAGCAGCAGCAGCACCAAGGGAATGCCCTACTAGTCTCAATTTATATCCCTATGAAAACATGGACAAATAGTTATCATTTCAAACAATACTGATTTTGTGACTATGAGAATAATATATTTGTAGGGAATAAAGTAAAGTTTGGCAAAAGGAAAAATGCTTCAGTAAGGACAACAAGATTTTCATTTACCTTGTGCTTCTCCAGGCACTTTTTTATGGTTCCTAGTTCATGGCGAAGGAACCACCGAGCAGCTTCTGCTGTTCCAAAGTGGGTTGAGAAACCTTCAAAAGTCACTTTTTGATCACTTGAAGTAATCATATCAGTGATAAGGTCATAAACTGTATGGGTTCCACGAATCCCAAATATCACAAGCTTGTTACGGACATCAACCCCTACATAATATCCAGGCCTCATCACACTAGAATCCCTAACAAACTTTAGAATATTTGTTTCTCGAAGCATGCTGTGCCGTGCAAGTCCTGCAGCATTTTCCTTGTAAGCCCCTTTTGCCAGTTCAACATGGTAGACAAGGTCTTCAACCTGGTGAAGAGAGACAATTGAATGGCAAAAACTAATTCAGTACCCTAGCTCCCTTTAGCATACTATGAAGAGTACAACGAGAAGCATTCACTTTCAAGCTAAATCATGCCACCAGCTTTGATATGCTCAATACTGTAGATCATGGTCCAAACAAGAGTCAATCATTCAATAACCATGTTAAGTGGGTCACAAGGTATCAAAAACATAGTTGAACCAGTCAGATTGACCATTTCAATAAGTCGGTAACCATATGATTCTAGTTTTTTCCCACTCATTCAAAGCAGGACCCATTTTGACTTAACTTGAAGTGGTCCTGTCATCATCATCATGATAATGTCAACCAGGAAAAGGAATGCACACAGTTTCTATTTGCTCGAAGAAAAAAATGTTTTTTTTCCTGAAAGTGAAAAGAAAAAGAGGGAAAATGTTACATGAAGCCAATAGAAAATTTTAATTCTGGAAAAGAATGCTTGACCCATTAGTTTGAAAATATAGGGATGTGCCACCACAGCTTGAAGCTAAAGGTCTGTCATGAACTTCTTATAAAAACATTTTCCCATGTGACAGATACATCATTTTCAGATGTAATAAACGTCTACAACCAGGCAGGACAAAGATGGAAAAGGGTGGGTTCACCAGTTTTCTTGAGATAAACTGGAATTTATTTGAGATCAACATTCGAGCATTGATTTAAAGTTCCAAAAGTTCTGCTAATAGACTTGCAGTTTACTGGCTTCTGTTTCCCATGAGATAAAAATTTGAAGCAAAGGAAAAGGGAATAACTGATAATGGAGCCTCACCATAGACATCACCCACAAGCCATCCATGGAAGCTTACCATGCAGAAGGTAGAAATTACATCAACAGAGTCATAAAACTGAATTTTTTGGTCAGATCTTAATGGTCAACAGTACATCCAATGATCCGTCCATTTTATATAACATAACTACATTTTTTTACTCCAAGGCTTGAACTCTTAAACTTGGCAAAAAAATATGAGAAAATAAAGACCCCCCCCCAAAAAAAAAAATAGGCTTTTCCAAATCCAAAAAATTGCTAGTAACAGTTACACATAAATCCTTGTTCCTTTTGGGCTGCTTTGATAATAGAATAGGGTAAGGGGGGTTAGACTAAGTCCGGGTAAGGTATTTGAGGGTTAAGCCTAACCGAATTTGATAACTTTACCCTACCCGACCAAGAATAAGACAAAAATAAAAGAGATAAAATAAGTAAAAATATATCATAATTAAGAAACCCACAAAACCTTACCCTACCCGACGCCCGGGTAGCTTATTCGACCAAACGAATAAGCTACCCACCCTTAACTCTCACTTACCCTACCCGACCCTGAATTAGCTACCCTAACCGAGCAATGCAACCAAAGGCGGATAAGCCCAGGTAAGGCAGCTAAGCTACCCTACCCGAGCCTTATTTTGTTATCAAAGAGGCCCAGGGAATTCCAAATCTTATTCCAGCCCTAACCCAACAAGATAATCCCAAATCACCAGGACTTTCCTATTTGGAACTAGTAACAGAAGAATATCTTGATTGATGCAAAGCATGACCTTTCCTCTTCCGCTTTACCATTGACGCAGATTGAAAGCCCAACTGCATCATCTACGGAGCAGATAAGTGCCACACTGTTCAAATTGGGAATCCCACACATGTCAACACTCTGCTTCAAAGACTGCCTGAAAAACAATCTTCTATCAAACCTATTCACAGGCTGATGTTTGTGGATAGCAGGATCAAGATGAGTGGCAAGAACACTCTGACATCCAACAGTATAAAAATGAAAACAGCCGGCATCAAGCAATGTTTCACTAAAGATAGTGATGCCATTATTTAGTCAGTCAGGGTCAGGTAACTGCCCAGCATGTGCCAGTTAACGAGAATAATTCATTTTCTACACCCAAGCATGCAAAAGAAAATGAAAAATAAAAGCAAACGACAGTATGCTGTTATAATATATGGTGCTAATAAAATCATATGTTTTTGTAGCAGCACAAGATCAAGACATTACAAGTAAGTCTGAAAAAATCTGCTTGCCCTTGACATCTTCAACTTTGTCAGCAGAAGTCTGACGTAAATAAATGAGGTACAAACCCAACGTAAGGTCACCAAAACTCCAGTCCTGGAAACCAACTTTGCTCCTCTGAAGGTTGGAAAAGATCTCTGCCAGAGAATGACTGTTGGATGGTGGCTTCTGCCTATCATCTTTCTCTGCAATGGCAACATCAATGCTGTCTCATTGGAAACGGAGCTGTATAATCTTGGTAAGTAAAAAGGTAAAGAGAGATAAGCATACTGGGAACCAAACCCACAAGCTTTGACTGCCCAGCACAGTCATGTCAAATTTCAAGATCTTGTTCTTAATATATAACAGAACAAAAGAAGATTATATATCACTTGATATAAATGTTTCTTAATTATAATAATGTTTGGATCTCATTGATGGCAGGTAAAAGATTAGATTGGATTCACGAAACAACATTTCTTAAGAGTTAAACTCCTAGTCTGTTGTTAACAATATCAACCTCAAAACATATTAAGAATTCTTTCTGATCTCCCAATCAGCATGTCAAAAATTAGACTCTTCATTAGAAAAGCACCTCTTAATAGTTAAACCCAGGGCTTCCTTGGACCACACTGATTTCAACAACATCAGTACGAAACATATCATAATGGATAAGTCAAATGTCATCTTTAACTTCTATTATTATCCTGATAAGCATATTACAGCAGATGAGACATACATAGAGGAACTGAGATTCAAAAGAAATCTAAGAAAGATGAGGTCAAAGAAAAGGCATCTCTTATCACCACAATGAACAAAAAGATACCACCACATTATTAATCCTCCGTCATCAACTTCCCAAAATATATAGTGGATCACAATTTAAAAAAAAAAAGAAATAAAAATAACATGTAAAGCTACACCATGGAAAACATATCTCTAAATATTCAAACATAACACTAAAACCACCATTAGTTTATTGTTTGCCATTTATGCCTATTATAATAAGTTAAAAAAGGAAGAACAATGCAGTATAATAAGAAAACAAAACAGACCTGCTGCAGATGCCCATTTATACAACTGCAGAGCCGGTTCAAGAGCTTTAGAAATCCAGTCAAGTTCTACTTTCCATTTCCAACCATTTATATCATCTTTGCTGGGGTCATCAGTGGTGAGCCCCGAGTCGTGTGTTTTCTGCTCAGACACAGAAGATTGCAAAATTTTCTCTCTTGCAGTAGTTCCAGGATTGTCACCTCCTGCAGCCTTTGAATGTTGCAGAAGACATCGACTGAGAACACTGGACAGAGTTTGCTGATATGAATCCTGCCTCCTTATGAAGTATATACTATTCTCTACATTATTAAGATGGTGAATGCAATATCAATCAGAGGGCCCACAATTTGTATCTAAGTTACTGACAGGACATCAACAAAATTAGATTCATGAAACGTGTGTCGCTAGCCTTTTGCCTCAAGCCCAAAAACATCAAGAAACACCAGAATCGACCTTAAAATGAATCTTGAAAGCCAAATGCCCTTGGTTGGTACAGCATGGATTGTTGATATCAAGATCACTAACTGTTTCTGTGGGATAGATATTGGATTATAATTTATTCATCATCAATGAATTACCATAGTGTCCCAAGGGCCACCGAACATGATTAGATGTAACCAAACTGGAAATTTCGTGATCGAGTGTTCATGATTCCACGTGATACTTCCCTCGAAATTTCATGATCGAGTGTCCAGAAGAGGAGGGATCCATAACTGAGAGAAAACTACTAATACGAAGCGAAATTAAAAGAATGCACATAGAACCAAACTGGAAAATTGATGACAATGTCTCCTCTGCCTCGTGTTTGACGACATTTTCACTACACTAAATTGTTCGTGGTTTCCATCTCCATGCATGTGAATATCTCAGATGTTATGTTCCTCTTCATCTACTAAAATTATATTAGCATGTGAAAGAAGAACCAACTCCGCGGCATATATTGCCGCCCCAAACTTTGAGAAATCATCAAAGAAAAAGGGAAGGTAGAAGGAGAAAAGGAAAAACAACAGAAAGACAGCTACCCAGGCGAAGGAGGAGACGCTTCGACATTTCCACGGGAACGCGGGCGGTGCGATGCGAGAGCCGTGCAGCCTGGGTGGGGGGTGGGGGTTTTTGATGCTTACCGCTGCCAACGAGGGCAGCGGCGTGGTGCGACAAGGCTACGCCAGGAGACGGCTTCGCGGTCCACTCTCTTCTCTAACAGCACACGGGCAGAAGCCGACGGACGAGAAGCTCTCGCCTGTGAGCCTGCGCTCGCCTGGGCATTTTATCAGACACCTTTCAGTATGTTTCCCCGAAGTGGCAGCTTCTTTCGCCTATGCTGGGAGGGGGCGTAGTATAATTTTTTTTTTATAACTGAGAATCTAGCCACTAACACGGAGATTGAATTTTATAAGTGTCATAATTTTTTAATTCAATTTATAAAAAAATAATGAAAAAATAAGAAAACTTGCACCCCCACTAACTTCAAACTTGAAATCTCATATTTTAAAAAAACACTCTGAATTAAACTATCTTTAAAGACACGTATGATATAATATATATATATATATAATATTTAAAAATTATGAGTTATATATCACGCACTGATCATACCGATCTTCGATTGATACGGTTCAGTACATGCAATATGTCCCGTATTAGATCGGTAGGTCAAATCTTAATATTTATATTTGGAATAATTATATACTCCTTGACTCTTAAATATTCTACTCTATATCTTCATATTTTTTATATTGTCATGTATACTCATATTAAGAATATTGTTGGACTATACGACTCATGCTCTAACATTATCAAAGTTAACAAAATATTATATACATGAGGAGGGTAAATTTGGTTTGACCCAGGAGCGGCCCAGCGACGGATGGCCCATTAAGGTTCGAGCGTGCTAAGCCCGGTCAGGGGACGAGCACATACACTCAACCCAATAAGAGGAGGCCCGGCCCAGCAAAGCATCGGATTTCGCGACGCACGACGGCCACGGCCCAAGCGCAGTTCTCGCCAAAGGACACTCCGACGACCGACCGTTGCCCCCACGACGTCGACATTGACCCCGTAACGGGCGAGCACGCGCCATGAGCGCCGTAAGACTCGCCCAGGCACCGGCCGGCGTCAAGGCTATTGCCCCGCAACGGGAAACTCCCGCCAACATAGTGGGGGAACGTTACTCTACTAAGTAGACCCTTCCCTCTCAAGGGATGAGGTCCCTCGCTCCAGGACAACCCATATAAAAGGGACATCGACAGAGGATACGGCTACACGGTAGATTCTTCTACTAAACCTCATACTACTACGCAAGAGAAGAGAGACGGTGGATACTTCTGCCATAAGAGCTTCCTACTGAGAATAGAGCATTCAGACATGCCACGACGACAGAGAGGCTACCCGCTACGCTCAGAGAGAATCCTCTTCCTGCACGGCCTTACCACCCAGTGAGCACTCTCCGAGTACCCACTGGGAGCGGCGAGCACGCGTGCAGAGGACCTACACGCCTCTCGGACCGTCTACTATGACCTCTACTTCTCTCTTACTTTGCTCTTCTCTATTGCTCATTGATCCCTTGCTGACTTAAGCATCGGAGGGTTGTCCCCTGGGGTAACACCCGGGACTCCTTCTGACGCCCTTTTGGTTTCTTGATATTTACAGGCCTTCATGGGCGCAAGACGACTTCCCCAACAAATAAATAGAAAAGGTGGTATGTGGCCTAGGAACCATTTTCATGCCGCTACACTTCTTGGCGCCGTCTGTGGGAATCAGAGCAAAAGACTATGGCGCCCCGTGGAAGCCTCCGCAACGCCAGCAACCGGGGGCGGGGCTCCCACCAGGGACCCAACTCTCGCCGGGGATCGCAGGAAGCTTCTTCCACCCTCCCCCGAGAAGAGGTCACCCCAGGTGACCTAGATGAGCTCCACCAAGAAATCCGGGCTTTGGCAGAATTCTGCCGAGAGATCCGGGACCAGAGGCCCCAATACGCCCCACCCGAGCGACGGGAGGGCGAAGGAGGACAGATCGGAGAGAACTTCCGGCAGGTACGAGAGGCATCCCATGCCTCCGTCGCAAGGACCCGACGGTCACGCAATGTGCCGACACCCAAGGTACGCAACCCACTTTATTCCAACCCAGAAATGGACGGCCGGCTCCAACGGTTCAACGTGATAGAGGACAAGGTCCGGTACCTGGACAACGTCCTCCCGGCCGCCAAGAACCGCGGCCTCATCGACGACGACCTGGACTTCCACGCTCCCTTCTCCATGGAAATCATGGAAGCCCCGATCCCGCCAAAGCTCCAGTTGTTGTCATTCGTCTCCTACGACGGCACCACCAACCCGGCCGACCACTTGCACGGCTTCGAGTCCCACCTGGTGTTTCACCGGGCCTCGGATACCGTAAAGTGATTAGCGTTCGTCACGACTCTCCGGGAGAACGCCCGAGCATGGTTCGAGTCCCTGCCGGCCGGGACGATCTCTTCCTTCCAGCAGCTCAAGAAGTTGTTCAAGGAGAATTTTGTGGGTTGCCAAAAGGTAACCAAATCTGCTGTAACCCTGCTCGCTCTCAGGCAGGGAAAAGAAGAAACGTTGTGGGACTTCATCTCTCGCTTTTGCGCGGAGGCGCTCCGCATCCCCCACCTTGACGTCGGCATTGCCACCACGGCACTCACCCAAGGGACGCGGGACCACATCCTCCGGCGCGCACTCGGAGTCGAAGCACCGACGACACTTCCAGACCTCCTCGCACTGGCCCAGAAGCACGCGCACTGCGAGGAGAACACCGCGGCCTTACGTCGCGCGACCGGGACTGACCAGTCCGACCGAAAGAGAGCCGCCGACCCACCACGAGAGGGCCGGAGTAAACGGGAGCGACGTGATAGGGACCGCCGCCACCACTTCGAGAAGGAAAGGGGTGGCTACCGCCACTATACACCCCTGACGGCTCCACCCGACCAGATCTTGATGGAAATCCGCGAGGAGCCATTCCTCAAGTGGCCCCCACAGATGAAGTCGGATCCAAATTCAAGGAATAAGAAGAAGTACTGCCACTTCCATCGAGATCACGGTCACGACACCGCCGACTGTATCAACCTGAGAGACGCCATCGAGGACCTCATTCGCAAGGGGCTCCTCGACAAGTTCTTCGCCAAAGCCGTCGAGAGACGACAGAAGACACCTCTCCCGATCGACAACCGGGCCAACGGAAAGGAGATCATGATGATCTCTGGGGGATCCGCTGCGGGGGGTGACAGCGCGAGCAGGAGGCGATGGTACGTGACGGAAATCAACGTGGCAGATCATGGCGACGGCACCCCACGAGAGCTCTCCCCCTCATGACGTCTAGGAGACCCCATTGTCTTCTCCGAGGATGATCTGGAAGGCGTCACTATGCCCCATTCTAATGCTCTGGTGGTTTCTGCCACCATCAACCAATGTACTGTACGACGCATCCTGGTAGATAATGGAAGTGGACCTGACGTTATTGCGTACGACTGTCTTATACTCATGGGTGTGAATGCGTCATGACTCATGTCATTACACACACCACTGTACGGGTTCTCTGGCACGGCTATCCGCCCAGAAGGGCGTATATCGCTCCCGATCACGTTCAGGATGGCACCAAAAGAGGTAACCTTCCTCGTCGACTTTACCATGGTTCGTGCAATGACAGGGTACAATGCTATCATCGGCCGAGGGATCCTCGGCACGCTTCGAGGTGTCCCTTCTTCCTACCACCAGAAGCTCAAGTTCCTCACTCCCCATGGGGTGGGGGAAGTTCGCGGTGATCAGCGGGAGTCCAGGAGGTGCTACCTCATCTCCACCAGCGATCGACGCCCCGAAGAAGTGCCCCCAGAAAAGAGGGCGAGGACCGAAGGTCCAGGTCCGAGCACGAGCTCTCCGGCCGAGGACTTGTACCTCATCCAAGTTGGGGACGACCCAAGAAGAACACTGAAGATCGGCGCTACCCTGACCGAGCACGATAAGCAAGAATTCGTAAGCTTCCTCACGGCCAACCAAGATGTGTTTGCTTGGTCCGAGGACGAACTCCCCGGAATTCCTCCGGAGGTCATCACGCACCAACTTAGGTTGGATCCCACCTGTCGCCCAGTGCAGCAACGCTGAAGGCGCTGCAACCCCGAGCGACAAGCCATCATCAAGGAGCAAGTAGGAGAAAAGCTGCAATCAAGGCTACTCCGGCCTACCCAGTACCCAGACTGGGTTGCCAACGTGGTCCTGGTGCCCAAGAGCAACGGGAAGTGGCGGATGTGCGTGGACTACACCGACCTCAACAAGGCTATGCCCAAAGATAGCTTCCCCATGTCACGGATCGACCAGCTGGTCGATGCTACGGCCGGGCATGAGATGCTGAGCTTCCTCAACGCCTATTCTGGGTACCATCAGATCAGCATGCACCAGCCCGACCAAGACAAGACTGCGTTCGTCACCGACCATGGCCTATACTGCTACACTCGCATGTCATTTGGGCTGAAGAACGCTGGAGCTACATATCAACGCCTAGTCAACTATATGTTTGACTCGCAGATTGGCCGCAACATGGAGGTCTACATCGACGACATGCTCGTGAAAAGCCTTCGAGCGGCCGAACACTTGCGCGACCTGGCGGAGACCTTCGCCACACTCAGGAGGTACAATATGAAACTCAACCCTGCTAAATGTGCGTTTGGGGTGCAGTTGGGAAAGTTTCTAGGTTTCCTCGTCACCCACCGGGGAATCGGGGCCAACCCCGACCAGATCCGAGCAGTGTTAGAGATGGAGCGACCGAAACGAGTGAGGTATGTACAGTGCCTCACCGGGTGCGTCGTCGCCCTGGCTCGGTTCCTATCCCAAGCCGCCGAGCGGTGTCTCCCCTTCTTCCGACTGATCAAGCAAGCCAACCTGGCACCAGAAAAGAAGGGATGGGTCGACTGGGACCAGGAGTGCGAGCCGGCGTTCGAAGAATTGAAGTGCTACCTGACGACCTCTCCCATCCTCGCCAAGCCCCAAAGGGGAGAGCAGCTACTCCCGTACATGTCCGTGACGTCCAGCATCATGAGTGCTGTGCTCGCACGTGAGGAAGCAGGAGTCATGAAGCCCGTCTACTACGTTAGCCGAGCACTACAAGGACCGGAGTTCCGGTACTCGCGGACTGAAAAGTTCACCCTCGCGCTGATCACGGCTGCTCGCAAACTACGACCATACTTCCTGGCTCACCCGATCGTCATCCTCACCGATCAGCCTCTCCGGCAAATTCTTCAGAACCCTGATGCTTCCGGAAGGCTGGTCAAGTGGGCTATCGAGTTAGGAGAATTCGACATTAAGTTTCGACTGAGAACAGCGATCAAAGCCCAAGTTCTCGCTGACTTCGTCGCTGAATGCACCCTACCCGCCGAGGACTCACCCGAGTAGTCCTCGGGGCCCACCTGGGAGCTATACGTTGACGGATCTTCCTACGCGGCGGGCAGCGGCGCAGGATTGGTTTTACTCTCGCCAGAAGGGGTGGAGCTACAGTATGCCCTGCGCTTCAACTTCCCGACCACGAACAATGTGGCCGAGTATGAGGCGCTCCTCTCTGGACTACGCATGGCAAAGCACCTGGGGGCGTCAAGTGTGCGAGCGTACAGCGACTCCATGCTCATCGCCAACCAGGTCAGGGGGGAGTTCGAGGCCCGCGACCCCTCCATGATGAAGTACTTAGAGAAGGCCAAGGCAGCAGCAAGTGAATTCACCCGTTTTTAGGTGGTCCACATCCCACGCGAAGAGAACGTCTGAGCATATGCTCTCTCCCGCCTAGCGTTGGCCACCGCAGTCTCCACTTCGAGATCGGTCCTGATAGAGGAATTATCAGCACCAAGCATAGGTGATCCGACGCTCCAGGTAAACGCCATCGACTACGAACCCTCCTGGATGGATCCTCTCCTCGACTTCCTCCTTCGACAACAACTCCCGAGCGACCATGCCGAGGCGCGGCGCACACGAGAAAGAGCTGCCCACATCACCATTGTGGACGGCCGGCTATATCGCCGGTCTCTCTCAGCCCCTCTACTCAAGTGCCTCTTCCCCACGGAGGCCAACCAGGCCATCCAAGAAATCCATGAAGGACTTTGCGGAAGCCATGTGGGAGGACGAGCACTCACACGAACGCTGATCCGGCAAGGGTATTTGTGGCCCACCTTACAGCAAGATTGTCTCGACTATGTCCGGAGGTGTCCCCAATGTCAAAAATATTCCCACCTGCACCACCAGCCAGCTACGCAGCTCCACGCTTTAACGGAGCCTCGCCCATTCGCTCGGTGGGGAATTGATATACTGGGACCCTTCCCTAAAGCGTAAGGGAGGAAGAAGTTCCTCATAGTCGCCATCGACTACTTCATCAAGTGGATCGAGGCTGAACCATTGGGGAAGATAATAAGCGAAGCAGCTTGGAAGTTCGTGATGCGAAGCATCATTTGCCGATTTGGGATCCCAAGGGTCCTCACAACCGACAACGGCAGACATTTTGCGAGCACTGCCTTTCAGGAAAAGTGCTCGGAGTTGGGGATATGGAACCACTACACCTCGGTGGGGTACCCCCAAGCCAATGGGTTGGTGAAAAACGCCAACCGAACTCTCCTCCACGGTATCAAGACCCGCCTGGACCAAGCGGGCGACTCATGGATTGATTCGATCCCCAGCATTCTATGGGCCCATCGGACCACCGCTAGAGCCGCCACCGGAGAGACGCCTTTTCATCTTGCCTACGGGGCTGAGGCAGTGGTTCCGGTGGAGATATCCAACCCCTCGCTATGAGTGGGACACTTTGATGAAGTCAGGAACAACCAAGCAATGCGAGAAAACCTGGATTTGCTCGAAGAAGGAAGAGCCAACGCCCAGGTGAAACTCGTGGCATATCAGCAGAAGCTGGCTCAATACTACAACGCACGGTTTAAGGGGCGACACTTCTTCCCCGGTGACCTAGTTCTACGGCGAGCAAGTGTGGCTGACCCACGAGGAGCCACAGGAAAGCTCGCACCAAACTGGGAAGGCCCGTACAAAGTAGCAAAAACACTCGGCAAAGGAGAGTACATGCTAGTGGGGGGGAGAGAGGTACCCAGGACATGGAACTCCATCAACCTCAGAAAATACTTCCAGTCAATCGTCACCAGCTGTACTCCACCAAGGTAAGTTACCTACGAATAGTGAAGAGGTGACCTAAGAGTTTCCTAAAGGCGAGCACTGCTCCTCTTGAAAACGAGAAGATAGCTCAAGGGCTCCCTAAAGGCGAGCACTGCTCCCCTTGAAAAATGAAGAGGTGACCTAAGGATTTTCCTAGAGGCGAGCACCGCTCTCCTTGAAAATAAGAAGGTAGCTTAAGGGCTCCCTAAAGGCGAGCACTGTTCCCCTTGAAAATGAGAAGGTAGCCTAAGGGCTTCCTAAAGGCGAGCACTGCTCCCCTTGAAAATGAAGAGGTAACCTAAGGGTCTTCCTAGTGGCGAGCACCGCTCCCCTTGAAAATGAGAAGGTAACCTAAGGGTTTCTTAGAGGTGAGCACCGCTCCCCTCGAAAATGAGAAGGTGACCTAAGGGTTTCCTAAAGACGAGCACTGCTCCCCTTGAAAATGAGAAGGTAGCCTAAGGGCTCCCTAAAGGCGAGCACCGCTCCCCTTGAAAACGAGAAGGTAGCCTAAGGGCTCCCTAAGGGCGAGCACTGCTCCCCTTGAAAACGAGAAAGAAACCTAAGGGTTTCCTAGAGGCAATCATCACTTCCCCTCGAAAATGAAAAGATAACCTAAGGGTTTCCATGGAGGACACGGACACTGTGGAACGCGAGCATAAGGAGCCGCCCAGAAAGCACGCAAAAGCACTCCAGTAAAAGGTACACAACAGTATTGGCTCAAAAATAAAGAATTTATATTTCTTTAGTCAAAATACAAGCTGCCAAAAATCGGCAAAATACCCTCATGTGGGCCAAATACAAGTACGTGGAGAGACAGAACGTGCTCGACCATGGTGATATACGACTCCAACGGCTCATCTCCCGGGCACTGTCCACTGCCAACGATCACGCTGAGTCTCTGAGCAGGCACCTAGTAACCATTTTTGTTCTGTGGAAGGGTACCGACGGAGAAGCCTCCTATGCCAGAAAAGAGGGACAAAGCCCCCCAGGCCAACAAAGGGCTTCACTGGTAGGAAGCCTGCACCAGGAAAATTAGGCCGCCCATCACAGGGAACCAACAGACCTACACAAGCCAGCGAGGGGCAGCAGTACCACGAGGCCAACACATTATGAAGGCCAATCCGGCGTACTGACCATGCCTTCAAACAGGTGAGACCTCGCTGCCCCGGCTGCCACCGGCATCCACCTTGAATGGAGAGGTTGTCCCGCCGCGGCCAGTGTTCGACGAGTCCCCGTCAACGGCGGGTAGAGGTATGACGAGTCCACCGTCGTCGTCCAGCCGCATGGCCTTGTCTGCAAAGTGGAAGAAGGGAAAACAGTTCCCAACCTTCCTTACGCCCCTTCCTACCGGAAGATAGGAAGATGTTCCAGCGATGGGGAGCACCTCACCAACCACTTGCAGAACTCAAACAATGGTTAAAAGCCGCAAAGACAGGTGACAGGAACTAGTTGAGAGGCGGAGGACCGCAGTACCCAAAGACTCCTCGTCCCTTTAGGGATGGAACTTATCCGGCTCAAGAAGCAGGTTCCCCCTACCGGCGTACAAGTGGTTAACCTTCTCCAAGGCCTCCCGCCAGCCATCCAGGTACCCGAGCATGTACTACTCAGGGACCGGGCCACCCTCTCTAGGCGCAGGCCACGGTCGCCATGGTACCGGCACTGGGTTTCTTCGGAGGACCAAAGGTTGATGACGAGCCTGTAGAAATTCATCATCTGACGAAGTACCAGACTCTCCTGATTACATCTTCTAAGAAGGCTACCCTCAAGGGTTCGCTTGTGCAAGGTTGATCGCCGGGACACCGCAAAGACCACCATTTATAGTGGGAGAAGAGTCATCAGAAGTATGAGGACTCCTACCGCCTCAATCAAATCCATGGAAACCAAAGTGACGGATCTCGAAAGTCGTGCCCTATCGCGGTTACCTCGAGGACGCCGCTTCGTATCCCTGGAAGATCTCATAATAGCCTAGAAGGAAGTAAGTACACGGGAGAAACTTCAAGATTTGCAAAATAAAGGAAGTTTTTTTTCCATTCCGAAATGAAAGGGTTACAAAAGAAGACTGCCACCTGGGCAGAGACAGAGGACAGCATGAAATAAACGAGTAGGGGCACCCTTCTAAAGGCGCACCCCGGATACGTCGTCATGTGCCCCAGTCTCATCTGGCTCACATGCGTCTACAATTCCAGCAGAAGGTGGCTCGTCGATAAAGTCCACCACGGCAACATCCGCGGGTGCTCGCTCACCCGCGCTTGACACCGGTCGCTCGACGCCTGCCTCTACGTGGTCGGGCCCCTCCTCTCCATCATCAGCCACCAAGCTATAAGGAGTTGAAGGAGGGGGGATGTCCGGGGCCGCAAGGCCAAGATTCTCCGCTGTGGCCTTCACAGCAGCACTCCAGCCTTCCCGGAAGCCGCGGTCACGGGCTGGCCCATAGAACTCCAAGGCCGCCTCTCTCAGCTCATCCCCGTAAGCCGAGGAGGAGTGGAAGTTCTCCACAGCTTCCTCACCAGCCGAGGACAGGGTCGTATGCAGCCTGGCAAGCTCTGCCTCGACCTCCTGGGCACGGCCCTCTATGGCTCGGACCCCCGCCTCCGACTTGGCTACTCGCTCTCCTGCCGCATCCGCCCGCGCCCGAAAGGAGTCCCGGTCGCACTCCATGCCAGCGAGGGCCGACCATAGCTGAGCTAACTGTTCTTGGAGTCCGACGTTTGCAGCTTCAGACTCCTTCAAACGCCCTTCGGCCCCCGCCTGAAGGGCCCGGCTGGCCTCCAGCTCGCAGACGACATCGACAAAACGGTGCCTCCACAACCCGAGGGCACTGACGACCAGGCATGTGCTTCTCCCGGCGACGGCTGTCAACTCGTTTGCGGTCTCGGGGCCAAGCTCCCCAAAGTGCTCATGCCAGCGAGCACTCTGCACCATAAGGTCAACGATAGTTGCGACCCCGGGCAGCCCTACCGTCAAATCCTCGGGCTGCGAGGACTGACCACGCAAAGGGACCCTGGTTGGGGGAAGAGAACCAACTTTGGCAGCAGTAGGAGCTTTGCCCCTTTCACGCCCCCACCTTCTGAAGGCGGGCGCCAGAGCAGTAGCTGCCATCACTTCAGATGATGGCGGCGGAGGAGCACTGGGGGGGCGCCTCAGAAGAAGGTGGGACCCGACTCCTGGCCGGGGTTGAATCTCTCCCTCTCTTCCTTGACCGGCGATGACTGTCTATCTCCGCCAGCTCGTCATCAATCAGAAAGGCTCGACTACAGCCAGCCATGGCGGGCTCTTCACCAGACGCGCTACGGGTGGCTTCGGGAGAACTCCGCCGAAGACTAGGCCCTCCGCTAGCCACAGACGCTTCAGGCGAGCGCGCTAGAGGAATACCGACCGGGATGGGATACTGCAGCCTTCCCGGGGCGAACATGACCTGGGCTTGGGGGGCGACGACCGACACCTGACCTGCTCCCGGAGAAACGTGGTCCACTGGGTGAGAAGCAAGCCGCAGCAACCGGACGGTCTCGTTGGTCCAACCCTGCGCTTCCGCTGCCCCTGAAAACATAATAAGGTTGGTCAAGTACTAGTCACTACCGACGCGGCCCTATAGAAGGATAAAGCTAGTACCCTGCGGTAACGAAGGACACAACCCCAGCTCCCGAAGCAGCGCCGGGGTCAGAACGAAGCCTGCGTCAGCAAGGGGATACCGGAGAACAGCCTTCAACTTCTGGCGGTCCTCGGCCTTAGAGAGGGCTTCGAATCGCGCCAAGTACGACGAAAGCCACTGCACATCCAGCTATCAGAGGCTGCTTCCCAGTCTTTCGACTTGATGAGATATACGTACCGCTCCACCCAGCCTTTGCAGTTGGATGCAGTACGGGAAACTGTAATGAAATGGTGGTGCGTGCGAGACTTGAAATAGGCAAAATAGGTATCGGACGGACAACTCTGGAGGAGGAAAAAGTGCCGGAATAGATTGACACTCGGCTCCACCGACGCTCTATGGCACGCATAGACGAACCCACAGAGGATGCTGTAAGAGCTAGGGGTTATTTCCCCAGGATTCCGCCTGTAGTAATGAAGGACGGATGAGATGAAGAGATGAACTGGAACACGGAAGCCCGCCTGAAAGGAGGCCACCGGAACCATTATCCCGCCGGAAGGGTGACTCATTATGTCATCTCCCACGGAGGGGAAGACGATGTCGTATTCAGGGGGAATCTGGAAGGCTTCCCGCAACCCATGGATCACCCTATAGGCCACCAACGGTGGAGAACTAGACGACCAGCGCCCGCACCTGAAGTGCTCGGTGCATCACCGCGGCTAGGAGCCGCCTCCTCCGAAGAGGAAGAATCGACGCTGAGGACTCTCCTACGCGGAGGCATCGCTACAGAAGACGAAAAATATAGGGAAAGAAGGATCCTCACAAGGTAAAGGGAGAAAGACGCCTACAACGAAGTGCGACAACCGGCAAGACGTGGGTACAGTTTGCAAAGAAACCTCGCAGTGGTTCTTATAACCGCCCACTACGGTTCGACGTTGTCCCCTGAAGGGCAGGTGAAAGGACGTCGACCGCTACGGTGGTACGGCTACCGAGGCCAAGTGACCGTTCTGAGCCCATGCCCCCAGAACGAGATAAGACCTGGGGTCATCATTGCCAGCGTGGCTTCTGCCACTGCCATAGGCACCTTGCGCGTCAAACAGGCTCTCGAAGCCACCAACTCCCGTTGTACGAGGAAATCATCTTCGGATCATACACTCCAGAAGAACCCTCTCTTGGACTACTCTCAGCCCCCTGCAAAGTGCTCGGCAACTGAGAGTAGGGGGAAGTGAGGAGGGTAAATATGGTTTGACCCAGGAGCGGCCCATCGACGGACGGCCCATTAAGGTTCGAGCGTGCTAAGCCTGGTCAGGGGACGAGCACGTACACTCAACCTAATAAGAGGAGGCCCGGCCCAGCAAAGCATCGGATTTCGCGACGCACGACGGCCACGGCCCAAGCGCAGTTCTCATCGGAGGACACTCCGACGACCGACCGTTGCCCCCACGACGTCGGCCTTGACTCCGTAACGGGCGAGCACGCGCCATGAGCGCCGTAAGACTCGCCCAGGGACCGACCGACGCCGAGGCTATCGCCCCCCAACGGGAAACTCCCGCTAACATAGCGGGGGAACGTTACTCTACTAAGTAAATCCTTCCCTCTCAAGGGATGAGGTCCCTCGCTCCAGGACAACCCATATAAAAGGGACATCGACAGAGGATACGGCTACACAGTATATTCTTCTACTAAATCCCATACTACTATGTAAGAGAAGAGAGACAGTGGATACTTCTGCCATAAGAGCTTCCTACTGGGAATAGAGCATTCAGACCTGTCACGACGACAGAGAGGCTACCCGCTACGCTCAGAGAGAATCCTCCTCCTGCACGGCCTTACCACCCAACGAGCACTCTCTGAGTACCCACTGGGAGCGGCGAGCACGCGTGCAGAGGACCTACACGCCTCTCGGACCATCTACTACGACCTCTACTCTCTCTTACTTTGCTCTTCTCTATTACTCATTGATCTCTTGCTGACTTAAGTATCGGAGGGTTGTCCCCCTGGTGTAACACCCGGGACTCCTTCTGACGCCCTTTTGGTTTGCAGACCTCCACGGACGTGAGACGACTTCCCCAACAAATAAATAGAGAAGGTGGTACGTGGCCTAGGAACTATTTTCCTGCCGCTACAATACATATAAAATATAATATTTTGAAAAGTATACAAAATAATATGAAACATTATATGGCTATATATATTGTTATTTTAATTATTTGAGAAATTTTAAACATATATTAATCTTTTTTATCTTAACCTACTTAAAATTAAACTAAACAAATGGTAGATAATGGCAATGATCGTAAATGATGAAGTAGAGTTATTATAGGGAATGTGACAATACGAAGAATATAGGGATACAAATAGAATATGAAACATCATAGGGATGTCTATGTAGTCATTCCTTTATATTTTCGGGTGCTTTACCGTTTTGGTTCGGGGTTATTTTGGGAACAGTGCGGCTTAACACGGACGTAACTCCATTTTTAAATTAGGATTATTAGTTTCCACCCTCATAATCTTTCATAATAATCCACTCAATCTAGAATAGATACTTGTTTACAGGCCCTCACGATTACATATGTATTTGTTAAATACTTTTTTAGGAGTTTTTTTTTAAATACATAAGAGGCTTTTTCGTAATGATGAGATTTTAAGGAGTTATAAAAAATAAGAGATAAAAACTAAAAATCCCTTTCATTTAATAGGGCCGGTTAAGTAATTGGGGTTAAAATCTAATGGCCTGTTTAGCTACAAGCGTACAGGGCATAAACACGTTCAGGTTTATCATAAGTTAATTTAGATTAACCCCAAATTTTGTACTCCTCTTCGGGGGATGGGTTATGTAACCTTGTAGGGTAGCCTTCTGGTTATCAAAACAAAGAATGATTAAGTCAGGAATACATTGTTCCGGTTAAGATAACTCAGATTATCTTTAACTCCGAATCAAAGCGGTACTTAGTATGTGACTAACTTATGATTCAAATGTCAGAGAGGTGATTTTGCGTAAATGAGACCTCAAGTAGGGTTTTCCAAATCGTTCCGGGTCCCGTCCCGTTCCAGCCACATATCGGGACGACTGATCTGTGAGACGTAACCGAGACGTGTTATATATTATTTTAATTTTTTTATAACAAATATATTTTGTAGGCCGATTGGTTGGTTCGAAACACACATTTGACATGTTTTTTACAGATTTTTTATAAATTTTTTTTAATAAAAAATGTTTAAAAACAACAATGGAGGTGAGATTCGAACTGGAGACCTCTGTTAGAACAACCACACACGTAATCAACTGAGATATAAATATTTTTGAGTTATATTATTCTGTAATATATATATATATATATAATATAACTTTTTTATCTCGATACGTAACGATACCGACCCATCCCGTCTCGTCCCAATAAAAAATTGAGACGGACAGAATGGACGATCCGTCAAACCCTGACCTCAAGTACTCTCAAATTCACACTTTAATAATTTGTCGCACTATATTTACTCTCTTCTTTTAGTGCATTAAATACTCTGTTTTCTCAAACTTAGACACTTGACCACAAAGGAGGTATATCACTGATCACTGCCATTTTATAGTTTTAAAAGTAACTCTGATTTTTTTAAAAAAAAATACGTATTCATGCACTCTTTAAAATGAAAACTTCGGACCTAATTTTAAGTGAGATAGGAGTAGACGTTTATTTTTTTTATTCTTTTAGAATTGTATGAGCGTCGGCGTGTGGTAAACTACCGTAACTTGTCGGGCACAAAAATAAATGATTCTTCGCAGAGGGCTTCGAACAAAAAGGTTCAACATCAGGTCCGACTCGAACTTTTATTGATACAAACTCGTCTTAACCCCATGGTTTTGCTAACTACCATTGCGAGTCGGCTGACTCATATTATACCTGGGGGAACCTGAAAAAGTCGGAATAGATAGAGAGTCGGCCCAAGTCCACCCACATCTTCAAAACTTTCACCGGACAACTTGATCTGAATCAACTCAAATCGGCCTGAGTTGGAGCAACCCGTACCGTATCAAGACAGATCAAATCTACCGTAACAAATCGGCCAATCTAATTTATCCCGCCCATCTGACACTATCTTATTTTGATCCACCTTCACTTGTTTTCCTGATTTTATATGAGTCACAATGTTTTAACGAAAATTGGATTGAATCAACGTTGGGCAATGAGTATATTCCACCGTCTCATTGTGGCACCTATGTACACCCGCTACCTTCGGGGGTGATGCTCAATCGCCGAGTCCCCGGTTGAAATTACTTGAAAAGTTTGCTTGAATAAGCACAAGACCTTTAAGTATGCACATGTTTTATTCTATTAGTTTAGCTTCCGAGTCCGACAACATCGTGGGGCAGAGATCACGATCAGTTTGGACTCGTCAAGCTGTGAAAATGGGTCGGTATCATACTTTTTAACCATTTTGTTATGCGACTCAACCAGAGCGGATGAGGAAATAATCAAGTAATTTCTTGAGATCCTTTTATCATATTTTTCATACAAGTGATACTATAATAATATTTTTCGGATCAGATAATCAAATAATTCCCCATGACTGCAGGAAAAAAAAAGACTGTAAAGAGTGTGGTTAAAAGAGCAATAAAAAAACCAAGAAAAAAGGAAGAAAACTCCACATTTCACCGACACAGCCGTTCCTATTCACCAAACGACAGAACCTTACCTCCTAATAAAAGGGCGTATAAGACCAATATTTTCAATTTCAATATTACTATGCTATCACCTGTCAAGAAAGAAAGAGAGTATTTGTGCTTTTCCATGTCACCCTATAAGACTGCAAACCTAACACAACGTTTACAAATGAGTGACTAACCTGAATAATTCAATGTTGCATTAACCAACCTCCGAAGTGAATATGAGAAGAACAGATTCTAAATCATATACATCTCAGAATAAGTTGTAATGAAGGTAAACCCAAAAATGTTATCTATCCAAGGTGAAACAAAAGGGCACCTTGTAGCCGAATTGATGCCGACGCACTGCCGAAGGTCACAACACAATCATCTAAACATACAATTTTCCTCGCAAAGTCCCAGAGCTCCTTTCTTACAGAGTCTTTGTTTTGGGGGCCTTCTTCCTAGATGTCCGCCTAGGACTCGAGTTCTTCATCCCCAGGAAAAAGAGCAGAGCACCAAAGAGGGCCAAATTCTGCCATGGAGTGAACACACAAGTTAGCAGGTGTGTTCATTTCAAACTACAATCACACGTAAGTTTCAGTTATCGTGCTGAAGAATAAAGCAAACCTGAGTGAACTTAACAAATAGTTGGACAAATTCTGGTTTCTCAACATCATAGTTGTAGAAATCAAAAACAATGGGAGTAACAATTGCCAGATAAAGAGCCTGCAGAAACCAACAGTAGATGTTGATTACAACGCCTCACTCCTCATACCACTACGAGAGCAGCATAGCATTTTTGGGATAGTTCTGAAGGACACAAAATAAAGTAAAGGTTTGGATATATAAGCATACAAACCAAAAGATTAGCCCCAAGGGTACTCCCAAAAATAAACAGAACGCCTCCAAGTCCCTTCAAAGATATGGCGCCAGCAATGACATGTTTCATCTGACGAAGTCACGAAGGAGAGAAAGAGTTGGTTTGCAAGCTTTAACCAGTAAAACAGTAGTACTGTGGCATAAAACAAGGCTAAAATATTTACTCACTTCAATTTCTGCTATTTGGAACCCCAAATGTGCATGAATATGCTTTGACATTAGGTCAAACTTGGGCTTCAATTCCTTAGCAGCAGGCCCACCATCAACTCCAAACTCATTAAACCTGAGGATAGAAACGAATTACCCAGGAAAGTCAACCCACCACACAACCAGGTGCAGACTAGAAGTAGCAATGCAATCAGCATTTAACATATTTACAAAAATACTTGTGCTCATCAAAATCACATTCTGGCATGCTACTGCATAATGAGAGGAAGCTGGGCAAATGGTTGGCACCAAAAAACGTAGACCATGCAAGTGACTCACATGCATGCTTCATAAAAGATTATTCACAACTCACAAATGACGGAAAAGAAATACACACAAGATGAAGAACACAAACATTTTCTGTCCGCATCAGTATAAAAAACTGCCAAGTAAAATGGAAAGTGGAAGATAATACAAATATACAATCATAAGTTGATGCAGGACGGTAAGCTTAAATGAATCCGACTAGGCGACTAATGAGATCAGTAAACATGCTACAATAGGTCGACAAATATTCCGACGTGTACTCGAATGCTAAGAGACAATACATGAAATAACGGTAGCTATACTATAGGAAACTGTCCCTCGCAATGAGAGACGTCGAACCGAATAGTAGATAGGACTACCATGGCTTATGGGATCAATCACACACAGACAACATACTCAAATCGGCGCTCTCCGGGATAGGAAAACACTCGCAAACTCACAAACCGCCAGCAATATAATATATTGGGCTAGGCGTCCTAACTCACTCACGGCGGCAAATATGACATAGATACTAGATAAGCAAATCGAATGAGCGAACTTCCAACACTAATCGACTCGCTGAGGAGCGAGGCACACGAACCAAGTCCATGCAGTCTTGGAAACGTCCCCGCAGTGCTGATGTTGAGTTGAGCAGAGAAAGGAGGGCCTGCGGCGCACGGGAGAAGGCCGCTGCAGGGGTGAGTAGGAAGAGCGGCCGACGCAAGGGTGCTGGGGCACCTGCACCTGAGCGGATGCCGCCGGTGGTACTCTAGCCTGCACTGGGGTGCACAGGGCTGGCAGGTGCGACATCGGCGTGGTTGGCCACCGGCGAGGGCGACTACAGGCCCACCGGTGACCCAGCAAGCGGCTGGCGGTGATGCCCGGGTGCCACGATGGCTGGCGGAGGTTGAGTGCGCCGGCGACGACAGCGGCTGGCGCAGGGAAGATGGTGGCCGTGCGTGGTGGCGACTCGTCTTCGCGGTGGCGGAGTTCACAGCGTCGTCGGAGGCCACTGGCGCAACCAGATCCGACGGAGGGGGGGATTGTAGTGATGTTGCAGTGCTGGGAGTGCCAGTGAATGGCGATGGTGGCTCGCAGGCGGCCGATGTGGGCCGGCGGTGCCTCAGGCAAGGACGGCGGGCAGCTAAGGAGGGGCGTTGGAGGCAAAGTCCGTCCGCGGTTGCAGCGTCCAGGTGAGTTGGGCTCGACCTAGGTGCCGAGGTCACGTGGGGGATGTGTTGCAGAGGAAACAGAAAAAGAGAAGGGAATTGAAGACGTAGGAAGAAGAAGACGACGCAGGTGGAGGTGAAGGCATGTGGGGATGGAGAACGCAAGTGGGGTCGAAAGAGAAGGCAGAGGGAACGCTTTGGGCTTTGCACCCTGGGGCTTCACACCCCGCTGTCAGGGCTTCACGCCCTATTCCCATCGCGGGAGGAGGAAGATGGTGGCCGCAATTCTCATGCTAATCAACATCTTCATTGGTTATAAAAAGTGGAATTACAACATTATTTATAGGGAAAGAAAACCCTAGTGGCCTTCCTCTCATGCCTAATGACCAAAATATCTCTGAACCTAAAATAGTGTAAAAATCGCACCTGAAAATATACAATAAATGACAAAGACCTCAAATGGGCCCCTAATGGGCGTCTCTATCAAAGAAAGTCAACTGATCAAAAGAAAATACATCAATATGCTAATAGATCATCATCAAGCCAGAGAGATGTGGATGTCACTGTTGGAGGCCTCGGACAATGGTAAACATGAGTCGGGTCGAACTGGATCCGCGCCTTGGTGTCCTCACCATAAGTAATAATCACGATTCATAGCTTTGATCAAAATAACGAAAATGCAATTGGGAATTAAGCTTTCAGACCAAAAAAAGGCGGAATCAATAAAGAACACCTCAGAAACCTCAAGCGATTCATCAATTCTCTGACTATCAGCAATATGGCAAAATGCACTCAAATCATGATCGTAATTTGGAGAGGGGGTATCCTTAGAATTGATTGCACTTTCTAATATGAACCAAATGGTCATTCTATTGTAAATATTTTTTTTGTTGGAAGGTGAATGTATAAATAGTGTTTTTACATATATACCCTCGTAATCTTCTACTTTTGCATATATACCCCTGATTTACATGAATTGTCAAAAATATCCCTGAATACATCCAAAGATTTGTGGTTATACCCTTGTCATAACCTGAGTTTAAATGTTAAAATGACGAATCTACCCTTCAATTAAATTTCATAGGGGAAAAAGTTTTATAGGGGCTTCATAAGATCCTATGTAGTCAAAAGCGAGAGGCGACGGAGGCGACCAAGGGGTCGTCTCATGCCTCAAACGCCTAGGCGATGGCCTAGACATTTGAGACAATATTTTATTAAAATAATATATATAATTAAAAATATAAATATATGTCTAAAACTCACAAAAGGAACATATATAAAATCAATAAACTTCCTAAATTCATTCATTCATAAAATCAAACAGATTTAAATAAAATTAACAACAAATTTAAACAAAAATTCCAATGGGCCGGGACGTGCGGAGGTGGGTCAGGCCCACAAGGCCGGATTGAGGCAATTAAGGTGGAGGCGAGGCGGCTTGTGGCCGCCTTCATCACCTTTGATGATAGATAAGATCATCATGTGCTCGAGGGTGTTTTTGGATTTTTGCTTCCATCAACAATTTCGGTAGCACCTATTTAGGAATATTCCTTTGAAATTGACGGTGAAAGGACTGGAAGTGTATAAATGGAACTATTTGGACATATTCAGGTGTATCTTTGGCAATTCATGTAAATCAAGGGTATATATGCAAAAATGGAAGGCTATATGGGTATACCTGTAAAAACCATTGTAAATAAAAACTTCCTCCCAAGAGAATGGAAAGTGACACATTTTTTCCCCTTGGCACAGAGACTGTTTTTTCCTTGGCACAGAGACTACGAGAATGACCACTGATTGAGCATAGCTCAGTTGGTATGGGAGTGGGTGGCGGACATTGGGAAGTGCCCAGGATCGAACCAGGGTGGGCATTTTGGGGTTTTCATTCTTATAGCATGACGGGGTCATAACTCATAAGTATAATTTCAGAAGTGAGACTAGTGAAATTTCAATTTTTATAGGTTTACATCAAGGTTCTGCACTAAGTCCGTATCTCTTTGCCTTAGTTATAGATGAAGTAACAAAACAATTGCATGAGGATATCCCTTGGTGTATGTTATTTGCAGATAATATTATCTTAATTGATGAGAATATTGATACTTTAAATGCTAAGTTAGAGCATTGGAGACATGTCTTGGAGTCTAAGGGTTTTAAAAGTAGTAGGAGCAAGTCAAAATTTATGTATTGTAATTTTAGTAATGGGAGAGTGGTACAAAAAGACATGATTCTAATTGATGGACATAACATTCCGAAAAATAGTAGCTTTCGGTACTTAGAATCTATCATACAAGAGAATGAGGAGATTTATGACGATGTTGCACATAGGATTAAGGCAGGCTAGTTAAGATGGAGAAGTGCATCAGGAGTTCTATGTGATCGTCATATGCCTGTAAAACTGAAAGGGAGATTTTATAGAATGACTATGAGACCTGTTTTGTTATATGATACCAAATGTTGGGCAGTACGAAAGGAACACATTCACAAAATGTGTGTAGCAGAGATGAGGATGCTGAGATGGATGTGTGGCAAGACTAAGAAAGACAAGTTAGGAATGAGCGCATCCGTAAGGACTTGGGAATAGCCCCAATTGATAGTAAAATAAGAGAAAATAGACTCAGGTGATTTGGACATGTGCTTCATCACCCTAACTCAGCGCCTGTTAAAAGATGTGACTGAATCTTAGTGGATACTAGTAAAAGAGCTCGGGAAAGGCCTAAAATGAGATGGTGCGAAGTTATTAGAAAGGACATTAGTTTCTTGGGTTTAAATATGAATATAACACTTGATAGAAATCTTTGACGGAACATGATTCATGTAGCCGATCCCAAATAATTGGGATAAGGCTCTGATGATGATGATGATGAGATAAACACACAGCTAGCCAATGTCTCGAGCTATATGTATTGTTCCCAAATCATCACAATGGAAAAGATGCACATATTTTTGTCATAAATGAAAATGTATCAAACTATTATACTAGCCTCCTTTCAATGTTTGTCTATCGGTTAAGCTTCTGAAATTGATTAGCTGTCTTTGAGCACGCAGTCAAGAAGCCAAGACTTTGAGAATGACACTAAGAGGAATTAGAATGCAAACACTGCTCTATCTACCAAATTCCAAACAAGGGATCCACTTAAATTAATCCATTTCACCAATTGGAAAAGGAAGACAAAAATGTAATAATTTCTTTCCCTGACATGTTGAACAGGAATTTGTTAGGAAAAAGAGAGATCACGCACATTAGTGCTTAAAGAAATAGTTTACATTGGAATACTCGAAATACTCCACCCCTCCCAACATAATATATATATATATAGCCAGTGCTCAGAAAATTCTTCAGGATGCGGCACAGGTTAATCCTCACGCGTGCTACAAAATGCAGCCAGCCAATTCAAGAATATGGAAAGAGATTTAGTAATTATCACGGGTTGCATTGGCACACCCTACCCCAACATGTGAGTATTGCCTTTTCAGCCCACACTTGCTGGTTGCAGCATTAGATCTAAAGAACGAGCACTTACCCAAACCGGTTCATCCAGATCTCAAAGAATGACGAGCTAGGCGAACGGCGGGCAAAGAAAGGGGTCGGTTCAGGGAATCCAGGGAAAACTTCCATGTAGTCATGAACGAATTGAGACCCCTTTGGCTACAGAATAAGGTGCATGAAGGCAGAATCCAATCACCAAGTAAAAGCTCACAGCTGAGCCAAGTTCATTATGGTCGAGTTATTAAACTTGATCTACAACAATGAAGACACACTAAGCCATTTACAGTGGTGGCAGAATGTAAAAAAGCAGCAAACAGTGGATAGTCCCTTCTTCCCTCCCACACATACACACAAAAAGGAATACATTAATTTCAAGCTGGGTAATAAAATATGAAAATAAATGGTCTAAAAGCATACATCTTAAGGAATGGTATACAAACAGAATACCATAAATGCATTAAGGAATAATAGAAGAGTGCTGCAACAGTTCAAAATGTGGTAGGAAATTGTAAAGAATCTTAAATAATGTTTATATTCCAGAATTGTGGGTACATATATTATTAATTATTAATTTACAACTTCAATTGTCAGTCCTTTAAATTTAGAAACAAATTCTCTTTTTGAAGTATTGAGAGACATAAGGAAAGGCCTTAGAGAAAAGAGACAAATTAAGATTCTAAATACTAGCGGGCTACGGGGCCCAGTAGGTATGGGTGGGTAGTTAGGAAGGGACCACCCAGGTTCAAAATTGGGTGGGCTGGGTTTTCTGCTATTTCTCTGAACTATCTCTGCCATTGTGGCAGTGGACCTCCAAAAAAAATCCCTCCCAAAAAGGATTCTAAGTTAGTTGGCTTTACAGACTTTACATTTTATTTTGTCCCTCATGCAAAACATTGCTGAAACCCAAGGTTTGCCATTTCGTTGGGACAGACCAACCTAGATCCGCCCCGGTACGGTACAAGTGAGCCTGACTCGGACCAACTAGGGTCAAGTCACCCAATTGAGCCCTTTTTTGTATTTTTTTTTTTTTTCCAAAATGACTTGGACTGACTCAGTATCGTATCATGTACCAGATTCCCTATGGTACGGTATGAGTCGCCTGACTAGGGCCACTACATTATGGTCTGGCAAACCATGGCTGAATGCCTGAACCTCAGTAAATAAAGAGGCCCAAGCAGATCTCAGATGCAGTTCAAACCCCTATCTTCTTTAAGATGCAAGGTACATATCAGGTATCACCCTTGGGTTTTCAGCATAGATCAATAGGGATGAACACATGGCCCAAGCACAATAACCCATTGCACAGGTTACTAAAGTACCTGACATAGGCATGGATACTGAGGGGAGGAATGATCAAGTATGGGGATCCTTCGAATTTTAAAAACTTTAGGATATGGCTATGGCTGAAGCACATATAAAATAACAGTTTTGGAAGTATTTCAGGTCACAGTTACCAGGAAACTCATTTACACCCTAAAGTATATCAAATGTCACTTTTCATTCCTTGCATTTGTTTCTCATTTCACCTTATTTTGTAATTCAAAATGTTACCAAATGAAGCATTTTTTCTTTTGCTTCCTGCTTTCATTCCAATCTTGGTAACCATGTTTTAGATAAATACTCTGATCAAAAAATGTTAAACACATATAATAACTTACAGAAATAATACAACTACAAACATTCCACTTTCCAAAAAAACATTATAATTAAAAATATTATTTGTACTTTCTTGCAGATTAAGAGTTTTACTATAAACAAATGCTAAAAAGGGTTTATATGCAAATACAACTTTATATAAAATTTCTGCTGCCCTAGCTTGAAGATGCATCTTCTGTCCCTCCACTCTTCATATCTTCCTCCCTGCAGCCATCGGCTTTCACCTCACTGCAGCCAGACATGGCCACAGCCAGCAACTGTCACTGCCAGCATTAATGACTAATCAGAAATACCAGTCACAGAAGCATCAGCCAGTGCAGCATCAGCAGCCAACAACAGTAGATCCATGGACTGGTGGGACTCTCTTGCTCGATCCACAGTTCCACACAAGGGGATCCTCTCCCAAGATTCTCTTTTGGGTGTTTGTTACTTGATTCATCATTTTCAGGAATGTCCACTCGATGTACATGGATTAATAAAAAAAAGCAATCACCAACAACAGAGGCAAAGGAAAACACAGCAACATAATTGTCTAATATGTGTAAGTACATAATGGTGAAATGTTCATTTGGTTAGGGTCTAACATATGTATAACCTCGTAAGGGTGAAATATTCATTGCGTACTTAACGCACATGCCTATTATCTCAAAAGGCTATATTTTATCGGAACAGCAAATACTCACATACACCTCTTGCCTAGATGTGACTCAGTAAATTGTAACAAATACCGAACCATGTGGACAATACCTACGAATATCTGCTGGGATAAGACTTATAATCGGTTGGTTCATTGGCTGATGCTTTTAAATTTGCTGGTGCTTAGAAACCCAGTAAAATGAGAGCGTAGGACCACAAAATATAAGCATAAAATGCATGATAAACAAACTTGAAATTGACAGAAAGTCTACAGAGATCATAAACAGTCAGATATAGCCTCAGGTATACTATTCCCCTAAATGGCTTCATGTAAGCCTGAAAGCCTTACTCTAGAGATAAGCTCAGAAAAAAGACCAAGAGTTCATTTTTACAGATTCAATGACCGTCTATACAAGATTGAATGGTAACTTGGACCATTTTCTCGATGTAGGTAAGTGTCCAAAGTAGAACAACCAACAATTCAGAAGTTCTCCACAAATTTGGCTAGAAGATAAGGATAGACTTTGAAATGCATAACACTTGTCCTATCAGTGTCTATAAGCACACCATCTACTTGTCAGAGGGCGTGGCCTGCTGTTTACTTCTGCATTAGGAAACAGAAGTATAACTAGTAAGGCCCAAGCAGATGGTGAAGATCACTTTCTCCAGAAAGCGATTTATTTGTTCCGCCATTTCCGGGCAGCTACGGACTTAGATGACTGCAAAGAACGCTCAACCCTCTAGTCAAGCCAATGCCTACAATACTAAAGATGTCTACAGTCAACAGATGGAAGCACAATTAACAACAACAACAACAACCCGCAGCAGAGAAAAACGTCATATTGACGAGGTTTTGCCAGTTAAATATAGATGAAGACAAATCAATGGCAAGAGGTGAAGAGAAAAAGATGGGGGAGGAATATTTTTGGGACTCCGATGGCAAGCTCTTTTTTCGTGTGTTCCTTCTCCTCAAATGAACATCCTATTTATAGAGGCTCACCGCTAGCCATCTCCGCCCCCGGGGAACCGCCTCCTAGGGAGATATACTCTGCGTTAGTTAGGGATAGGCTTTGACCAGTTCAAAACCATTTGAACTCCTTTCCCTCCGGGATATTTGGGCTTATTCGGCCATATCCCAACATCTCCCACTTGGCCAACAAAGACCAAATGAACAATTTCAACTATCCGTGAGATTACCCTCATGTACTCCCACTATTCGTGAGATACATAACATTCTCTTTAATTATTCCGATACACTCCCACTATCCGTGAGATGTATCATCACTTTCATTATTCATGAAAGTTTTCCTTTGACTTATATGTTTCTAAGTCCCATCAAACCAACATGTTTGATGAAGTTATCTGTCGGAATACTTTTTGTCAAAGGGTCGGCAATCATATCGCTTGTGGGAATATAAGTTACTCTTATTTCCCCTTTTTGTACGATATCACGGATGTAATGATATTGTATTTCTATATGTTTTCCTCTAGAGCTATTCGCTCCACTGTTGATCAGACTTATTGCTGCCTGATTATCACAGTACATCTCAATTGGTTCATCTACCAAATTGAGATCTATATCTCTTAGGAACCGTTTTATCCAGACTGCATGAGTAGTAGCCATACTGACAGCAATATACTCAGATTCTTGTGTGTATCTTGCAACACATCCTTGTTTCTTGCTACCCCAAGAAACAGCAGCACCACCAAAGATGAATAAGTGTCCCGAAGTGGATTTTCCATCATCTTTATCACCTCCGAAATCAACATCGGAGTAACCAAGTACCTCAAGCGTATCAGCTTGATAAACTTGTGGTGCACAGTTCCTTTTAAATATTTCATAATCCTTTTAACAGCTTCCCAATGTGCTGGACCAGGATTACTTTGATATCTACTGACTAAGCTTACTGCATATGCTATGTCAGGCCTGGTACATAGCATAGCATACATCAAGCTTCCTACTGCTTGTGCATATGGTGCATCAAGCGCGCTTTGTCCTTCTCCAGGACATTGTTCTTTGCACAACCGTTTGCCATGGACTACCGGTGTAGGTGCTGGATTGCAATTTTGCATCCCAAATCTTCTAAGTATTGAGTGTAAATACTTTTCCTGATTTATACTCAATATTCTAGATTTTCTATCCCTCAGGATTTGTATACCAAGGACATATGATGCTTCACCCATGTCCTTCATCTCAAATTTTCCACTGAGCTCAGCTTTGATTTTATTCAACATTTCCATGTCATTTCCGGCGAGCAAAATATCATCCACATACAAGGACAATATTATGTACTTGCTCCCACTTTTCATGACATATACACAGTTGTCCAACTGATTTGGAACAAACCCGAGTTGAATAATCACATCATGAAATTTGAGATACCATTGTCTAGAAGACTGTTTTAAACCATACAATGATTTTCTTAGTTTACAAACTTTATTCTCCTGTCCATCTACCTGAAATCCCTCAGGTTGTAACATAAATATATCTTCCTCCAACTCTCCGTTGAGGAATGCAGTCTTAACATCCATTTGATAAAGTTCTAAATCAAAATATGCAACAATCGCTAAGATCATCCTTATAGATGCAAACTTAGCTACAGGAGAATAAGTTTCTTGAAAGTCTATACCTGCCTTCTGACTATATCCTTTGGCAACTAACCGGGCCTTATATTTATCAATAGACCCATCAATACGAAGTTTTTTCTTAAACACCCACTTGCATCCTATAGCCTTCCTATTTTTTGGTAATTCACATAGTTCCCACACATTGTTCCTTTTAATGGAATCAATTTCATCTTTCATGGCTTCTAGCCATAAATCAGATTCTTGAGATCTCATTGCATCAGTATAACTCATGGGATCTATGTGATTTTCCTCATTTATGTCTACTGTTAGACATGAAGGCTCACATGAGTACAAGTGATAATCATCCATCCATGCTGGTGGAGTTCTAAGTCTCTTGTTGCCAATTGCAGGTTGTACATTTGGTACTTCATTCATAGGTGCTAATTCATTTTCCATATTCTGAGGTTCTTCCTCAATTTCTGGATCATTTCTAGGGATATCATCGTAATAGTCATCATCTATTACATGCAGAGGTTCCTTCTCATGTTCATGAGATTCCTCTTCCTCTAGACTTTCTAGAAATGTTGCATCCCTATACTCAATGATCCCTTTTTCTTTATGGAAAAATTTATATCCAGATAATTTTTCACAATAACCTATGAATATGCATTTTAATGTCTTAAAATCTAATTTATCTCTAAGTTGGCTTGGAATGAGAACGTGGGCAGTTGATCCCCACTTCTTGAGATGACTCAAATCAGGTTTCCTCCCATTCCATAATTCATAAGGTGTACATTCTATAGACTTGGTGGGCATTCTATTCAGAGTATAATTTGCCGTGAGCAAGGCCTCTCCCCAAAATTTTCTAGGGAGACATGAATGTGATAGTATACATCTAACAGCATTCATCAATGTTCTATTCTTTCTTTCTGCCACACCATTCTGTTGTGGCGTATAAGGCATAGTAACATGCCTCTTAATTCCATGCTCTTGGCAATATAACTCAAATTCCTTTGAATTGTATTCTCCACCTCTATCAGTTCTTAACACCTTAATGTTTCTACCCAGTTGTCTTTCTACTTCTGCTCTATATTTCTTAAAGCAACCAAATGCTTCTGATTTAGCAGAAATAAGATATACAAAGGCATATCTGGAAAAATCATCTATGAATGTTATAAAATATTCCTTGTTATCATATGTTTTCATACTTAGAGGGCCACAAATATCCGAGTGGACCAACTCTAATAATTCTTTCGATTTATGTCCTACTGCAAAAGGTTTCTTAGTCATTTTTCCGACTAAGCAATGTTCACAAGGTGACATTTCTATCTTTGAAATAGGCAGTAGGTTCAGTTTTATCATTTGTTCCATTTTAGATTTACTGGGATGACCTAATCTAAAATGCCATAGATCACATTCAGATATGTAAGACAAGGAATAATCCGAAATAATCTCACTGTTATTCATTTCATTATCCATGACAGGAATACAGAAAAGATCATGTTCAGGTACAAATTTTCCCATTGCAAGGACTTTCTTATCCTTTCCAATGGACACACGCTTATTATAAAAGCGAACTTCAAGACCATTCTTCATCAATGCAGGAACAGATATCAAATTGCGCCTAATGCCTGGCGCATAAAACACATCTTTGAGGACCATAATGTTGTCCCCAACATCCAGCCGATAAGTGCCAACACCTTCCACATCCAGGTAGGTGTTATTGCCCATGTAGATCCTTTTTTCTCCAGGTTTCAGCTTGTTCAGCGACACGAGCCCTATCTTTGTTTTTGCAATATGACGAGTTGCCCCAGAATCAACCCACCATTCATTGGTGTCTGCCAACACAGCATTACACTCGGTCACGCCGATGAATTCCTTTTTGCTTGTTCCTCCTTGTTGTGGATTTTTACCCTTATTTCCATGCTTCCCTTGTGTGCAATTGGCCTTGAAATGACCAAAATTGCCACAAGTGTGACATGATCCCGGAGGAAACTTTTTGCCTTTGTGTTGTGCCTTGTTCTTGAACTGTGCCCTATTCGGTCCAACAGTTCGATTCTGGAATTTGTGGGCTTCATATTTGGGCTTCTGGTGGATGACGTTTGCTTCCTGCAAATTCAGCTCTAATTCTTTCCTTCTAGCTAGGATATCTTGCTCTATCGCTAACCTAGCTGGCAAATCAGTGACACGGAGAACGGTACTACTTAATCGAAGAGTTGTGACAGCCATATCTAGAGAAGGTGGCAAACTATTTAAAATAGTAACAACTTGCATCCTTTCGGAAATTTCAGATCCGCTACTAGCCAGGTCTTTGGCCATGACTATCATTTTGTTCACATGTTCAATCACGCTATCTCCCTCTTGCATGCGACAAGAGTTATATCGGTGTAATAGGAGTTGAGTATTCACCTCTGTAGTGGTGTCATACTTCTCCTTGATAGCCTTCCATAATTTTTGGGCAGTCTCGTAAGTCTCAAAAAACTTGATGAGATTGTCCTCCATGAACATTAACATTAAGCTCTTAGCTTTTCTATCATCAGATAGCCATTGCTCCCTCTTTTTTCTATCCCCTTATGAGGGATCCTCACTAAGTTCTGGGACAATGCTATCAATGACATATTCTATATTGTCATGGATCAGGCCAAACCTAATCTTCCTATGCCACATATCATAATTAGTACCGTTCAACTTGTCCAACTTAGCCAGTTCGGAAGCGATGAGTTTGCTAGCCATTAGGATTTTAGAGCTAGATATTGAAATAGAACTATGTTTCAGTGAAATAGAAATTAAATTTCTTTGGAAGTAAATTTAATGTCAATTGTTATAAAAAAAAAATTTGTAATGAGCATGCAACAAATAAGGTTATATCTTGTTAAATTTAAACAAAGTTAAATAATATTTAATGAATCAACTATTCATATGAATTCACGTACAACAATGAACATGAAATTATTTAATCAAACTAACATGATAAGATGACCTTATTTATTTATACAGGATATAACAAAAAAGAATATGTTAACTTAAACACGGATACAGAAGTTCATATTGTTTAAAGAAGATACATGAACTAACATGACTTATGAATGAAGTTAATAATATATGAACCCAAAAAACGTTCAGGCAGGAATATATGTTATTAGTACAAAAGGTTAATATATTTTATACAGTTGAATAAAATATAGATTCAGATTAACAGTCACTAAAATGAGTCAAGAAAGAATAGAACAAGGCAAGTAAACGATTTTCAGAGAGTTCTGATATTGTAACAATATACAGATTCTACGGTTCTATATCACAATAACCTTTGACATTTTAAACAGAGGTATAATTTAAACTTTTGAATATGATAAGAAAATATTAAAACCTTTCTATTGAGAGTCAATATTAAAGTAGGAGACAATTTATTAAGTTGTCATAGGGTTGGCCGAAGCAAAGAAACAGTTTTTAGGTTTGCTTCCAGTGCAAGCAAAAGAGAGTTGTCTCTCGTACACAGAAAATAAGAAAGCTCTGTAAGATTTTTATTTTTAAGTTTCTTTATCTGAGTCTGGTTTACTTTATGCAAAAGCTATAGTGCCTTGACCAGTCAAACACGCAATGACTGTACGTTAAATAGACCCTCCCATCCTCTCACAAGTTTCTCGGCGACGGTGCACTGGGGATAGCCTATAATTTTATATGCACATTATATCTCACCCTCCACTTTCCCAAATGCCCAAAGAGTCGACCACCTACCTGCAGATGGCGGAGCCGCAGCACTGGTGACGGTGAACCTGTGCTCAACAACGGCGAGCAGTGGCGTCGTAGCAAAATGGACGCTGGAGAGCGAGACTAGTAGCAGATGGTGGTCCGCCGATGCAGTGAAGGCCGGCTCTGCGAGTAGGATGGGACACGGCAGAGTAGCAGCGGCGAACGGCAGCAACGGCGACGCTTCGCGATGATCGACGGCGGCGGGAAAAGGTGCAGCGGCGACGAGGGATCAAAAATACTGCTCTGATACCAGTGAAGAGAAAAAGATGGGGGAGGAATATTTTTGGGACTCCGATGGCAAGCTCTTTTTTCGTGTGTTCCTTCTCCTCAAATGAACATCCTATTTATAGAGGCTCACCGCTAGCCATCTCCGCCCCCGGGGAACCGCCTCCTAGGGAGATATACTCTGCGTTAGTTAGGGATAGGCTTTGACCAGTTCAAAACCATTTGAACTCCTTTCCCTCCGGGATATTTGGGCTTGTTCGGCCATATCCCAACAAGAGGGAGGGATGAAAGCACAATAGAAGAGCCGAAATCATACATCTAACCACCAACCGACCGCTAAGAAAGGTTACGGGAGCCTGCAAAGCTGAAGGCTTTCCTTTTGGGCCCCAAGAACAATAAAAATTCCGGACGAAGCAAGGAGAAACACTAGCTCGAGCAGATCAGAACCAGAACTCATCCGTGCGGCTACTGAGCAACAACAGCAAGCACACGTGAACAGGGGCGCGGGGTTCCAAAAAGTCCCCTAAAGACCCCACTGCAACAAAGCAGGGGAGAAGACTTCCCCCTCCCCCACCCCATTGCGAAAACCCTACATCCACGCGAGCTGCCTCCGCCCAGACGCCATCGCAGAGGAACAAAACGCGCAGAACAGAAGCCCTGGCCTCGTCGCAGGTCAGCCCTCGACAGATGCGCGGATCTAGAGGTAGAAGATGCGAGAGAGATAGAGATAGATAGATAGATAGATAGATAGATAGATAGAGAGAGAGAGAGAGAGAGAGAGAGAGAGAGATGGGAGAGCCCTTACTCCTGGTAGGCGGACAAGAGGAAGACGGAGGCGAACAGCACCCTCCCCACGAACGACACGAACCCCATCTCTCTCCGAGCTCTCTGGAGAGAGCGAGAGGGCGGCGATGGCGGAGGGAGAAGACGCAGATCTCCGCTTCGGGTGGGGGGAGCTGGAGGAGCAGGAGGCGTAGAAACCGGACAGGAATCGAATTGTAGTACAGCACCAAGCTCGATGTCCGCTTCCCTTACCGTGCCACAAGTTCACTCCTGAGATGTAGGCAACATGTTAAAGGCGGACACGTGTTACACCGATGCCCCAGTGTCGTTTATAATTTACCCAGAATGCCACCGTTCAACGGCGAAATCGGATTGGGGAAGGGGTGCTGTTTCGGAAATTTCCTACCTCCCAAGTCCCCCTGTTCCTTTTGATCGTCTCAGCTTCCCATTGGACCCCATCTCGTGTCTCGATCAGGACCGTTCGTCCTTGTTGGGAAGTTGATACCGGCGGTTGATTCTTCTGGTTGGTCACCCGGCAGGGAGCCTTCGCGTGAACTTTTCCTTGGAAGTGTTGCTTCTTCCCGTGGGCCTTGGTCGAATGTGTTGATCCACTGACTTTGATGAGCAGCGCCAGGGTGAAAATTGAAACAGAAATGTTTACTGCATGCACCGAGCTATGTTTTTTTTTCTTACATTTATAACTCAAGATTCACGGCCTTCTAATTTATCGTATAAGTCACATCTATATTAAATAATTTAAAAAAAAAATAAAAAAGATCAGAACACATGAATACTGTTAGGCTCATTTTCTTAATCGATTCTTTTTATTTTTAATTCCTTTGAGTCATCCTATGAAGATGTGATGTACATAGAATTTAAGGAGCACGAGACACATGTCAATTTTTTTTAAAAAAATTGAACTTGGTGCACACCTTAGATACGTAATAACCCAAGCCGTTCAACGAGCCTTTCTCAAACTGAAAACCCACTAACTATATGATTTATCTTTGGATCAAATCAAGCCCCTTGTCTCTTACTCGAAAGCATATTTAAATTAGAATTTTTTCATATATACATGAGAAGGGGAAATTGGTCAGACTTAATAAGGTCCAACACAAATCAACCCAAAAGTTCGGTACGTGACCTGTCAACGCACGCAAGAGGACTAGCTCGGGATCTACACCCCGTAGTTGTGTGTGCCCCCACCTTTCGGCACGAGTGGTGCACACCTCCAACTACTATCACTGCATTAATGACAGAATCATCCAGACAGCGAAGGAATGATAGGTCAACGCCCATGCCCCTACCCTATCATGTGAGTCGATCGGTGATTCATGTTTTTACAGTCAAGACAATCCCAACATCATCAAGTCAGAAGACGAAAGTCAACGAGACGAACTCAAAAAGTACCTTATAAATAAGATCCTGGCCAAATGACCAGGGAGATATACATTCTACACCTTACAAGATCTCATCTCTCTCGAATCTCTCGCCCTTCCCTAACCTAGTTAGGCCTCCGTCTCCACTTCTTGTGGATAGGCCTCCACGCCCTCCTTTCCGCTACACTCACTTCGAGTACTCTCCCCCTCAATCCATTGACTTCAGCTCCCTCTCCCTCCAAGCGCTCATGCACCATCTCTGGGCCCTACGTGTCACGCCCCGACGCGGAATATCGAGGCGCGATGAGTCGTAAACATTCGTGTCGATCAGAGCATGTATAATTGGGGGTCCAATCACAAAGTAGATGATAAGAAAATGATACTCTTTATTTCGCCAAATAAAATTTTACAACATCATTAAGCCTTAAGAAGCATAATACAACTCCCAAATATATTTAATTCTAGCAAGAGCAACAATTTAAACGTAGGTAATCTAAGTCAAACTTGTCCCTCTTTCACTCTTGCCCGTCCCCATTTGTTTGTGGTTCATCATCGGAACTACTTAAAACATTAACTGAAAACGCAGGGTGAGCGAAATACTCAGTAAGATTTATATCTCTATACTATGTAACTTTAAGTATTTAACATTTTAGATAAAATTATTGTGCTATGCCGAGAAATGTTACTAATCAAAACATGGAATATGAATAAGAGAGAGAGTAAAGGAAAACAAGTAGACAAGATATCAAGAGAAAAATTCAAGTAGAGAACGATCATGTAGCAAGTATTGTCATGGAATTGGCCATTTCACCCAAACACGTACAAGTCAAGTATTTTATGTAATTTCAAGTACTTTCAAGTATTCAAGCAAGTCAAATACTTCACGAATTGTAGAATGTCATAAATGAATCTAGCAAGTCAAGCACTTCGGTGCAATGTCACACCATGTCAATAATAGTTCTCATAGGCACAAGTACTTTCGGGCGCTCCCCCCGGGACCAGACCGGGCCCCATTAACGTCAGACATTGAGGTTATGGATCATAGATCTCAAGTATATTTAGACATCCACATAATATGTATGGCCAAAGAATTTCAAGGTAAAGCTCATGAAATAAAGTACGGATCACTGTTTTAAAACTCGACCCGGCCCGACCGGTCCGACCGGTTAACATGTAACCCAGTCCCAAAATCGAGTTAGAATAATACCTAAACCGTTTTAGACCCAAAATCCGGTTAAACCCAGTCAACCCGGTGCAACCCAGCCGACCCGCTAAAATCGGAGTGACAAAACCGGGTCCGACTCCTAGGCATATTTTTTATTTGTTTATTTTTTACATTTTAATTTAGCATGAAAAAATATAGGAGATGAAATTTTTCACAAATGTTATGAACAATTTGGAAGGAAAATTACAGTCAGCTCATTGTAAATAGACATGCCAAGTATTTGTTTATATTTGAATTATTTACCCAAGATACTATTTAATGTTATTTGCTTATCTGCTTATTTATGAATTTTACATCTTATCCTAAGAGGGAGATGAAGACAAGAAAGAAGATGAAAATTTAGATGAACAAGAAATTTGGCTTCACACACCATGAAACTTGTGTCTCATGAGATGTTAATTGTAGTTGATAAATGGTCATATGTAGTGTTTATTTAATATAATTTTTTTTAGACTATTTCAGTGGTTGTTTAATGCACTTATTTTAATTTTTACAATATATGTTTAAGTGTTTGTTTCATATTTCTAACTCAAGGTATCTTAAAATTTTATGATAATTTATAATATTATTATAAACGGTTCTAGTCTAACGGGTCACGGGTCAACCCGAACGGTTAAACCATTGACCCGTGATCCACTAACTTAACCGGGTCAAGCTCCGGGTCGGGTTTTAAAACCATGGTACGGATTTGGCAAAAATTATCATTCAGGGAACATGTAATATAAGATTTCAAGTAGTTGTAAGAGAAGTTCAAGCATGATTTAAGGCATAATGTTTAACGACATTAAGATAATAAGAAAGCATCATGTTTAACGTGTTGAAAATAAACAGTGTAGCAGGGCAACATCATGGCAACAATCGGACATTAACAAATACATGGCAAACCATAGCACAAGTACATACGGGATTGATTCAATCAAGGACGACCATGAAATAAAATTAATAAGCATGATTACAGAGTAAAGCATGATAAAAAGACAATTAATATGAAATACACAATGTAAAGTAGAAGCGCCTCAAAGAGACTCACCTTAGAGAAGATATCGCCCCCAATAGAAAGGTGCGACTGATATGGCGATCTTCCCTCAAGATACGACTACCTACACGGGATTCTTAAGCTCACTCTCAAGAATCTCGTAAACATGTTATGTGTGAAACCTAGATCTCTTCAGAAGGAAAATACAAAAGTTGAAGAGCATGCACCAAACACCGCAGAAAGAGGGCCGCTAGAGAACGGTAGTACAGGATGACGTCGGAGTGCGCGAACAACGACAAGAAAGATGAAGTCCCACGCACAGCGAGCGGCAATAATCGCGGCGAAGAGAGCGATGACGACGACCCGCAATCGCGACAGGGAGACGAGAGAGAGAGAGTCGACACGCGAACGATTCCTCTGGGAAGTAAAAAGCACATACAGAATAACCCGTGATTAGAAAAATGCTAATCACCCCTTTTGTGCCCACGCCCGCGACGGTTCGCCTCCAAACTGCTAGTTCGGAGACCATTCTTTCTCTCTAAGAAAGGGTGAAACAGCAAAAAGAATCCAAAAAAAGGTGCCATGGCAAGCCGGGTGGACCTGCACCTCACACACGTGTGCCCGCCCAGCCCGGCCCGGCGCGTGCATGCGTGTGGTAGGTCCTAGCTTACTTCCAGACATAGTCTAAGGGGCCCTAGGAACTATAAGGCCTCCTCACCTCTTTGTGTTTTCCCATACGAAATTAAAGTCCCCATTCAAAACACAACACTTGAAGTAGAACCCTTTAGAAAATATTTGAGTTTCCTTTCCTTAAATGTGATCCCAACCTTCTTCAACCCAATATTCCCCCACAAACTCGAGATTTGATAAAAGGGAACATACAAAGAGATATTAACATATCATGCTTTCAGCAAAGGTACCTTTCAGGTTTGAACCTTTACCTTAGTGTTCCAATTTTCACCCCCACAGAATTGAAGTGAACTGAATCTTGAACTTAATTCTTTATGTGAGAGTTACTTGTTGGAAGACAACATGATATAAGGCTTCATGGGTAGCAATAAGAGTAACCGATGCTTTTAAAGGCCATGCGCGCTGTCCTGATTCATGAGTACGTTCAGGAACAACCCAATTCCTTAACTGTGGCCTCATAGTAATACTCATTTAGGTGGGCTTATCCAAGGATGCACTGCTAACATCCTGTCTTACCAGGCTTGAACCCATTAAAAGTATACAACTTAACCTTAACTTGCAGTAGCAGGCACTAGCTTGTTTAAGATTACATGAGAGGAACTCAGATACAAAGTATCTATCTAAATAAGTGCCTTCCAGTCCTCTCAGTAGCTTGTTATTACCACATTGAACCTTCTTTGTAAGATCTCTACTCAGATAGGTTGGGTTGCCACTACAGGAGAACAATTGATGGGTTTCAGCCCCATCCCCATCCTAAACTTTTGGACTTTATTTTTATTTAATCCTTTAGTCAGAGGATCAGCTGTGTTGTCTTTGGTACCAACAAAATTCACAGCTATCACTCCCTGAGACACTAATTCCCTTATAGACTTAAGTCTGAGTTGAATGTGTCTCCTTTCCTTTTGATTGTACTTTGAATTTTAATCTTTACAATTGTGGTCATATTGTCACAATGCACAGAGATCGTAGGTATATGCTTACTCATCAGAGGGAGTTCAAAAAGAAGACCACTGATCCATTCAGCCTCCATACCAGTAGTGTCCAGAGCACACAACTCAACCTCGAATGTAGATCGAGACAATATGGTCTGTTTAATCGACCTCTAGGTGACTGCACCACCTCCCAGAGTAAAGACATACCCTGTAACACCATTGCTCCATGAGTTTTCAGCTATCCAACTTGTATCACTATATCCCTCAATAACAGTAGGGAATTTTTAAAAATGCAAGCCTAGGGTCATGGTACCCTTCAGGTATCTCAGCACCCTATCCAAGCCTTCCCAGTGAGTATGGTCAGGACAGCTTGTGTATCTATTGAGTTTAGACACAACATATGAAATGTCTGGTCTAGTACAGTTTGCCAGATACATTAAGCTTCCTATGACCTGAGAATACCACAATTGAGACACAAGATCACCACTCTTATTCTTGCAGAAGATTCTAGAAGGATCATAGGGTGTGCAGACAGATTTACAATTCTGATAGCCAAATTTCTCTAAAACTTTCTCAACATAGTGAGATTGAGAAATTGCTATCCCTTCAGCTGATCTAGTAAGAGTCAGTCCCAGAATTACATTTGCCTCACCCATATCCTTCATTTCAAATCTGCTACTTAAGAATGATTTGGTCTCAATTATAATTCCCAAATTGCTTCCAAACAACAAGATATCATCTACATATAGGCATAAAATTACACATTCATTACCCTTAACTTTGTGATAGATACACTTGTCAAACTCATTGACTATAAAGTCAAATGACATGATAGTCATGTCAAAATTTCCATGACATTGCTTAGGGGCTTGTTTCAAACCATACAGAGACTTGATAAGTCTACAAACTTGCTTTTCACTACCTGGAGCCACAAATCCTTCAGGCTGATCCATATAAATCTCTTCATAAAGATCACCATTAAGAAAGACAGTCTTGACATCCATTTGATGGACAGTCAGATTATATAAGGAAGCAAGTGCTACAAGCATCCTGATTGTGGTCATCCTAGTGACAGGGGAATAGGTATCAAAGTAATCTATCCCCTCCATTTGTTTGAAACCCTTAGCCACAAGCCAAGCTTTATACTTGTCAATGGTTTCATCTGGCTTTAGTTTCTTCTTAAAGACCCATTTGCATCCAATGGTCTTTGAACCAGGAGGAGGATCAACTAATTCTCAAGTGCCATTAGCAAGAATGGAGTCAATTTCACTCTTAATGGCATCCTTCCAATGCCTAACTTCAGGTGAAGCCATAACATCTCGAAAAGTTGGAGGGTCACCCGTGATCTGATAAGTGACAAATTCACTTCCAAAATCCTTGGCAACCCTTTGTCTTTTACTCCTTCTTGGTTCAACTTCTTCCTGATCACTAGTATCAAGATGACGTCATGATGCATCAGCCCCCATATTTGTCATTCTTTCCACATGTTCTGGAATAGAATCAGATGTAGAGGCTACGGTCTCAGAAGACAGATGTTGAGACACACCAGTCTTCATGAGAAAAATATTTTCGAAGAACGTGACATCTCAAAACTCGACTATAGTGTTAACATCTATGTCAGAAAATTTTGATTTAATAACCAGAAACCTATATGCATAGCTATTTTCAGCATAGCCTAAGAAGATGGCGTCAACTGTCTTAGGCCCTAGTTTCTTTCTCTTGTGCTCAGGAATAAGTACCTTTGCAAGGTACCCCCACACTTTGAGAAATTTCAAACTATGTTTCCTATTTCTCCAAAGTTCAATTGGACTACTGTCTTTATGTTTCAGGGGAATATAGTTCAGAATAACGTAAACCGTATTCAATACTTCCTCTCACATATACTTAGGTAGTCCCGAACTCTGCAGAAGAGAGTTGACCATGTCTATAAATACCCGATTATTCCTTTTTACTATCCCATTAGACTGAGGAGAGTATGGAATAGTTGTTTCATGAATTATGCCATGATCTTGGCAATATTCCACAAACAAACTAGAAGTATACTCTCCTCCTCTATCAGACCTCAACCTTTTAAGAACTCGGCCAGATTGTGTTTCTGCTTCCTTTTTAAAGATGATAAACTTTTGCAATGTCTCATCCTTAGACCTAAGCAAAAGCACATAACGGTATCTACTACAGTCATCTATAAAAGTAATGAAATATTTTTTCTGATCCCTTGTTAACACACCATTAAACTCACAGATATCTGAATGCACTAGATCTAGAATCTCTGAATCTCTAATCAGAGAATGAAAAGATTTTCTAGGTTGTTTAGCCTGTACACAGATATCATATTTCTTGGTTTTATCAACAATATGCTCAGGAATCAATTTCAAGTTCATCATACATTTCAAAGAATTGAAATTAAGATGTCCTAAACGTCCATGCCATAATTTAGATGCATCTACAACATTATAATTAACAGGAACAAAAATAGAACTTAAAGCATTATCAACTATATTTCTGTCCACCGCATGATCCATAAAAATCTTAAACAAACCATCAGAAAGATAACCTTTAGCAACAAAAGTTTTCAACCGGAGTGCTGTGACGGCCCGAGAATCCGATTACTGGGGAAGGCCCGATAACCCGAGACTCGCACCGCCGCCCACGAGCCGGGAGGGCTCGGAAGAGCTAAAAAGGAGTGTGGAGGCACAAAGGAATAGGAAATAAAGCAGGACAATTCAACAATTAACAGAATTAAACAACTACTACAGAGTCCAGTCCAACAGAAAGTACAGTCCAAAGCAGTAAAACGTACCACGTGCCAAGTGAACACTCGGCCCGGCAAGCTGGCAACTAAGAACCTCCGCACAGCACCCCCGAACCCCGAGGCAGAACCGCCGCACCTGAAACGCAGGGGTGAGCCTCCTGTCACTGGCCCAGTAGGGATCCCGCGGAACCCCAACTGAGAAACAACGGTAGAAGGAAAGCTACGCTAGCAAGACGGCAACGAAAGAAGTAACCACAAAAGCAGGAAAGTAACTACGGTGGCCGACAAAACCTCGGTCCTACAGCTACTCCTACTGTACCAGAAAACACCACCTAGTCTCCCGTCGAGGGACAACCAAGCCACGCGCCTGACCACCCGATCCCACGATCGGGGACCACCAGACACGAACCGCCCTAGCCATGCTACTAGGAAAACGCCATGCTACCTCCGTAGCGGAGGCCTGCCCTCGAAAAGGGCCTGAGCCAAAACCACACGGTCAGGAAACACGGTCACGACCTCACCGTCGTGAACACAACACTGTCTGGAGAAAGGCCCTCGGTGACGCTCACCGGAAACCCCAGACCTCGACTCCGGGAACACTCCCAAAATCACTCACGAAGTCTCGTCCCGCGGACAGAAACAAAACCCGGTGCACGACAACTCACGTCACGTGACAGGAGCACCACCCACTAGAAGAACGACCGGCTGCGTCCCCTGACGTCTTACACCGCGTCACAAGTGTCTAGCTACGACGCCCCAGACGTGAGACTCAGACACACACAGTAACCAGTACCACATAACAAGGACTAGTTGGGGTCGCGCCTACCGGCGCTGTCCGACGCCCCCAACCTCGTGTGCACACTCAGACCATACGCCCTAGGCCTGTCCTCTAGCTGGTATTTCCCCCTAAACCAGGACTCGGAAGTACGCGGGGGCCTTGCGGTAACCAGCCTACTCACCGCCTCTCTCGGGTACGCCGCTCAGCCACTCCCAGGCGAGCCAGCACACGCGTGCAGTGGGAAAGCTACGACTAGTGGTAGGGTCACAGAACGTGGACACTGAAACCACGCACGCACTCATTATGAGTAACACGGAGTAACCGGTGGCACGACGCCACCAGACTCTGGACAGCCCACTAAACCTACAAACCCAACGGCCTTTGAGTCACAAGACTCGAGGTCAAGCCCGTTGCACATGACAACATTGAGTCGTCAATCTGGCCTAATCCCTAGGTCCAAAACCACAATGCGATAACTCACGAGGTCAAAGGTCAGCCACTGGGTCACAACTGGGTCGACCGGAGACCAACACAACACAGCCGGAACGCTAGAAGGTCACCCGGACCCTTAAACTCACGGGTACGCAAATCAAGGTAAATGGAACCTCCGGACACCCAAAGACACGGTCACGGAACTCCACGAGGTACCCGGGACACACACGGCCTAAGGGGAGCACGATCAGCCGCAAACCGCTTGCCCCGGGTAGCCTGGCTGGTCACCTCCAAGAACACGCTATAGGTGCATAGCGCGTTCAGGCAGAACGCGCTATACACCCTTAGCGCGTTCAACAAGAACGCGCTACAGGTCCATAGCGCGACCAGACCAGGTCGCGCTATGATCTTATAGCGCGACAACAAGAACGCGCTAGGGCTGTAAGGTGCGACCCGAACAGCCTTACTGTTCATCTTCTCCGATGAACGCGCCCCGTCGGGGCAGCGCGACCATCAAGAACGCGCTACCTGAGGGTAGCGCGTTCTCAGTCCGCGCCCGAAACACGGTGAGAACCACGAAGAAATCCATTCCACGCCCTGATCACCCCCGGGTGATGGGGAAACAAAGGGGGTAACATTCCCCAACCTCCCTAGCACTGAGGGGACCCATTTAAACCCCAAAGATCAAAACACAAGATTCGGCTCAGTCCCAAAAAATATGCATTTTTCCCAAATCACCCCGTTTAGCCCACTCGGCTCACCACGGCCTACAAAACTCGCGGGAAATGAAGTACGTGGGTTGAGGGTCCATCTCCCTACCTCCACCGAAGAAACGACGCGCCGTGGACGCCGGTCCACGAAGAAAACGCCGTTGAAGCCTCGCCGTTCCACGAACCCACGGCCGAGCTTCACCACGCCTCCACCGCCTCGATCCTCATCCATCCTCGCCCGTGCCTCGCCCGCGCCGTCCCCGCCTCGCCCACACTCCACCCCGTCGGCCGTCGGAGAGAGAGGGAGGGAGGAGAGAGCGTGAGAAGAGAGAGGGAGAGAAGAGAGAAATGAGAGAGGAGAGAGAGAGAAAAGGTTATATATATATATAAGAAAATCCAGAAATTCTCAAAAATATCAAAAAATAGAAAATCACGTTTCCGCGATCTTCGGAACGCACCGATCGCAATGGTACTACTCGCGCCCTGGTGAACGGCCCGGTTCACCCGCAACGAGGTTCCGAAGGAATTACCGAAACACACACCGGGAATCAGAAAACACACGCGGAAAAGCCGCGGAACGCTTCCGGGCCTCCGAAACAACTCCGGATCGTGCCGATCCGAACACGAAAGATGTCCGAAATGAAATTTCGGACACAACGGAGTCGGACACTCCGAGAAACCAGATCCGAGACCCACGAACAAGGATCCAAAAAATCCGGGGCATTACAGCCCTCCCCCCTTAAAGGAATTCCGTCCTCGAAATTCAAGACCTAGCACGAAGTCCCAGGGGAAGAACACTGAACCAATTGACACGCTGTCAGAGCCCCAGCACAGAAAACCTCGATTCTCATGAAGACACCTATCATGAGGGATACAGCCAGACCATAATCACGAACAATGCCATGCCCCGCACACCGCGCACACACCGGCCACCAGAGCAGGCATAACACAAGGGCACAAGTCTGGTATCATCTCAGACACAACGGAAAACACCCACAGCATCGCTGCTACCCTCTCGCTCACCGAGGGAACGCAATCCTCACCACGAAAACCAATCCACCGGTCAACGCCCATACTCGGTGGACCAACCACACGCCAGCTTCACAACCCGCTGATCGATCTCACACCCTGCACCAGGGACGGCCAATCACTGAGCTTCCACCAGCTCACACCTCAGAAACGGCCACCAAAAGGCCTCGCTTGCACGCCGCTCTCTCCATTCTCAAGCCCTTACAACCAGCATCTTCTGTCTCTGAAAAGACCGTCCACTGGTCACCAGACATTCACCAACGGGAAACCTCCGCTTGCTCAGCTTCTTCCTTCTTTCCTGGTCCCCGACCGGGTCCGAAGGAACCATTCCAAACCTCAGCAAGCCACCCATCGACCCTCACACAGACCGACCTCGCATCTCGAGCCGCACTCCTCTCGGACGCCGCGCCGGACCTCGAACATCGTACCAACTCGACCCTCTCGGGGAGCACAACGAAACCAAATAATAAGATCCTGGTGTCTTCAGTCATCACCTCACTGGACTCAGACTCACAGGGGAACCATCCCATGCTGGTCACCAAACCAGGGACAACCATTGCGACACCAACGTCCTATCGAGGACCACCAATCCGACGCCAATCTCACAAAAAGGTCTTCGCCCACAGGCGTCACTCTCCCATCTGGTCTCATCAAACCCTTCGATCAATCCAAGTGGACACCTGCCAATCCCGACTCCCGCCCTTATCACAGAGCCACGGGACACACAACCTCTTACGATCTATGACACACTTCTCAAAAACACGATCTCATCCACGAACGCAACCTCCAACGCAAGAACAGGGTACTCATACGGCAACCTCGCCAGCATATTTCCCCAACTCTCCTCCTGCCAATGCCATGAACCACAATATCTCAAGCAACGGCACGGCAACATGTCTCACGCCACCGGAGACAACGCATATCAAGGAACCAATCCTCCGCTGCTCTGCACTTCCTCAGAAATCCGCCCGCAGCAACCAACGCTACGATCCGCGCACTCCGATCCACACGCACAGCCATCACATCGACAACTCGGGATCCACCAACTCGACAGCCATCTACAACCCCGCATACTCCGATCCTCCTCACCTCGGGAACCACAACACCAACCGCAAATCTCGCGCACACCGCCCAACCGGCACTCGTCCTTCCGGAACAGCGCCAGCACCCTTACACATCAGGGAATGGGCAATGCTTCTCACATGCAACCATCTTGCCAAAACGCAGAACGTGTCTCACACGGACTTCATGGCACACGAAGGCCAATCAATCCGGACGCACAGTGCAAGACGACGAACCTAACCCAACACCATCTCTCCAACCAAAGGAGAAACCAGTGTACTTCCGACCAACGGAAGAACTCCACGCTCGACCTGATCTCGAACCTCGCGCACGCTGGAAATAGCACCATCCAACACCAAGGAAAACCTTGCTTCCATCAGGTCAGCGCCTCCGACACACTCGACGAGTGCCACGTCGGACCACAATCACAACATCTCTCGATGCACCACCACTGCAATTCCTCGAACTGCAACACACCACGCCAAGAGCCGCAACACGAGCCATAACGACAACCGCCGATGCTCGTTCTCGAGTCCCGAACTCACCGTGGAGCCTTCACATCTCAAGCCAACTCCAGGGCGAGTACAACCCAATCGCACACAAGAGCGCAAGAGCAAGACTTACTGGGACACCACAGCCCAATCCTGCCTCGAAATCCGTAAAACAGTCAGAACCGACACGTCATTTCTGACGCCACAGAGCACGGCAGGACATCAGGCTCGATGAAACGGCAGCTCACCAAGAAGATCCTCCGCTCACCCGAGCACACTTCTCGATCAGAACACCCGCTCTGCCGCCTTAACCACGACCTGAACACCTCAGGGGCTGGACAAACCTCAAGCTGGAGTGGCCAAAACCAACAGCAGCTCCCTCCGAGCACGCTCACGGCCACTTAACCACGAACAGTCCTCTCCAGCCACCTGACCATGCTGCAGGTTCCTCGAACGCAGCGCCGCGAACTCACGCCTGCCAGCCACCTCTGCCCAACGCAGCACAACCAGGGCCACCACCGATGAGGGAGAAGCTCTCAACCTCGATCCTTAGACCCCATGCTGGCACGAAAGCCGCGAACAGCAACCACCTTCACAGCGCCAAACAGCGCACTCAAGCTCTCAAGCGAGAAACTAGGCAGAAAACAAGCACGAAACCCTATGCCAGCTGCCGACTGTACTGGACCTTATGGACTCTGATCACTGCAATATCTCGAATTCCGATGCACGTCCACAACCACGCTCTGATACCAGCTGTGACGGCCCGAGAATCTGATTACCGGGGAAGGCCCGATAACCCGAGACTCGCACCGCCGCCCACGAGCCGGGAGGGCTCGGAAGGGCTAAAAAGGAGTGTGGAGGCACAAAGGAATAGGAAATAAAGCAGGACAATTCAACAATTAACAGAATTAAACAACTACTACAGAGTCCAGTCCAACAGAAAGTACAGTCCAAAGCAGTAAAACGTACCACGTGCCAAGTGAACTCTCGGCCCGGCAAGCTGTCAACTAAGAACCTCCGCACAGCACCCCCGAACCCTGAGGCAGAACCGCCACACCTGAAACGCAGGGGTGAGCCTCCTGTCACTGGCCCAGTAGGGATCCCGCGGAACCCCAACTGAGAAACAACGGCAGAAGGAAAGCTACGCTAGCAAGACGGCAACGGAAAGAAGTAACCACGAAAGCAGGAAAGTAACTACGGTGGCCGACAAAACCTCGGTCCTACAGCTACTCCTACTGTACCAGAAAACACCACCTAGTCTCCCGTCGAGGGACAACCAAGCCACGCACCTGACCACCCGATCCCACGATCGGGGACCACCAGACACGAACCGCCCTAGCCATGCTACTAGGAAAACGCCACGCTACCTCCGTAGCGGAGGCCTGCCCTCGAAAAGGGCCAGAGCCAAAACCACACGGTCAGGAACACGGTCACGACCTCACCGTCGTGAACACAACACTGTCTGGAGAAAGGCCCTCGGTGACGCTCACCGGAAACCCCAGACCTCGACTCCGGGAACACTCCCAAAACCACTCACGAAGTCCCGTCCCGCGGACAGAAACAAAACCCGGTGCACGACAACTCACGTCACGTGACAGGAGCACCACCACCACCCACTAGAAGAACGACCGGCTGCGTCCCCTGACGTCTTACACCGCGTCACAAGTGTCTAGCTACGACGCCCCAGGCGTGAGACTCAGACACACACAGTAACCAGTACCACATAACAAGGACTAGTTGGGGTCGCGCCTGCCGGCGCTGTCAGACGCCCCCAACCTCGTGTGCACACTCAGACCATACGCCCTAGGCCTGTCCTCTAGCTGGTATTTCCCCCTAAACCAGGACTCGGAAGTACGCGGGGGCCCTGCGGTAACCAGCCTACTCACCGCCTCTCTCGGGTACGCCGCTCAGACACTCCCAGGCGAGCCAGCACACGCGTGCCGTGGGAAAGCTACGACTAGTGGTAGGGTCACAGAATGTGGACACTGAAACCACGCACGCACTCATTATGAGTAACACGGAGTAACCGGTGGCACGACGCCACCAGACTCTGGACAGCCCACTAAACCTACAAACCCAACGGCCTTTGAGTCACAAGACTCGAGGTCAAGCCCGTTGCACATGACAGCACTGAGCCGTCAATCTGGCCTAATCCCTAGGTCCAAAACCACAATGCGATAACTCACGAGGTCAAAGGTCGGCCACTGGGTCACAACTGGGTCGACCGGAGACCAACACAACACAGCTGGAACGCTAGAAGGTCACTCGGACCCTTAAACTCACGGGCACACAAATCAAGGTAAACGGAACCTCCGGACACCCAAAGACACGGTCACGGAACTCCACGAGGTACCCGGGACACACGGCCCAAGGGGAGCACGATCAGCCGCAAACCGCCTGCCCCGGGCAGCCCGACTGGTCACCTCCAAGAACGCGCTATAGGTGCATAGCGCGTTCAGGCAGAACGCGCTATACACCCTTAGCGCGTTCAACAAGAACGCGCTACAGGTCCATAGCGCGACCAGACCAGGTCGCGCTATGATCCTATAGCGCGACAACAAGAACGCGCTGGGGCTGTAAAGTGCGACCCGAACTGCCTTACTGTTCATCTTCTCCGATGAACACGCCCCGTCGGGGCAGCGCGACCATCAAGAACGCGCTACCTGAGGGTAGCGCGTTCTCAGTCCGCGCCCGAAACACGGTGAGAACCACGAAGAAATCCATTCCACGCCCCGATCACCCCCGGGTGATGGGGAAACAAAGGGGGAAACATTCCCCAACCTCCCTAGCACTAAGGGGACCCATTTAAACCCCAAAAACACGATCAAAACACAAGATTCGGCTCAGTCCCAAAAAAACATGCATTTTTCCCAAATCACCCCATTTAGCCCACTCGGCTCACCACGGCCTACAAAACTCGCGGGAAATGAAGTACGTGGGTTGAGGGTCCATCTCCCTACCTCCACCGAAGAAACGACGCGCCGTGGACGCCGGTCCACGAAGAAAACACCGTTGAAGCCTCGCCGTTCCACGAACCCACGGCCGAGCTTCACCACGCCTCCACCGCCTCGATCCTCATCCATCCTCGCCCGTGCCTCGCCCGCGCCGTCCCCGCCTCGCCCACACTCCACCCCGTCGGCCGCCGGAGAGAGAGGGAGAGAGGAGAGAGCGTGAGAAGAGAGAGGGAGAGAAGAGAGAAATGAGAGAGGAGAGAGAGAAAAGGTTATATATATATAAGAAAATTCAGAAATTCTTAAAAATATCGAAAAATAGAAAATCACATTTCCGCGATCTTTCGGAACGCACCGATCGCAATGGTACTACTCGCGCCCTGGTGAACGGCCCGGTGGCCCCGCAACGAGGTTCCGAAGGAATTACCGAAACACACACCGGGAATCAGAAAACACACGTGGAAAAGCCGCGGAACGCTTCCGGGCCTCCGAAACAACTCCGGATCGTGCCGATCCGAACACGAAAGATGTCCGAAACGAAATTTCAGACACAACGGAGTCGGACACTCCGAGAAATCAGATCCGGGACCCACGAACAAGGATCCGAAAAATCCGGGGCATTACAAGTATTATAACTTTATTACATTTAAAGTTAAGTTCATAACCCTCTCTCACTAAAATAGAACCAGATAAAATGTTCCTCCTGACACTAGGAACATGGTAAACTAGGGAAAGAGTAAGAACACGATCTAAAGTAAACTTCAGGTTCACTCGTCCAACTCTAAGCACCCTAGTAGTACTTCCATTTCCCATCATCATGGAGCGATCCTGAGTGGCCTGATAAGACACAAAATTAGCCCGGTCAGCACACAAATGCACATTGGCTCCAGTGTCCACCAACCATTCATTTGGTTCATAAATAGCAAACAACTGAGGGTTAAGAGAAACATACTCAGCACCAGAAGAAGAACCTCCTGTCACTACATTGATCTGTGCTGAGATTTCATTGGTAATTTGGGTCTTCTTCAGCAATTACTCTTTCCTTCTGGGACAATCATTTCGCATGTGACCCTTATCACCATATAACCAGCACTGTCCGAGTGTCTTCTTCTTCTTTATCTTTCCCTTGGATTTCATCTATGAAGTGGAATCAACCTTGGCCTTACCTTTTAAATCCTTACCCTTAGCTTCATTATTAGGCTTGCACTTGCATCCACAGGCATGTTGGGCTTCTCCTTCTATGTTCCTCTTCAATGGCTATAGCCCTCATCAAATCATTAAGAGAGATGGCCCCTTTGCGGTGTTTGAGGCCCATGTCAAAATCCTCCCAAGATCTAGGCAACTTCTCTATGATGCACATGACTTGGAGCTTTTCAGGCATTTTCATATCTGCCTCAGCCAAACCATGGAACATAAGAAGAAGCTCATGTGCCTGCTCCCCTATAGATCTGTTCTCGACCATCTGGAATTTAAGGAACTTACCAACGGAGTACTTTTCTAGATCTTGGTCCTCGATATTGTACTTCCGATCAAGTTCATTCCACAATGCTTTAATAGTGTTAAAGGTGGAAGTACTATATACATCAAACAGGACATCAGACAGTGAAGTTAAAATGCATACATGTCCCAGTCTGTCTTTAGTATTCCATTCTTCAACCCTCTTAGCACTCTCAGGGTCATTCTGATCCAGCATAGGGGGGTCCGATTCTATCAATGAGATTAGGGCAACCATAGTGAATCACATCTTCATGCGTTGTTGCCAACGCTCAAAGTGTTGCCCAAAAAACTTCGCGGGCATCCCATACACGTCCACTCGGGTTCCAAAGCTCATTGAAGATGATGATGCCATGAATGATATCTTCTCTAAGACTATTGGAAATAAACAGTGTAGTAGGGCAACATCATGACAACAATCGGACATTAACAAATACATGGTAAACCATAGCACAAGTACATACGAGATTGATTTAATCAAGGACGACCATGAAATAAAATTAATAAGCATGATTACAGAGTAAAGCATGATAAAAAGATAATTAATATGAAATACACAATGTAAAGTAGAAGCATCTCAAAGAGACTCCTCTTAGAGAAGATATCGTCCCCACTAGAAAGGTGCGACGGATATGGCGATCTTCCCTCAGGATACGACTACCTACACGGGATTCTTAAGCGCACTCTCAAGAATCTCGTAAACATGCTATGTGTGAAACCTAGATCTCTTCAGAAGAAAAATACAAAAGTTGAAGAGCATGCACCAAACACCGCAGAAAGAGGGCCACTAGAGAACGGTAGTACAAGACGACGTCGGAGCGCGCGAACAACAACGAGAAAGACGAAGTCCCACGCACAGCGAGCGGCAATAATCGCGGCGAGGAGAGCGATGACATCGAACCACGATCGGACAGGGAGACGAGAGAGAGAGAGCCGACTCACTGGCAATTCCTCTGGGAAGTAAAAAGCACAGACATAATAACCTGTGATTAGGAAAATGCTAATCACCCCTTTTGTGCCCACGCCCGCGACGGTTCACCTCCAAACTGCTATTTCGGAGACCATTCTTTCTCTCCAAGAAAGGGTGAAACAGCAAAAAGAAATCCAAAAAAAGGTGCCAGGGCAAGCCGACTGGACCCGCACCTCACACACGCGTGCTCGCCCGGCCCGGCCCAGCCTGGCCCGTGCGTGTGATAGGTCCTAGCTTACCTCCACTATTGTCTATAAGACATAGTCCAGGGGGCCCTAGGAACTACATGGCCTCCTCACCTCTTTGTGTTTTTCAATACGGGATTAAAGTCCACATTCAAAACACAACACTTTAAGTAGCACCCTTTAGAAAATATTTGAGTTTCCCTTTCTTAAATGTGCTCCCAACCTTCTTCAACCCAACATAATGACATTAAGCCGATAAGAAGGCATTGTGTTTAACGACATTAAGTCGATAAAAGAATTGGATTGATAGACAAGGCACGATCGACCTTTGCGAAAAACCTCGTAAAATGAGTTTAGATCAAGTTTTTCACAGTCGGGTGCTTAGCTAGAAAATCGAAGAATCCCAGTCAGGTAAGAGATGAGACAGTGGGAGGCTCCTCTCATATTCACGAGGTCCTAATTAAGGAACCACTTATTCACTTAAAGCGTTTGTCCGTGGACCTTTTCCTTAGACACCGTTCTTCATTGGAAATCTAGCAAGCTACGCGACTTGTCAAAAACACGGTAACGTGATAACACGGAAATCGTTAAAATTCGTATCGATCACGAGTTAAAGACATAAAGAAAAATATTTATCATTTATTTTATTTTCATCTTTCATTATTTTTTTCCATATAAATACATATATAAAATTTCGAGTTGCTACACTACATGTCTCTCCTTCTAGCGCTCTCCCTCTGTGTCGATGATTGTCTGATTTAAATATCGGAGGGCTGTTCACTATGATCTCTCTCACGGTTCTTTATGACACTTTCTTGTGCCTACAAATTTTCCCGAGATCATCTTCCTCCTCTCTCACTGAATAAATCTTAGAGATGTATCTCGCGGTCAGAGATATAACACATCTCAAACCTCTTCAATACCTTTGTTATAGAAGTGAAACTGTGTGAAAATCTATTGTGTATTTACATGTTACATGTGTATTGTCCATATATGAACTTAATAACATGTATAACCTTTTGATTAACTTCCGTCAAAGTATCTACGTAATATTCTCTCTTCTTCTTTGTCTTCCCTTATAAGAGATTATAAGGATTTATTATTGATAAGTGATCGCAAAACCATGCGTGACAATAAATCTATGCACAGAGGATATATATATATATATATATATATATATATATATATATATAAATGTAAAATAATTTTTCACATAATTTTATTTTTAAGAAAGGTATATATAAAAATACATTAAAATTTTACAATTTTGGTTTGGATTTATTCTACCTTTCAACAGGATGATAAGTATTGAAAGCTATTTTTGTAATTTTGAGTTTATTCTTAGCTTTCGCTTTTAACAATTTCAAATTATATATTTTTGATTTTTTTAATGTATATCCCTATTAAAAATATATTTGCACAAAAATCTATCTTATATTTAAATTTATTGATATACCCTTGATAGATAAAAATATTTGTAACGACAACCCCACCATAATAATATGTCACCGTGGCTAACCTTCGTTAAGTAGGTATTTACTGAAAGAAAATAATATTACACGGGTAGAGATATTCTACTAGATCGAAGCACAGAAATCAACGGGAATTAAGATCAAGAGGATCAAACACAGGTCGAAGCGCGTATTCACTTTCTTTAGAGTCGTTCCGCCCCTACTCCGGTGCAGATAGGCTTCACGACGGAACTTCTCCCAAGATACGACGACCCAGAACCGATGGCGACGCGAAGGTGCACTCCAACTCGCGTTGCCGGGGGCGAACACCACAGAGACCGACGGCTCTTGCAAGAGGAAGAAGACGAAGGGAGAGAGGAGTTCGTGAGAGATAGCTTTCGGGTTAGAGAGAACCGAAAACCGTGACTCTCACAGAAAACGACTCTCTTCAAATACCTCCTTGGGAAGCGACCCTAGACCGAGTCACACACAACCGCCCAAGGAGAGGAATCCGAAGAGACGCGGAGAGAATCCAAGAGACGCGTAGTCAAATGGTCAAAAAATAAAAGAAAAGAAAAATAAAATAATCTATTGAGAAACACACGCACGCACGACACGGCCACGGCAAGGCAAGGTAATTCGAGCGTGTGAAATAGAGGATACGGGCCAAGGAGCCTACTAGCCCAAACGGGCCAACCTCCATAGTCTCCTCAAAGGTATACACAATAAAGACACAAGTTCCAACTAAAAATAAATGGAAACTATTTCCATTTTTCAATGTGGGACTAAACAATATAAAGAGAGACTCAAACCTTTTAAAATTTAAACACAAATTCTAACATTTACTAAGCACCCCGTTAAGATTTTTTGCATATATAACTCTCTATGACAATCTATCTTTTATTTATATTTACTTATATATCTTTGTTAGGCAATTGCATTGTAACGTAGAATCTACTATTGCAGTATTGCTAGTACGTTCTTGTACACCCTTGTTAAATAATATGTCATGGCAAATCTTACCATAACTGTCTCTCACGGCTCCGTGACAGATAATTACAGTAGGGTTCTCCCTGATTAAGATTTGACAAATCAGGATGGGATGGGTCGAATCATTGAATCGTCGGTCTCGTCTCATCTCAATCACAGATCGAGACGATTAATCCGTGAGATGTAATCAAGACACTTTATATATTATTTTAATTTTTTTATAATAAATTAATTCTGTGATGTGATTGGTTAAAGGTCTCATAGTTAATTGTGAAATCTTCGATTTAAAACATATTTTTGGAGTGTTTTTATTCGATTTTTTGAAAAGGTATATTAAAAAAATGACGAAGTTGAGATTCAAACCCAAAGACATCAGTAAATCACATAATAATTAATCAATTGAGATAGAATTTTATTTGAATTATTTTATTTTATTATTTATATATATTATGATTTGCCGTCTCGGTACGTAACGATATTAACTTGTACCGTCTCATCCCAAACCGTGATCGGGACGGCCGATTCGATCGGGACGACAAATCATATATTTGACAATATATTTAGCTACGACGGTATACCAACAAATATAAACACAGGACTGATCTTTATGCAATTAATGATCTAAGGGGTATATAAGTATTATATAACTATATATATGTATAAAATCCTAACTCTTAGATGAGATAAAAATAGAATGATTATAAAAGAGTTGACTTTTATTAATTAGACCAATATAAGTTAATTATGATCAATTCTAATGAAACGTGGAAGCTAAAATTAACTTCCAACCGAGAATTCGACAAACGTACTCTTGGACAGACGCCTTTTAGATCTTGCAGAAGAACATCTTATATTAAAGTGAACTTAACTTAATGCGAGAAATCTTATATATATATTGAAGAGGTGAAATCTCGCGCTGGTTCCTGAGCGTCATGGTAATCACCAAGTTAGTGAACTGCAAGACAGGGAAACGGGTCAGAGGGCCCAGGGGATTCCCTGGGGCGAAACCCTCCGACGCTCAAGTCAGTAGAGCAATGGTGGGAGCAGCGATAGGGAGGAGAAGGTGAAGGCGCGAGATCCCTCTCCACCAATAGGGTGAAGTAATCCGTGCTCAGGAATTGGGGGTGGATCTGGACTTACCTTTCGCCGGAGGGTATCCCAGGTTTAAATAGTGCGCCGCCCTCTAGAGTCCTGCAAGCCGAGGGGTCTCCGGTGGAGGTTACGTCCTCGTCGTGGGCGTTTATGGCCTTATCGTGGGGGCGTTATCCTCGCGGGGAGGCCGGAGCTCCTAGATTTCTTGGCGCCCGGCCCGTTGTGGACTCTAACGGCGGGCGAAATCTCGCGCTGGTTCCTGAGCGTCGTGGTAATCACCAAGTTAGTGAACTGCAAGACAGGGAAACGGATCAGAGGGCCCAGGGAGATTCCCTGGGGCGAAACCCTCCGACGCTCAAGTGAGTAGAGCAATGGTGGGAGCAATGATAAGGAGGAGGAGGTGAAGGCGCGAGATCCCTCTCCACCAATGGGGTGAAGTGATCCGTGCTCAGGAATTGGGGGTGGATCTGGACTTACCTTTCACCGGAGGGTATCCCAGGTTTAAATAGTGCGCCGCCCTCTGGAGTCCTACAAGCCGAGGGGTCTCCGATGGAGGTTACGTCCTCGTCGTGGGCGTTTATGGCCTCATCGTGGGGGCGTTATCCTCGCGGGGAAGCTGGAGCTCCTGGACTTCTTGGCGCCCGGCCCGCTGTGGACTCTAACGGCTGCAATGATAAATATTTTATCGGTCGTACCGAGCTTAGAGGGGCCGACCCTACTTGGGCAATAGGCCTAGCTCGGTGAGGAGATGGGTCAGACAGACCGGCTAGCGCTTCCCTCCTTCCCACAGAAGTGGAGAGGGGGATTCCTGCAGCCCACTCAAAGAGCTGACCCAACTAGACCCAACAGGGCCCGATGAGGCAAGCTCGTCCAAGTGACAGCCCACATGGCCCACTTGGAAAATCCCAATAAAACAATGCTCGAGGAAACAACTCTCCTAGGTGGCCCCAAGGCTCAGAGAGCCCGAGCATCGGTCAGGTCACAGGAAGACCCGCGCACGAGCTATCCCTCCGCACGAAGGAGGGAAGCGCTAGCCGGTCTGTCCGACCAATCTCCTCACCGAGCTAGGCCTATTGCCCAAGTAGGGCCGGCCCCTCTAAGCTCGGTGCGACCGATAAAATGTTTATCATTGCAGCCGTTAGAGTCCACAGCGGGCCGGGTGCCAAGAAGTCCAGGAGCTCCGGCCTCCCCGCGAGGATAACGCCCTCACAATGAGGCCATAAACGCCCACGACAAGGACGTAACCTCCACCGGAGACCCCTCGGCTTGCAGGACTCCAGAGGGAGGCGCACTATTTAAACCTGGGATACCCTCCGGCGAAAGGTAAGTCCAGATCCACCCCCAATTCCTGAGCACGGATCACTTCACCCCATTGGTGGAGAGGGATCTCGCGTCTTCACCTTCTCCTCCCTATCGCTGCTCCCACCATTACTCTACTGACTTGAGCTTCGGAGGGTTTTGTCCCAGAGAATCCCCCTGGGCCCTCTGACCCGTTTCCCTGTCTTGCAGTTCACTAACTTGGTGATTACCACGACGCTCAGGAACCAGCGCGAGGTTTCGCCTCTTCATCTGGCGCCGTCTGTGGGAAACGCACGAAGAGCCAACATGGTGAGAAGGAGCTCAGGGAGGAGGTCCACCGGCGAAAGGGGTAAGGCCATGGTAGCAGCAGGGGATGGCCCTTCCAGGGCCTCACAGAACCCTCCCTCCAACGCCAGCATCCCCGCCAACGGACCACCACCCCCCCTGCGGCGGTGGGGCTACCCCCCTACGGTGGCGCCGAAGCCTTCCAGGCCCTCAACGCCAAACTGGATGTCCTCGTGGAACTCATGAAGACCCAGGCGACCAGGGATGCAAGGTCCCGTGCCCCGTCAGGGAGCCCCCCCGCAGGAGTACATCCCAGCACACAGTTGGGGGCCGCTTCACCCTCCGCGGCCAGCAGCTCATTCGTAACAGGGTCGGAGGACCCTCGCAAGCTCCGCCTCCGGAGCAAGAGGCCTCCTCCACGCCGAGGAAAGGAAGGCGGGGGACGCAACGGCTAGATCCGAAAGCCGACGTTCCAGGAGACCGCCAAGACGCTCCCCCCAGCCCCGCGGCACGACAGCAACCGGTGTTATCCCTCCGGCTGCAAGATTTCGAAAGGCGCTCCGCTACCTCCGCCCGGTCCAGTAGCTCGGCATATTCGATCTCCCAGCGACCGTCCAGCTCGAGGTGACGCAGACGCTCCTCTTCCAAGAGTTTACCCTTCCTCTCGAGCGACTCTCGGGCCTTAGCCAACTGCTCAGTCAGCGCCTCGGTTTCTAGCCGGCTCGCCCGTGCCAAATCCCTGATCACGGAGAACTCCCGTCGAAGCCCCTCATGCTCCTCGCTGAGGCGGGCCAGTTTCCTCTTGCACCCCCCGAGGGCCCAGGCGAGACTCGACCGCTCCGCCTTCGTCCGGGCGTACGTCTCCGCCATCAAGGCCGCCAACCGAGCCATGACTAGGCCGCCCTCCATGAGGACGTCGAGGACTCCGGAGGGGGAGTGGCGCTTGTCTCCCCCCCTCGTCCTTGCGGCAACCTCTCGGCAAACCCAATACAGGTCGCCCGAAACACCGAGCCTTTCCAAGGCCTCCGGCACGGAGATCTGCTCCCCACCGGACTCCCCGCCAGAAGGTTCGGCTCGAGCAATGGGGCCGACCGCCCCGCAAGCCGCGGTCGGTTGGGGTTGCAACGCCTCCTCGGGCGAACCCCCAACCTCGACCGACGCCACGGGATCGACCGCACCGGGAACTTCGAGCACTTGGGGCTGCGACGCCCTCGCAGGCGAACCCCCAACCCTATCTGTCTAGGCCCGCGCCTCGCCGCCCGAGACATCGCCGACCTCGACCGGTCTCCCGGTCTCGACGTCGGCTACTTCAGCATCGGCCCCCTCCATCCCCGGGGAGGGAAGAACCGACCCATCTCCGCTCTCTGAGGGGCCCCTGGTCTCCTCGGCCCCCTCTCGCCTGGTAGGTGGGGGAGCTGGCCAGGAAGGGTCGGCCCCATCTTGCCCCCGAGAGGGGAGCGCCGCCGAGCCAGAGTCGCCCCCGGCAGCGGTAGGAAGGCCAGCCTTCTTGGCCCGTTTCTTGGCCTTCGCGGCTTCCCGCAATTTTCCCTCCATGGGATCCTTGCGCTTCGCCCCGCTTGGCCGCGAAGATCCCTCGGAGGCCACCCCCTTGCCCTTATCCCGAGCTTGGGAACGACCCGCGGGAACGACAGGCTCATCAGCCGCCGAGTCATCCCCAAGATCGATGACCTCGGTGACCTCTTCCAAAGGTTCCCGCCGGATGTCTATAATGAAGAAGAAGATTCGGTTAAGAAGCGAAAAGGCGACCCTCCGACCCTGCAGAAGGATCCGAAGGGTGATACCTGATGGCTTGAGCTGCGTAAGCAGATGCTGCTCTACGTTCTCCAGCGTCACCAGCTCCTCAGTCGACCGGCGATTTGTCAACAAGCGAACGACGTATTCCTCCACATCGGCGGGGAACTCCTCCTGCCGCGGGGGAAGATTCGGATGGAAGTTGGGCATAACTTGGCACCTCCAGGATTCATCCACTGCTTCCGCCTTCACCCAGAAAAACTACCTCTTCCACCCTTTGTGCGAAGAATCCTTCGCCGCCAGCGGAATACAACTCCTATTCCTGCGCGCCTGAATAAAGTAGAAGCCTTTCCCCGCCGACGGATGTGCCTTCAGCTCGAAGAAATAATGAAAAAGATCAAGGGACGGGGGAACCCCCTGCAGGCGGCAGAGGATCCGAAAGGCAGACAGCAGAAGATACGAGTTGGCCACCAGCTGAACAGGCGCCAACACGAAAAAATTGAGAAGCTTCAGAACGAAGGGCTCGAAGGGGAGGCAGAATCCGCTTTTCCACGCCAGGAGAAAAGTACAGATATGGCCCGTGCGGCTATCCAAGCTCGTCTCGTATGGGGCAGCGGCTGCAAAGTTATATCGGAGAGGCAGGCGAAACCGATGCTCCAGTTTCTTCACATCAGCCTCCCCCAACTCGCTGCGATTGGGGACGGACTCCCGCCTCACCTGCTCGATTTCCGAGCACAGATCCGCCATAAATCTAGAAGAAGAACCTTCACGAGAGCCCGAAGACTCCGGGGGAGAAAGAAGCTGTCGGATCGCCTCCGCGGTTATACGCGCCAGCTCCTCAAATGCCGCCGCAAGAACTCGCTCCTCCGCTGTATCTTCACGGCACATGAAGGAGCCCCAGAAGCAAAGAAGTGGAGGGAAGGCCAAAAACCCTAGAAAGGCTGGGAGGACGAGCAGCGCCCTACGCCTATAAACCCTCGCGGGAGGCGGCGCGCCGCTCCAACCTCCGAGAAAAAGGGGGCCCCTTCATTTCAAATCCGTCAGGATCATTATAACTACGGGCCCAGGCGACCACTACACGTGGCTTCATAACGCCGACAGGATTCCACCCACCCGAGCCACGCCGGTCCAAAGCCTCGAAAAACTACTCAACCGAGCCCCCTTGGCTCGGGAGTAGGAGGGGGACAAGTGGAGAGGGGGATTCCTGCAGCCCACTCAAAGAGCTGACCCAACTAGACCCAACAGGGCCCGACGAGGCAAGCTCGTCCAAGTGACAGCCCACAGGGCCCACTTGGAAAAGCCCAATAAAACAATGCTCGAGGAAACAACTCTCCTAGGCGGCCCCAAGGCTCAGAGAGCCCGAGCATCGGTCAGGTCACAGGAAGACCCGCGCACGAGCTATCCCTCCGCACGAAGGAGGGAAGCGCTAGCCGGTCTGTCCGACCAATCTCCTCACCGAGCTAGGCCTATTGCCCAAGTAGGGCCGGCCCCTCTAAGCTCGGTGCGACCGATAAAATGTTTATTATTGCAGCCGTTAGAGTCCACAGCGGGCCGGGTGCCAAGAAGTCCAGGAGCTCCGGCCTCCCCGCGAGGATAACGCCCTCACAATGAGGCCATAAACGCCCACGACGAGGACGTAACCTCCACCGGAGACCCCTCGGCTTGCAGGACTCCAGAGGGCGGCGCACTATTTAAACCTGGGATACCCTCCGGCGAAAGGTAAGTCCAGATCCACCCCCAATTCCTGAGCACGGATCACTTCACCCCATTGGTGGAGAGGGACCTCGCGCCTTCACCTTCTCCTCCCTATCGCTGCTCCCACCATTGCTCTACTGACTTGAGCGTCGGAGGGTTTCGCCCCAGGGAATCCCCCTGGGCCCTCTGACCCGTTTCCCTGTCTTGCAGTTCACTAACTTGGTGATTACCACGACGCTCAGGAACCAGCGCGAGATTTCGCCTCTTCATATATATATATATATATAAGATTTTTTACATGAAAATTATTGTTAAATAGTTTTTTTAAAAAATTATTCCTATAAATATATCAGTAAATACATTATTACGTAAATCTGAATTATGTAAAAATATCATATTTATTTGAAGACATCACTTTTTTTATTAAAAATTTACAAAAGAATCAAACTTAAATAACATATACGCACCATTTAAATTAATCTAATGATACGTATGTTAATATAGTTCTAGGAATGATTTATTTATAAATTTACTTCTAACAATAATTTTTATGTAATATATATATATATATATATATATATTATCTGGACCCTTCAATATATGAGAGATCATCTCCTTGTATGTTGGTCCCATGCATTTAACGGTCCAGATATCAACCCCATAATAATTTACCATGAGACCAGCACCATGTGAATATTTCTTTTATATATATATATATATATATCCGATGGGGTCGGCACCAGGTGGTGCCGTCCTGGTGCCGGCACTATGAGATTGGCAGCCTGGTCTCTCTGGATAACCACTCGACACATTCTACAAGTAAACATGCATACACGAATAGGGAGAGGTGATTCAAAATATAGGTCTATAAGGAGATAAGAAGATGGAGATAGTGGTTTTTTTATTTAAAAGAAGCAAAATGAAACTCGATTTTTTGTCTTATAACTTGATTTTTCAACGCTTTTATTTGAATACAATATGTAATATACATTTAATGCACTCAATAAATTTATATGGACTGTTGATGAAGAAGGTTAAGAACTTCAAATGCCTAAAAAGGCTTAATGACCCATTTTCCCCGCCCACATGATAACAATTCCATGGTTTCATTTGCTTTAACATTCTAAAACGTAGAAACCTGCGAGCACAACAAGAATAACTTTGTGTAGGTATCTCTCCAGTCTTATTCGATGGTTTAACCTTTTAACGTATCTGATTATGATATATATATATATTTAAAATAACATCACATATATATAAAGAGCATGTTACAAATAAATTTTATTTTAAAAATAAAAGCATAAGTTCGTGGAATTCATGTTAAAAATAAGAATACATGTATATCTTTGGATTTTTCAACCCATTTAAGTGACCTTTTCTTATTCCTATTTCTAAAAAGGATTTTTTCAAAAATATTCTCTTTATAAATTATTTATAAAGTTAACTTTTCTACTTTCATTTTATTTTTAATATTCTCACTATGTTGTAATACTCTCAAAATGCTCTTGCCATTATCAACTGTTAGTATTTCATTAAAGTTTTTATTTAATTATATTTATTTTTAACTAATATTTGAAAGTCAAAATATCTTTAATCTTTTATAAAATTTTCTCTCTCTTCATATATTTACCTTTTTATCTCTCATTCTCTCTATTTGTATAAGGCTATTTTTATAAATAATTAATTATATAGATGAAAATGAGATATTCTGTAAAGTTTGTAAAGATATTTTTGATACTATATTAATATATTAATATAAGATATAAGAAGATTATTAAAAAATGTTAGAATAAAGCTGTAATATGGATACAACCCTTCCATTTTTCTAAAAACTATGACCTCGACACTTCGCTAAACAGGCGTTGGTTACGGGAAGAAGGCGAAGGCAGCACTTGCAGACGGCAGCGGCATCTCTTCTTCTCCTCCCGTTCTCCTCCTCCTCTTGCCCCCCCATCGCCCCCCCCCGCCCCCCAAAAAAAATCAAAGAATGGGATTCACATCGTTCACAGGGAGGCTGCTCTTCGCTTCCGTTTTCCTCTTCACCGCGTGGCAAGAGTAAGCAGCATTTCCCGATGTTCTCTTCCGTGTCCCGCCATCCCTTCTTTCGCTCGTATCTGTTCGACGAACGTGTACATGTGGGTTTTATCGGGGCCGGAACTGGGGAAGTTGGGGCATGGTCTTTTTATCTGCACAGGTCGTGGGTTTGTTTTTCTCTCCTTAAAGCTAGGACTTCCATGCAGGAAATCGTATATGCTGATCCTTTTTATGTGGCTGATGAAAGTGGTCAAAATTTGTCCAACAGCTGTCTGACAAATTTTAATGGGAAACAAGGGTATGGGTTTGTCAAGAAAGAAACTTTTTATGGCACATAATCCTAGCGAGGGATTACCACAGACCCGGATGGAATGAGGCTCCATTTTCTTTCACGCTGGCATGGCATTTTATGCTGGGCATATAGGGGAGGTAACAAGGTTGGACATCATTTGGGTTTAATTCTGTTGTGTTGTCAATCTGTTGTCTGGCTCGGTGCCAGCCTGATAAATCATGGTTTTGCCCATTTGCCTGGAACTAAGAAGAATGTTTAGAAAATGTCATCACATAATTAGTATGTATTTACATACTGAGTCAATGCCTCTGGAACTGGGTTCTAAACAACATATGCCAAGGTGTTTCTAGTTTAAGTTTAACCAGGGAGATGCCAAAATCGATATATTCCTGTTTCAGATTCCATGATGACCCAGTGCTGCCTTGCTGGATGGAGCTAGGACAGAGGTTGGAAACGGTGCTAGCAATTTCAACTCATGTAAGCAACAAACAAAGACATCTTTGGATAATCTATGAATTACTAGGTTAAAAATATTATAAATGACTCATAAATTTTGGGTACCAGGGGCAATAAATGTACAGAGCATTTAACCTAGTGCTTATAACCATTTTTCCAATGTTATTATTGGCTGGAAAAGGAACTAGCCACACTTTAGATCATCTGGGCAGTGAGGGAAAATAGGATTTTAACAATTGAGGAAGAACAGGATTTTCAAAAATTATGCTGTTAGTCTCATTTTGGACTGGGGTATGGATTGGGGTACACTTTGTGGCAGAGAGTAGTGAAAGTGCCCCATGTTCGTCTTTTTGGATTCTTAATATTCCCCACACCACCCCAGTATTACAAAGCTTCTTTTGTGCAGTGAGTGGGGAGACTTATGGAGAGCTTACTTTTGTACAGTTGTCCTTTTTTTGACAGATTTACATACGATACTTGGACACCTCTTTTCTGATCAATTAATGAAATTGTTGTACATTTATTTTTCAAAAGAAAAATGTAAATCAAATTCACTGAGACAAATTTTCTTTTGGTTGTGCTGTAAAAAAGGATGGTGGAAAAATAAAGAGGAATTTGGCACTGCCAACACTGAATTTGTAGATGAGACGCAAGTCTAAATTGGTCATATACCAAATCAATGACTAAAAATTAACTAGGGAGATGGTTCTTCTCTAGTATGGTTGTATTGACAGAGTCTTTCCATCACTGTAATTAATTTCAGGCTGGTTGCATCTAGTGGCTACAATAGCAGATAACACAGAACTTGTTAAGAATATCTTGTTCTGATCTCACAAAAATTTCAAAGACAAGCTAGTCACTGCCTGAATGTGCACTTTACAAGTGACATGCCAGTCAGTGTCAGATAGGTCAATGATGTCCCATACTGTTAGATACCTTGCAAGTTAGTTATGAGCGTATATGATGAACGTTATGTAAGACACAATCCTTTACCAGGGTGTTAATACTGAGGAGTCGTAATGCCTTGAAAACAATATGACTATATATGAATCCAACCGAGCCTTGCAAGTCCCAAAGCTGCAGAAACCACTGTGTCCAGTGGAATGTTTTCTGTTTTGTATACAGGTTTCCTTTCTGACTTTTTGGCATTGTTAATTCCAATGTCATGTGGATGAGTAATCGGGGAACATCATGTTTTTTGCTTTTTGTAAGGGTATATGGTTGATGTTCTGGGAAAGGGTTAGGGTCACAGCACAATTATGACACTTGTGTGATTTCTCTTTTATTTTATAAAGTCTAACAATGTATGGTTCTTATCACTTTCTAAACATGCAACAAAGGGATTGAAGTATTGCACTGAGGTACTGAAGTGATGTACGGAAACAAGATTTAGTACCATCAAGATCTCAACTGCTGCATGCCTTTACAAATAGTTTAGTCTGTAGGCTGGTTAATTGAAGTTCAATGCATGAATAAGAGATACCTACACAACAAAACCAAAGGCAAGGGGCAAAATCAGCCAGCACAAGCAATCATTTAATTTTTTCCATTTGAAATTCATTTATTTCAGTGCATGAAGGCTATTTGGATTTAGCCTATAAAAATGTAAGTCTTGCTTGTGCAAAAGATTCTGGCTCCACAATCTCTATGCGTCCTATTGTTATTGAAGCACATATGTTGTTAATGGACCAAACTCATGAATTTAAATGGTGTATCATTCTTCTTGACATTGTCAAACGCACGTCTTTAAAATGTGAAGGTAGATCATGATTGTTAGTCATTAAATAGTGAGGCAAACGGCAACCTTTTGGCATCAAAATCTGTTCTACAGTTCTACTGTTTTGTTGCTATCATACCTCTTGAACTTGGATAGTCTTATAGGAGCTGCAAAGGTGACTTTTTGTCCACCAGAATTATTACAGGGACCAATCTGGTGTCGGCCACACTGCAGGTCGAAGCAGAGCTAATTTTGACAAGGTTATAAGGTAGTTGGTTCTGGAACACCTTCATTAAGACCATAATTGTAGTGACAGCTGGAATAAGGTAATACATGTAACAGGTTCTTGACCCTAAATTACCTTTGTAAACCTTGTTGGCACATATATTTTGATCATTGTACGATCCTTTTGAAGATGTGGAAGTTTTGGACATAGTAAAACATGAGATTTTGAGGTATGGGAAGATGTCAGCTTTATTCTGTCATGCCATACATTTGGTTAAAATACTTGGAGTTCTCAGACGTCTAATATAGGCATTTTGAGCAATTAATATTAGTAGAATATGACACTTCATCTCCCAGTGTGAACTACATGCAAGCTTGTCTTTGCTTTTGCTCGTTGCGTGAGAATTGACAATTAAAATATAAGACACATGTCAGCAGATTGACTTGCTTATGTTTACCCTAAAACCTTTTACATTTGTTTGTAATGAAATCAGATTTTCACAGACGAACTTAACAATCTCCAGTGAGAAATAATGATTCGTAGAGAAATGTAGAAATATGTGACCTACGTCAGCATTTAATGATCTGTTTCAAACAGTATCTCTCTTGGTTAAAAACTATTGACAGTGGACGCATTTACCATCTGACTGATAGTGATAATCATTCAGGTTTAATGAATACGGAGTTGATGACGGGCCCATTGCAGCAGTCTTCAGACCAAAGATTGGACGTGTTGCAGCTTGCTTCAGCTCACATCTCGGGGTGCAGCTGTCTAAGATTGAAGTAAGGAATCGTACTCCTTTTTGTTCTTGCTCACTTTTGTACCAGATACTGACGTGTCTGTATGTGAGTTACAGATTAAGCATATACTTGCCACAACGATAGCCTTGAAGGGGATTGGCGGCATTCTATTTACTCTTGGAAGCCCTGTTGGAGCTTATGTCCTGGTCAAAAATTTCATTCTCTTATTTGTCATTTTTTTGTTAATGTTCACTCTGCAATAGCTGGTTTTCCATCTGTTATTGTCTAAATATTCTTCTCATGTGTGCAGCTCCTGCATCTTGCAATTTCCACACCCATTTTATATGATTCCTACAACTACAATCTTGGCGAACCTGACTTTTCCCAACTTCTTATTGAATTTGCACAGGTTAGCAAGGATTTATTTCTCTGTTGGGTCTTCAAAATCTGTAATCCGATTATTATCACTTCCTTTTTTGCTTTTTATTCATTACACTTCGAACTGGCAGGGCATGGCCCTTTTTGGAGCATTGCTATTTTTCCTAGGAATGAGGAAGTCGATCCCGAGGCGACAATCCCAATCCAAGAAGAGGGTTCCAAAGCCAAAGAGAAGCTAAATTCGAGAAATGAGCATAGCATCCAGTCCATATGGCCCATGGTACTAAGTCATCATTCCATCATCATCAGAAGACCAAACAATGACAAACAATAATCACCCCTTACATCAGCAGATAATCATTTCTTGCACTCTTTTTCAATGTCATTGGATAGCCTGAGTTGCTAGTTATCCAGAGAAGAATAATACCACTTTCCCGACTGCTCAGCTATTTAATTTACCAAGATGTTTAGATCATTCGTCATTCTGTAAATCATTTATGTATACCCATGGGAATTACTGCTGAATTTGGAAACCAGATATGGACATGCCCTACCTTACCGTACGGTAGTGTAGATTTGAGATTTAAAAGTGTCATTCAATCAGTATTCATGTATGGTGAATGTTATGTCGGGAATGTTGGGCCACGATTTGGGGTTGGTAGTATCCGGATTATTTCTTCTCCTGTGAGGGGAAGAAATGAGAAACCATTTATTGATGGGTGATCACCCACGGGATCATCACGGGACTCTTTTAGGACCTGTTTGTTTGCGAGTTGTTAGGGGGGATAGTCTAACTGGGGAGAGAGAAAGAGCCGGTGGGGCCCGCCTCCCCCTCACACTCATCCGCGCTAACCGGGGTCGGTTAGCGCAATCGACTCCCAGGGTCGATTGTGCTAACCCTGCCCGATTAGCAAACATGCCCTTAAGGTTCAATTTTTGATTACTGCAAATATGTCGAAAGTTCTTCAGCAGCTGCAATGGTTGCCCCGCATGTCGACTATTGTTTACTGGACCAGTAATGGGTGTTTTAGAGATGAGATCTTCTGCATCATGATAATTCACCATCTTTTTCTTTTTTTCTTTTAATTTTAAGAAATCTGAAAGTAAACTCTGCCCTAGATCAGGACAATTCACCTTGTCAATAGGGAGCTTGTGACTTCTCTGTCGACAAGGTGACGGGCGAGAGCGGTAAGAGATCATAGGTCTTGTTCTTAACTTTATCACCGTCAGGGTGTCTAGTTCGTTTGATATCTGTCTTTCCCAATAGAGAGAATGCAGGAGTTATTACGTTTGGAGGATTGCTTATTGAAGATTTCAGATCTAAAAATATTTGCCCATATAAGCAAGGAATAATTGCAGTTTTGTGGAACAATTTTTTCTACTAAGAGGGAAATTATTGAGGAAGTTTAGATTTGAAATCATTAAGGTTCAGCGACTTCAGTCCCACACTTTCACATAATTTGTGGGTGTCTTCCTTCTTTATCCGTGGAGGATTTTCTTTTTTAACTCCACGCCTAAATTTTAGATTACAACCTAGACTTTGCACAGGAGTTTTTCATTGAAAACAATGCAAATATCCGATCATTGTGCCACCTAACAATAAAAGGAAGACTGACGATTCTAACTAGCGAGAGCGTCGGGGAAATTGTAGAGGATCAGGACAGGTTTTCAGAGGCTCGTTCTCAATTTCTCATGATTGAAGACAGCAAGAGGTTTTTAGAGGACATGTTTTCAGAGAGTGAAGATGACGAGAAGCCTAATTGGATCCTTTTAGGATCTATAATGTCTCTACTTCCCCTTGTGTAAGCCTAATCGGATCCTTAGGCCGTCACGCCGCCCGGCGCCGGCGCGTCGTGGACGAGGTGGGTTGGGCCTCCGAGACATGGGGTTTCTTCCAGGTGGTGAACCACGGGGTGCCCCAATGGCGTTCTGGAGGCGGCGCTGCAAGCGGGGGGGGGGGGGGGGGGCAGTTCTTCGAGCAGGACAGGGAGGCCAAGGGGGGTTACCACTGCTACACGCGGGACCCGGAGCTCACTTTGGGAACCACCACGCACTGTCGCACTCCGACCCCGACTTCCCGACGATCCTCCTGCAAGACCAGACCGAAGAGGTCTGCAGGTCGTGCATGAAGGTCGGTGGGTAGACGTCTCCCCGGTCCCTGGAGCTCTGGTTGTGAAAATCGGAGATATCTTCGGCAGGTATATAATATGTTCCAATTACCCTATCCATATATATGAGGTTGAATATGGTTTTGGAAAAATCAGAACGAAAGTTCCGAAAAATGTGTGAAGTTTATTAGATCATATAATTTCAACTCAGGGTTTTGGTCAGATTAGATAAAGATAAAAAAAATGTTCATTTGATACAACACGGTGGAACTCAGTTAGCTAGTTGGGTTTTCTTTTCCACTTTTATTGGGAACTAGAGGAGTTGATCACTTCGACATTAGCAGCTTCTCATTGTACTATTTTCTTGATCCGACCCAAACCCAAGCTAACCCACCATTCCAACCGCTTAATTCTATGTTGTGTATATACATACATGATCAATGATGCAAGATAATTCTTGGAACGGTAGTACAAAAAAGAGTGGTAAAAGAGTACAAGGCAACTGATCGCTCAGCTGCTTCTACCACTCTACCAGGTTCCATGTTACCCGAAAAAAAAAAACTCTTTTGGACATTAAAATGATACTAATTTGTATTCTCTTAGCATCAAATTGATATAGGGAGATTCTTGATTGTCTCAGGGATATCTTTAGATTAACATAAAAGGTGTTTTGATAAAGTGAGTTAACTAATCTGGGACAACTCCATGGATAACTCAGGTTAACCCATCTTTTTTCTAATCCCCTCAAAAGTTAGAATAAGGCTAATCCTTGAGTAACCCCTTACTATAGAAGCCAAAAGTATCTCTATCCAAAATAGACTATCCCATTGTGACAACAATAGTTATCCCTATCCCCGAATCAAAGAGGGGCTTAACCTTTTGGTACGTTTGCACATTGCAATATCAACCACCAGCCCGTGTTCATTTTCATCTTCTGGTGAGCTCCTAAAAAAATTTCTTATGATGAACGCCCACATAGAGTCATATATATATATATATATATATATATAAAATCTTGGGACTAGATGGGCAGTCATCACCTCATTCAACTACTGTTCTTTATCTCCTCAACGAGGCTGTCATCTTTCAAGTTGTGACCATGTTTCTGGGGCTTAATTAAGAATTTAAGACAGTCAGAAGGTGTGTTTGTTGGCTCAAATCTCAACTTGAGTAAGAAGAAATATTTGTTTATCCAATTCATAGGGGGACGGAGATTACGCAGTAATGATCAACGAATGTGGCCAGGGAAATAGATCACGGCTGGATTTTGTTTGAAATCTCTCTCCTTCTCTTTGTTAGAGTGAACTTGCTCAATTGGGATGTCAACAATTTCCAGTCTCAAGGAAAGGCGAAACAAGGAAGTGCGGCGGCTAGGAAGCCCACGTATGAGATCCCAGGGAAGCACTTGTAGTAGCCACCAAGCCCACCACCACCACCATCAATCACTTTGACACATTATTTTTATTTTGAGATTATTACTTTTTATGCCTTATAAATTTTTTATATTCATGAATTAATCCCTCCAATGTGGATATTTATTTATAACTCTTTAAAATCTCAAGTTATTTAATGAAATACTCCACACATCATTTCATTACAAATAAGTCCCTTCGGTGTTTAGAAAAAAAGTTCTCAAAATGATATCTTTCAAATAAATATGCAATTGTGATGGCCCATTGTAAATAAATGTCTGGATTAGAGGGATAGTAGGTAAATATGAAAGATTATAGAGGTTAAAAATAAAAAATCTCTTATATTTTTTCTGTCTAGTAGTGATACACTGATACATTTGACACTCTCTCGAGACATCCTTTCACATATTAGATAGATGATGATCTAGATCATTATATACTAATTTAAAATAATTGATGCCATCGATGAGAGCATTTTTTAAAAATATTATAAAATATTTTAAATGTTATAACTAATATGATAGTCAATATATTAATGCTAGAGCATTAAAATGTTAACATATAATTTTTCATATCTTAAGATGTTGTTAGAGTGTTATGATATTAATGTCTTAAAGGTGTTGACGTCCTAATTATTTCTTAATATTCATAATTTAATGATAGATTAATGGAGGAGGGAGAAGGTAATTTTTTTATAAAAGAAAGAAAACAAAAAGCAGGCATTAACAAAAAATCGATTAGTTTTTTTTCCTTCTATATATATATATATCTAGCTGTAGATCCATCGGAGGGATGAATTGTAACGGTGCTTTTTAAGGCAGGCTCCGCACCACCTAACCGTACAGCCCTTAACCATAAAGCAAGAACAAAATAAATAAACATAAAAATCCCAGTTATTTTCTCCTTTACCCGACGGCGCGCCACCCATCGGCTGTAGCCCACCTTCTTCTCTGCGAGGACAAGGGCAATGGCGATGGCGGCGGAACTCATGAACACGAGGAGGAGAGCTGCTTCAGACCATCGGCGAAGAAGCCGCCAAACCTCGCCATCTCGTCCCTGGGCAGCACCACGCCGTACTCGAGCCCCCCTCCTTCCTCCTCCCTCGCTTCCGCAATGGACATGGCGCTCGTCCTCTCGATCGACACCACCTCCACTTTACGGGGCTTCCCCCACCCGAAGTCTACCTGGTACATCCCCAGCTTCGGCGACCCCGCCACCGTCAGGATTCCCATGGCCGCCAGCCGGAAGACGTCCCGGACCCAGTTCTCCGCCCCCATGAAAGTCCCCCCGCCCTCCAGCCCCCTGATCACCTTCCAGATGGCCGTCGACGCCACCACCACGCCGTCCTCCCCCAGCAGGTCGCTCCTGCTGGCCTGCACGGTACAGATGCCCAGGCAGTTCCCGAAGTACGTGGCCGGCGCCGGGGGCTCCATCCGCGCCCTGCACCCCGTGACGAAGCCGAAGTGCTCGGTCTTGCCGCCGCCGCCGGCGTCGGGCCCCCTCGCCTTCACCAGGCAGACCCACACGAACCCGGAAGCCAAGGTGTACGGGGAGCATTCCAGCGAGGTCTTGTTAGTGAACCGCCGGCCGAGCTCCCCGATCTGCTCGTTGGTGACGACGAAGGTCGCGCGGACGATGTTGGAGCAGCCGGCGAGGTCCCACGCCTCCATCCGACGGTCTTCTCGCAGCATCTCCATGTCGGCCAGGAAGGTCCTCCCCAAACCCATCGGATCGCGGATGACCGTCCTGTCATAGGACGGCGGCCCCCCGACGCACCTGACGCCGACCACCCCCTTCCTTCCCAGCCGGCACGTGGCGGCCCACGTCTTGAGGAAGTGCGCCGACGTGGAGCCGTCGGCGACAGCGTGCTGCACGGTGACCCCGAGCGCGACGCCCACGCAGGGGAACAGCGTGACCTGCAACACCAGCACCGGCGCCCGCCTACCACCCGCCCCCGGCAGCAGCAACGGCGGCACGAGAGGGTGCAACCGGGCAGCGTCCCTCGCGTGGTTCCCCGCCAGGTAGTGGAAGTCGTCGCCGCTCTCCGCCACCGTGAAGGCCACCGCGTCGCCGTCGCCGCAGCGGAGTTCAGGGCAGGGGGAGTGGTGTTGTGTGACCAGATTACCTGCGAGGGGTCGGAACTCGCGGAGGGCGAGGGAGAGGGAGAGTTTCAGGTGCGGGAGGTGGTCGCTGAGGAAGACAGACGTGGAGCAGGGGAGCTGGTAGAAGAAGACCCGCTGCACCGGGTGGAACGGGAGGAAGATGTAGTCGAAGAAGGTGAGCGGGAGGGACAGCGGCGCGGCGGATCCCGGGGCCGGAGCGATGAGGCAATGCTCGAGGACCTTCGTCCTCGGCGTCGACGCCTGCTGCTGCTCTGGAGGAGCCATGTTGCTTTCCGTGCCGGCGACGGGAGGGAGGAGCTGGCAAGCCGCTGGAACTGTGCTTGCTGATACCGCCACTCTTATTACTTTCATTGCTCCACTGTTGCTACATATTTTGCATTGTTACTTGCCATTAATTTATAAATTTTACAGATACTTTTAAGATTGGGTGATAAAATGAATAATATAAATGTAATTAACTAATTAAGATCTTTTGACAATGTCTAGTTCTCATTTCTTCCGGTTAGAATTTATTTTACCCTTATTTTTTCTTGTCTTCATTTGGTGCTCCGTACCGTATCATCAAGTTCCATTTTTTTTTGAAAACCTCAAATAACATTGCATGTCAGCATCCGAGAGGTGATGGAATGATGTATAATGTGAAAATAAAATTTAAAATATATTAATATTTTTAACGCTTTAACCTTAAATATTTATAAGACTTATATTTGTTATTTATATATATATATATAAAATAGAGCCGGACAACACCAAAGTAGGAGGTGCTGGGACATGGAGAAAAAAATGAAGTCCCGGATACTATTAGGGGACCTTAATTAACTGTCCCTAAAATTTATGATATCTTAACATTCTTCTTTCAATAATACGACACTATGAAGATGTGAAAGAAAACTCCACCAGCCAAGGATACAGGTGATGTTATTCTCACCAGCATGAGGTGGTGGGGCGTTCTCACCAGCGTAAAGAGCCAACTGCAGCGTCACGTCACGTTTGATTGGTCCATATGACGTGAGGATAAATAACATTATCAACAGTAAACGGCTTTCGGGTAAGGTTTGCCGCGTCGTTATTTGGGGCGCGTTTGGTACAGATATTAGAGAGGATTTTTCTCTCTCCAATCATTGAAATCTTTACTTTTAAGAATCTTTTCAAATGAAATAATGTCCCATCAAATTTTTTGTGTGACAGATTTCGAGATATAGAGAGATATAGGAAGAAAAGAGGGAGAATTGACAATCTCTAAAAATTTCTTAAAAGAGATTCTTCTCTCTCTAAGAGATTTTGAAAAAATCCCTCCACAAAGAGAGTGTACAAACGCGCCCTTGACATAGTAAATCGACCGTATCGGATTGTACGTGATGACAATATTACATTTAACATGCGGCATGGCATCATCATGATTGCGGTACGGTTGTAGCACGAAAGGGTACCGACCGTACCAGTCTATCCCGAACCTTCACAACACGTAGGATCGATCCGGCAAACATTTAAATGCTTTCGGGATGGTACATAATGTCGCTCGTTTATAACATACGCTTAAGGCCTCCCCCTCACGTGATAGATACAAGACGCGTTTTGCTGCCACATGCGACTCCAAACATCGACCATAAACACCAGATAAGTAAGGTTGCTTCCTCGAAGGTCTTCCCAACTGATAAGTCGCTCGGCGTAGTTTTTCCCTTTTTCTTCTTCTCAGTGTTTACAAATCCATGTAATAGTCTCTCTAGTTATAGGATTTTTGTCGCATAATCTTACGAAAAAAATATTTTTATGGATAATCTTTTTGCCTAGACAATCTTTCATCACAGAATCAAATGGTTCCATTGTAAGGGATACATTTATTATGCCCTGTCACATTATGGGAGTATTTAAATAGTCATACTTACCATGTTTCTCATGGTCTATCCTTATTTGATCATCTCCACTAGTTATCCCTGGTTAAATGTCACTGTCATCCATGATCTATAGTCATCATCATTCATCGTTTTCATAAATTTTGAGCACCAGAGAAATAGAGGACAATAACAACCGACAACAAATTGCGAGAGTAACCGAGTAAGGAGCAACGATTGATAGACTACAATAATAATAAACTATGAAATAAAAGATCCCAATCCTAAATTTAAACCCATGACTCGATACTAACCGAACTCAATTTATTATTTATTCGTCGTAACATAGTTTGTCAACTAGTGTTATTAATATTGACTCGATCGTATCGTACCGTATTTAGATCGAATCGAACAATCGAGTCAGCGAGAATCACATTCGAATCATTTCGAGCAGAGTAAAAATAAAGTAAAATAATATTATGTTATATTATATCTTAATCAAATCTAGTCAACATCTTGTAGATCAACCATGCACCAGAGTCACTTCAATCGAATCGGTGTCTCAGATTTCCCCGAGAAGCCGACACCAGAAACGCTATCTGCCCCACCCCCCCTGTCGGTTTGTCTGTCGTCGTCCGCGAGAGAAGGAATCACGGGTCAATCATAGGAAAATCTCTGGACCGAATGTGTTTATGTCCAGCAAATAAGAGTAGGACGAGTCAGCGACGGGGTTCGTGGCGAGTAGCTATTGGTCCGGTGCGATGCAAACTTGTACTGCGATGGGCGCACTCACGAATGAGGTGGTTCACAGGAGAGGACACCGTGAGGTACGTGCCAGGCTCTTCACCGAGGGAAGTTTCCCGTGTCCCGCCCCACGGCCCCCCGGTCCTTCTGGGGATGTTAGGCATGCCAACGATGTCTCCCATATTCCTGTCCTGCCGCGGAAATATTTCATGTCCTAATGTATATAGAATTGTGCACGATTTGATCACGGGGTTCTGCATTCTTTTTTTTTTAATTTTTCTGAAATTGAATTGTGTCGGGAAAAAAATCAATTCAATTTAGTCTAAAAGTAAATTTTATATTATGTTATATATAGTTACTAGTTAGAGAAATACATGCTTGTTATCAGATAAGAAGAATGCTCCCCGTTAACGATTGTTTTTAGTCGTTAGATCGAAAATCTAATGATGGGTTAAAGAATTTATAAGAAGAAGAAAAGTAACGGTCGTTAACAGCCTAACAGCCGCAGTGAGATGGCGAGTTCTGGCAGGAACCGAAAATCCATCCTCACATAATTGTATTTGTAGAAATATATATAGTTTTCGTTTGCATATGTATTCTCTTAGGCCGTGTTGGTTAACCGAGCACAATTGGGTCGAGCACGGTAATCGCCCTCCGTTAACTCCTTTTGTGTGAGAGGGAGATGGGTTCCGTCGGAATTTCTCTCTCCCCGGTTCCCGATAACTGACCGACCACCCCACTATCAAAGCGGACCTTAAAGTGGTGATTGCTATTTGAAGTATATATGGTCATATATGATAGCTAGCTTTGATCGGCCATGGGCCTGTGATCTTTAACAATAGTATAAGATAGGATCATCCAGACTCTGTTTCAATGAGAATAAAGATTGAACTTATATTCTAACAAATTGCAAGAATACAGACTTGAGTTTTGATCCATATTAGGACAAGATAACATCTATTATATCTATAGTACTTTTCATTCCTATTTTACTTATTATCCACTTCTCATCCAAAGCAAATATTATGCTCGAAGGATAACTATTCCTACTTACTGTAGAAATAAATCCTTTTAACCAAATTAAAATTTAAATACAAACTCAAATACATCTTATAGAATATAGGTTCTTATTTTATATTTCCTTATCCTGCAGTAACCCAATCAAGGATAAGAGTTGTAGCCTAAGGTGGACTTTATTAACCGGGTGGAGTTAGCGCATTCGACCCCAATGCTCTAACCGACCCCGATTGACTATGTTGAGTGTGAGAGGAGTGGTGGAGTCCACACCGCTCTCTCTTGTCAGTTACATTAACTCCACAATCTTAATTGAAAAATAAATTGGGCCTAAATGATTAATTCACCCATTAATGTACCATTGAACCATTCAAGCTAGCATTGGTAGTTTCTATGTCAACCTCTCACAGATTTCCGGTTCAAGTTAAATGTCGACTTGCTTGTGAAAATAACTGTATAATGATATAATCATAGAAAAGATGTGTTATCCAAATTCTTCCTAGTTTTTCATTTTGAAGACATATTTTTAGTCAATGGGTGAGGAGGGAAAAATTCGCCAGACCCATTACAACCTAGTATCCACGGGCACACAATCTAGAAAATCGCCAACCAAAGTCCACTCAGGATTGGCTGGCCCACAAACACGTACCCCGCATATGTGCACACTCCAGATGCCACGTATCCCTCAACCGGGTGACCATTATCACCATAATCACGAAGGTTACTCCAATGAGCGTTGGGTCTCCATCCACTCCGCCAAGACGCCCGCCTCACACGCACGACACCTGAGGACTCGCTATGACGCCGCCCTTCCACCTCTCGGAGAGTGGGCGAATGGGTAACCGTCGACTCGATAACCGAACAACCCATTGGCCCACGATGATCATGCCGCTAAGTCAGGACATGGAAGCCCCCAAGGTAATCTCTATAAATAACGCCCTGAACAGCCAACCAAGGTACGCAATCTAGACTACACAACTGGCCACCCGCTTCTGAGCACTCTTTTCTTCCTCCGAGCACTCATGTCCACATTCTCCACCCTCTTTTCTCCTTACCCGAGCTCCTCGCTAACTTATGCATCAGAGGGTTGTCCTTTGGGTATTTACATGTGACTTCTATTAACGTGGCCGTTCAGTTGTTGCAGGTTTCTTCAGGATGACTGATCTCTCTCCCATTCAAGAAATCATAAAGGTGTGGTTCGAGGTTTGAGATACCATATTTCAATCTCTACACTTTTTGGTGCTGCCTATGAGAAGAGAGTAAGAAGCAATGACTCTTTATGGGAACTATCACAATGTGAACAACTGCCAGGGTGCTTCGGGTTCTCGACAGGCACCCCATGATGGATCGGCCAGCCCATCCCCATCACGGGCGTCATCTCCCCGACCTTAGGCGAACCCCACCACGACCGAGTTAACTGAGATGTACTGGCAACTCCAAATGCTAACTGAGGCATACCATGGCCTCCTAATCGCCAGGGAGAGCCAAGCCGGGCCCCCACTACTGCGTCGCCAAATGACAAAGCTCCATCGATGATCGACTGTCGTCGTGAATGTGAGGTGTTGGTGGCATATGCAGCCTGTACTCCACGTCGACACGGTGAACCCTCTCAGCGACTTGTCATCCAACTCCAGTCCAATCTGGAGATGGCACAACGGTTAAGGCACTATGATGAGGTCAAACACGAGCTTGAAGGGAAGATTCGATACCTAGACGACAACATCCAAACTGCTCGGACAAGGGGGCTCCTCGACACCGACACCGACTTCCATGCACCCTTCTCCCGAGAAATCATGGAGGTGATGAGTTGTAATGTCCCGAATTTTTCGGACATTTTTTGGATTTAGATCCGTGGGTTTCGGATCACTTTCGGGGGTCCCGGAGCTTGTTTAGTATTTTACACATGTTTTTCCCTGACGGACCTGCAGAACGCATTTGCGAGCGAACCGTTGCGTTCTCCTACTCCGGGACGGTACTAGTGCGTTGTGCGTGTTCCGAGGATCGCGAAAATGTATTTTTCTAATTTTTTCGTATTTATGGAATTTTTTGGATTTTCTATAAATACCCCCCTATTTTCCTTTTCTTTTTCTCCTTTTCTTCTTCTTCTTTCTTCTTTCCCGTTGGAGACCCCCGCTCCCCCACCCTTGTGACCGTTGGCCCCCTCTCTTCCCCGGGCATCCGTGAGCGCGGCTTCCTCCCTTTGGCGGTGGCGTGAGCGCGACGGCGGCGACAAGGCGGGCTTAGCAGTGGTGATTCGCGACGTGGGGGCGGTGTTCGTGCTCGGCCGAGAACGGCAATCGACGGCTTCTCGGCGGATTTCGAGCTTCAATATGGTAGGGGGACAAATCCTTGCCCTCTTTACAGCATTCCCCGCGATTTGTAGGCCGAGGGGAGGCCGAGAGTGGGTTATTTCATGCCGGGAAAGGAATTTCCATGTCGAGGGTTTGAGCGCCGGATCCATAAATTCTTGGGGTTTTTGACTGATTTGGGGTCTTAGATGCATGCTAGGAAGGTTGGGGGAGGTTCCCCCTTTTGTTTCCCCTTCACCTGGGGGTGAATGGGGCGTGGGATCGAGTTTCCCGTGCGAACTGCGCGATCCGGGCTCGGCCCCTTTATTGCGCTATGCCCCAGGGGCGCGTTCTTGCAGAACGCGCTGTGTCATCTGAGCACGTTCATCGGGGAAGATAAACAGTTGGCGGTTCGATCGCGCTCATCGTCTCGAGCGCGTCCTTATCCTGGCAGGGTCGGGGAGCACGTTCTTGGAGATCGCGCTCGCCTCTACGAGCGTGTTCTCCCCTTGTCGTGCTCACCCTGGTGAGCGCGTTCTTGGAGAACGTGCTTGCCTCTGTGAGCGCGTTCTTCGGCTGTCGGGCTAGGGGACCTAAGCGCGACAGTGTCGCGCCCAGGGGCCCGAGCGCGTTCATCCCCCCTCGAACTGTGTTTCTTTCCGGTAGTTTAGCTTCCGGTCGAGCGAGCTTTGGGTCCTGTTGCGATGTGTGGCCTGAGGGTTGCCACGAGCACCCAGTGTGAGCCACATGGGCACCCAGGGGTCCCCGGAGGAGCAGCTACCTCGATAGGGGTGCCGCGTGACTTGAGGGACAATCGGACCTCATACGTGTCCCCGGCATCTGTACTCTCCGTTCCGATCACCGAGAGTCTGTGTCAGTGTGGAGGATGGCCTCCGCATTTTGTCAGTGTATGGTCGGTGGTTTCCGCGAGTCGAGTCTCACCTCCGGTGACACGTCCACTAGTCATAGCCTTCTTACGGCACGCGTGTGCTGACCCACCCGGGAGTGGTGGAGCGGCTGACTCGAGAGAGACGGTTGTTAGGCTGGTTACCGTAGGGCCCCCACGCGTAGCCGAGTCCGAGCTTCGGGGGAATAACCAGCTAGAGGATAGGCATAGGGCGTATGGTCTGAGTGTTCACACGGGGCTAAGGGCTTCGAGCCCGTGCTGACGAGCGCGACCTCAGCTAGTCCTTATTTGTGGTACTGGTTACTGAGTGTGTCTTTGTCTCCGCCTGGGGCGTCGTAGTTAGACACTTGTGACGTGGTGTAAGACGTCAGGGAATGCATCCGATCGTTCTTCTAGTGGGTGGTGCTCCTGTTTACTGGCAGGTACAGACTCGAGTTTTGACGGACCGAGGTTCGGTTGTATGGTACGATTAGTCAGATAGTTTTATTGTTTATTTATTACTGCTTGTCGCTTCTACCGTACTTCTGCTAGGTAGTGTTACCTTCCGTGGTTGTTTGCGCCTTGTTGTCGTTTTCCCGTTGTGCGGTGGGGGTCTGAGGGATCCCTACTGGGCCAATGAAATGAGGCTCACCCCTGCTTTTCAGGTGAGGCGGGGTCGTCGAGAGGTGCGGTAGAGTTTCAACGTGGTTCTTCTAGCCAGGGTTAGTCGCCAGTCTGCCAGAGCCGGGGTATGCCCCGTGTAGTTGTACTTTTCTTTCTGTTGACTGTACTTTATTTGGACATGAGATACACTGGACCTTGTAAACAGTTTATTTACTTATTTAATTTATGCTATGCATTTTATTTTAGATTATTGTGCTATTCCTGCAGTTATTTCAGCTTCTATTGTACTCCCACACCACCCCTTTCACCCTTCCCGAGTCTTCGGGCTTATGGGTTGGCAGGTCGAGATTCGAGACGCGCCAGTTCCTTTCTGGTACTCAGATCCCGGGTCATCACAGTTGGTATCAGAGCGTAGGTTGTGGAGGTACATAAGAATCTGAAATGATTATAGTGGTCCAGAAGGTCCATGAATGTCCTATACGGTTGGCGACTGGCTTAGGGCCCCGTGTGTTTTATTAATCCTGTTGTTTGTTTCTATTAGTAGGTAGGTGTTATGGCACCCAGGAGAGCGACTCGTTCCCAGCAGAGCAAAGCTTCCGGCAGATGCAGCTAGAGGGGCGAGAGTTCCCGGACCAGAGGAGTTCTTCCAGGGCATGTATCAGTTTGTTGTTCGGCAGCAGCAGCCGTCCCATCAGCAGGGCGGTGATGCTGGCGACGGTTCATCGTCTCGAGGTGGTCCTAGCCACGCGCTGAGGGATTTCTTGCAGTATCAGCTGTCTACTTTCAGCGGGCAGTCGGACCCAGAGGTGGCCAGAGAGTGGTTTGATGACCTAGAGCGGGTGTTCAGTTCGATGGAGTGTCTCGAGGAAGAGAAGGTGGTGTTGGCTACGCATCGATTGCAGGGGCCAGCCCAAACTTGTGAACGTCAGAGTGGGGAGCAGTGTTCCGGTCCCGTCCTCTTCGGTAGATTTTGTGGCAGGAGTTCATCCCGACTTTCGAGCGTGCTTTTTGTCCATCCTTCCTCAGATCGCAGAAGCTACGCGAGTTTCTATAGCTGGTCCAGGGTGACATGACAGTGATGCAGTATAGGTCCAGGTTCATTGAGCTGGGCCGTTATGCACCGCACATTGTGGCAGATGAGATGGTGCGGATCGAGCAGTTTGTCGGAGGTTTGAGGTTTGAGTTGAGGCATCCTTTGCTTGCGTCAGGTTTGACCAACCTGGATGCGGCTTGCAGGGAAACATCGGCATTGGAGAGAGATATGTAGAAGGTTCAAGGTCAGGGCAGTGCGGGTCAGATGCAGGTGAGTCTTGGTCAGCCGGCGGCTGTGCAGCAACAGAGTACTATCCAGATTTCAGCAGGTGGTTCAGGGACATCCCCGTTTGGGGCATCAACAGCAGACTCGTCATCTCTGGGATCAAAGCTTAAGAAGTTGCTCAAGGAAGCCGGTTTTGGCAGGAGGCGTCGAGATCGTAAGGATCAGGGGCAGCAGTTGGTGGGTAGTGTTCAACAGCCTACCCAGTTTCAGTGCCAGGGTTTAGTGAGTGGTTCTCGAGGCAGGTGTCCTCGGTGCGGTGACTCTCATCCAGGCAGGCAGTGTACGGCACCCGTGGTTTGCTTCAGGTGTGACCAGCCAGGGCACATGGCACGTGACTATCCGCAGAGGTCACGTCAGCCGCACGAGTTTCAGCAGTAGCAGTAGTTTCAGCCCCAACAGTTACCACCACAGTCGTAATAGTACCAGCCACAGGGTCAGTATCCTCAGTTGACTCGGTCAGCTACTGGAGGGAGGCAGAGATCCCGAGGTAGAGTTACCCACATCACCAGAGCAGAGGCCGAGGCATCGCAGTTGGTGGAAGGTACTATTCTGATTTTGGGTTGTGCAACTCGAGTTTTGTTCGATTCTGGTGCATCCCGTTTGTTCATTTCGGAGGATTTTGCTCAGAGTGCCGAGGAGTCGACGACTGATGTAATATCTCGGACCTTTCGGATCCTTCTTCGTGGGTCCCAGATCTGGTTTCTCGGAGTGTCCGACTCAGTCGTGTCCGAAATTTCGTTTCGGACATCTTTTATGTTCAGATCGGCGCAATCCGGAGTTATTTCGGAGGCCCGGAAGCGTTCCGCGGCTTTTCCGCGTGTGTTTTCGGATTCCCGGTGTGTGTTTCGGTAATTCCTTTGGAACCTCGTTGCGGGTGAACCGGGTCGTTCACTTAGGCGAGAGTGGTACCGTTGCGATCGGTGCGGTCCGAGGATCGCGGAAATGTAATTTTCTATTTTTAGGTATTTTCCATAATTTCTGGATTTTCTATAAATACCCCCCTTTTTCTCTCTCTTCCCCACCCTCTTCTTCTTCCGCTTCCTCCTTTCTCCCCCACTGTGCGACGCCCTCTCTCCCTCTCTTCTTCGTCTGACGAAACTGCGGCGAGCCCCTCCGGCTGTAGACGATTGTGGGCGATGGCGTGGTAACGACGGCGACGGCGAGGTGATCGTGGAGGCGTGCGTTGACCGTGGGAGCTCAAGGAAGAACGAGGGTTTTCGGGCATCTTTCGCGATTCGTGGTCGATCCGGCGTGTCTCGGGACGCAATTGAGGTAGGGTGACATTCCCTAGCCTCTAGCCTTCCTTTCCCGCGATTTGTAGGCCGAGGGGAGGCCAAGAGATAGGATTTCTTGCGGGTTTGGGGTTTTCCATGATTTGGGGAGAGCTCGCCCGATCTATGGATTTGATGCATGATTTCACGTTTTGATGGCCTAGAATCATGCTAGGGGTCCCCAGGGGTCTTCCCCTTTGATTTCCCCCTCTCCGGTGGAGGCACGGGGGCGTGGTCAATTTTTTTTGGGCGTTTCCCGTCGTTTCACCCTCGGGCGGGTGTGATGGTCCTTCCAGCGACCGTCACACTATATAACGCGCCCAGATGGGTGCGTTACAGCCCTGTGTAGCCGATTGGGGTCTGTGGGCTGTGGCGGTCTCCCGATAGACCGCCACAGGTGCTATGACGCACCTGGGTTGGGCAGTCAGAGGCGCCCGACCGTTGGCTTCTGACCGTTGGTTTTGACTGTTGGGGGTCAGGGCGTGTGACACACCAGGCTAGGCTCGTCACAGCCCTGTGATGCTCCTGTGTGGGTGCGTTAGAGCTTGCGCTTTCCCACGGTGTAACGCACCAGCATTGGTCCGTTACACGCTGTGACGCACCGAGTGGCACGCGTCACAGTTGTTTTCAGTTGTCGTGTGGCGCACCAGGTTGGGAGCATCACAGACTGTAACGCGACAGGGTAGGTGCGTTACGCCCTGTTTTGCATCAAGCGTGTGACGCCTCTGCGTTGGGCCGTCATGTGTCTGTGACGGTCCTGCATAGACCGTTAGAGACTATGACGTGTCTAGGGTAGACCGTCAGAGCCTGTGACACGTCTAGGGTAGACCGTCAGGCTCTGGGTTGCCCCGGGTGGTTTCGCAACCCCGTTTCCTTTCCGACTGTGGTCACCGTGCGACGGTGCTGGTACGTGGGACGATCCCCGTACGTCGTCGGATGCGGACGTTGTTTTCCATTGACTTGAGAGTCTACTCCGTTGTGACCCTCCACTAGTCGTAGCCTGCTTACACGCGTGTGGTCCCACCAGGGAGCGGTGGAGAGGCTACCCTTAGAGACGGTTTGTGGACCGGTTTTCGTTGGGCCCCATGTCTTGCAGCCAGAGTCTGGCTGAGGGGAAAACCGGTCAGAGGGCCAGACCAGGGACGTGCGGTCTGTGTGTACACACGTGGTTAGGGACGGTTGGACCCACGCTGATGAGCGTGACCCCAGCTAGTCACTCGTTTGTAGTTCTTGTGTGGTGTTCGTGCCTTTGGTAGGAGCTACCATGTCAGACAGTTCACCTGCGGTGCAGTGTAAGACGTCAGGGGACGCTACCGGCTGTGCTTATAGTGGGTGGTACTCCTGTCGAGTTTGAAGTGTCAGACTGTTAGTCTTTGCGACTTCGACCTTCGGGTTTTGTCGCGTTGACCGTGGTGTTCCGGTCGTTTCACCGTGACACGTGCGTCGGCTTTCGTGCCATGAGAGCGGTGTTTTTTAGATTGCAGGGCTTCCCTTTTCGAGGTACTCGCTTACTACTAGCTTAGCGGTTTCTCCGTTTGCGAGATAGGGTTCGAGTGATCCCTACTGAGTCTTGTTCCGAGACTCATTCCCTGCGTGTTTTCACCGTGTTTCAGGTGAGTCGCAGCCTCAGGGGAGCGCATCTGAGGCTCAGCATGGTTCAGGTGCCCAGCGTTAGTGCCAGAGGTCAGAGTCGGGGTATGTCCCGTGTAGCTGTACTTTTTTTTCTTGTCTCTGTACTAGTTGTGGACTACGGCTGTTGTTATTTTATTATATCTTGTGGACCATGTATCATGTAAACTGTAAATTTATTTCATGCTTCATTGTAACTGTTTAATTCTGTAATTATTTGTGATACTTGTGTAGTCTCCACACCATCCTTTTAACCCTTCCGAGTCTTCGGACTCGTGGGTGGTGGTGCGAGTCTCGGGTTACCGGGCCTTCCCAGTAATCAGATTCTCGGGTCGTTACAACTGAGGTGTCCTGTGACCTGGCAGTGGAGTTGCCTACCGGTGATTTCATGCTCACCCCGTACTTCTTCGAGAAGGTGCCTATGTGGGTGGATGGGCGAAACTTATTGGCCAAGCTTTATGCATTGCCGCTTCAGGACTTCGATGTGATCTTGGGCATGGATTGGCTCGAGGCTCACCGGGCGGTGGTAAATTGTCGCTTGAAGAGGGTCTACTTCCAGCATCCCAGCAGACCCACTTTCTACTACCAAGGTATTCGGTCTTCCTCCTCCCGTTTTCTTATTTCGACTATTAGGGCTCATAGATTGCTTGACACGGGTTGTCAAGGTTTTCTCGCTTCTGTGATTTTGGTTGATCGGCAGTGTCCGGATGTGGAGGACATCCCGATTGTGTGCGAGTTTTCCGATATTTTTCCCGAGGAGTTGCTTGGGTTGCCACCGCAGCGAGAGATTAATTTCGTGATTGAGGTAGTACCCAGTACGGCGCCTATGTCCAAGGCCCCTTATCGTATGGCGCCTACGGAGTTGAGAGAGTTGAAGGCGCAATTGCAGGAGTTGCTGGCCAAGGGGTACATTCATCCTAACTTTTCCCTTTGGGGTGCGCCGGTGCTGTTTGTGAAGAAGAAGGATGGTAGTCTGAGGTTATGCATCGACTACCGACAGTTGAACCAGTCTGAGGTTATGCTGTTTGAGAAGACTGCGTTTCGCTCGAGGTATGGGAATTATGAGTTTTTGGTGATGCCGTTTGGGCTCACCAATACCCCCGCGACATTTATGGATTTGATGCATAGGGTGTTCCGTCCGTATCTAGACCAGTTCGTGGTCGTGTTTGTGGACGACATCCTTGTGTATTCGCGGTCTGCTGAGGAGCATGTGTATCATTTGAGAGTGGTGTTGCAGACCTTGCGGGATCACTAGTTGTATTCCAAGCTCAGCAAGTGTGAGTTTTGGCTTCACGAGATGTACTTCTTGGGACACGTGATTTCTGGTGATGGTGTTTCCGTGGACCCGGCCAAGGTCAAGGCTGTGGTCCAGTGGCCGAGGCCGAGTTTCGTCATGGAGATTCCGAGCTTTTTGGGGCTTGCAAGCTATTATAGGAGATTCATCCAGCATTTTTCTCGTGTTGCGGCTCTGATGACCAGGCTTACGCGGAAGGATGCACCGTTTATCTGGACGGAGGAGTGTGAGCAGAGCTTTATGGAGCTGAAGAGATTGCTTACTACCACTCCGATGTTGGTGTTGCCTTCTGGATTGAGAGATTTTATGGTATGTACGGATGCTTCCAGGGTAGGTTTGGGTGCTGTGCTGATGCAGCACGGTGGAGTTGTGGCGTATGCGTCTCGGTAGTTGACGGCAGTGATTTTTCGAGTTGGCGGCAGTGATTTTCACCTTAAAGATCTGGAGGCACTATCTGTACGGTGAGAAGTTCGAGATGTTCACTGACCATCAGAGTTTGAGGTATGTGTTTACCCAGAAGGATCTTAACCTCAGGCAGAGGAGGTGGATGGAGTACATGAAGGATTATGATTTTACTCTGTCGTATCAGCCTGGCAAGATGAATGTCGTGGCTGATGCCTTGAGCCGGAAGGTGGTGGTCAGTCAGATGTTGTTGAGGAAGTGGAGGTTATGGGAGCAGGTACCGGCCATGACTATTAGGCTCAAGATCCCTCTGTATCAGGGTTCGGCTGTTCTTGCGAGCTTGACTGTCACGCCAGCTATTCATCGTTAGGTGACTGAGGCTCAGCGTGCGGACCCCGAGCTACCCCGGATTTTATCGATGGCTGAGGTGGATTTTCATGAGGATGGAGCCGTAAGATTTTGTGGTAGGTTGTATGTCCCAGTCGAGGAGCAAATGAGGCGCGCGGTGTTGCGAGAGGCTCATGGGAGCCGGTATGCTGTGCACCCCGGATCGACGAAGATGTACCAGAATTTGAAGAGGCAGTTCTGATGGCCTAGTATGAAGAGAGATGTTGCAGAGTTCGTGGCCAGGTGTCTGATCTGCCAGCAGGTGAAGGCGGAGCACCAGCGACCGGGAGGTACACTTCAGCCCTTGGAGATTCCTGCGTGGAAGTGGGACCACGTGACCATTGATTTTGTGATTGGGTTACCGAGGACATCCAGTGGGCAGGATAGTATCTGGTTACTGGTGGATAGACTGACGAAGACGGCTCGATTGTTGCCGATCAAGGTCAGTTGGAGTGTGCATCGTTTGGCTCGTTTGTATGTGGAGCGGATCGTCCCATTGCATGGAGTTCGCATCTCCATTGTGTCTGATCGTGATCCTCGCTTCACTTCTGGATTCTGGAGGAGCTTCCAGCGAGCTCTGGGCACCGATTTAGCATTTAGCTCGGCGTACCATCCTCAGTCGGATGGTCAATCGGAGAGGACCATCCAAATTTTGGAGGATATGTTGAGGTCGTGTTGCCTGGAGTGGCAAGGGAGTTGGATCCACCATTTACCGTTAGTGGAGTTTACCTACAACAATGGCTATCATTCGAGCATTGGTATGGCTCCGTACGAGGCATTGTATGGGCGACCTTGTCGGACTCCACTTGATTGGTTCGAGGTGGGAGAGCATGTCCTAACATGACCGGATTTAGTGCAGCAGTGTATTGAGGTGGTGCATCTGATCCGGCAGAAGATGTTGGCAGCACAGAGCCGACAGAAGAGCTATGCCGATCGGAGGAGGCGGCCCCTCAGTTTTGTTGTAGGCGATCGGGTGTTTTTGCGAGTTTCTCCCATGAAGGGTGTGATGCGCTTCGGCAGGCGTGGGAAGCTGAGTCCCCGCTACATTGGCCCTTTCCTCATTGTCGAGCGTATTGGAGAGGTTGCCTATCGGTTGCAGTTACCCCCGGAGCTATCTTCTGTGCATGATGTGTTTCATGTGTCTATGCTTCAAAGGTATATGCCCGATGATTCCCATGTTCTGGAGGATGCCGTTTGGCCGGAGGTGATGTTGACACTGAAAATATTTCTGACATTTCTTAAACCTTTTGCTTTTGCAAGCATGGAGCCCTGGCCGAAGTACCCCTATGCCGATAAGAAAAGGAAAGAAGGAAAGGAGCGGCAGAAGCCGAACAAAGATGAGGAACAAAAGAAGAAGAGAAGAAAAGAAAAGGGGCCCGGCTCCAATGGACGGTTGCTAAAATAAGACTCAAGAGCTCAAAAAAGGCTCGGGACCATCCCCGAACGAACAAGATAAAAGCTCGGACATCAAGACAAGTCAGTCGATGGGTCAACCCTCGCAAAATGAGAAATGAACACAAATGGGCCTAAACAAACAAAAATTGGCTAAAGGATGCTAAGAAATGAGCTGAAACCGGCACGGGAGTGAACCGGCAAGCCACTGAACCGGCACGGGAGTGAACCGTCACGCCACTGAACCGGCACGGAGGTCAACCGGCACGAAATGAAACCGGCGCGGGATCGCAATCGGCGCGCAAACACCAATCAGCGCGCCGGTTCCTCTACGTACCGATGGAAACATGGCCACACCCTCTATATATATAAACCTTGCTTCGAGCACAATAAAAAAGAGAGCAGTAGAAGCCAATCGAAGAAAAAGAAAAAGAGGGAAGAGAAAGGTCTGAGCGCCCGTTGAAGAGATCTGAAGAGAGAAAGAGAGCTGCAGAAGCCCAGGGAAGAGGATTCAAGGTGGGGTCATCTTTCAAATGCCCTAAGGGTCTATATTCTCCCTTCCCCATCTTTTGTTTGATTCTGTTTTCTTTCGTTTGGTCTGCTTCCGAGCGCTGTTCTTCTGACGACATCAACTGCTAGTGTAGCCCGGTTGTCAAGGGGCATCCTCTGTATTTAGATTCTCGCAGTTTGATTTTCCCTTCTGTGCTGAATGTATGCGTTCCTTTGAATGAAATGAGATATGGGATTCTGAGTTTTTCCTCTCTCTACCTCTCTGAAATTTACTATATTCGATAGCTGTTGTGAATAGATTTCATTCCATTGTATGCACATCCCTCAGATCATCTGAGTAGTCTCTATTGCAACGTCTCTGCATTTTCAACCTCATAATCACGATGAGAGCCTGAGACAGTCCATCTCATGACTTCTCATTCGTGAGATAAAGAGGGATATGTTCGAATCAAAGCTCATGGAATTAGATCGATGATTTGGTTCCCAGTGAGGATTTAGAGTGACAGTCCTCTTCTCCTCTGAGTGATTTCCTCCCTTTCTGAGCACCTCAAAATCCCTGAATAGAACCCCTCAAAATCCTCAAATAAAGCCCCTAAAACCCTCAGCTCAAAACCCATCCAAACCCCCAGAACCCTCGGCCTCACAAAACCCACAGAAACCTTCCATTGGCCCCTTAACGGCCTCCCGGCACAACCTTCCCGGCACGACCTTCCCGGCACGACCCTCCCCCGGCGCGAGTTCCGTGCCGAGAGCTACTCGTGCCGATTGGCCATTCACCATCTAGCGCACCGAGACCCCCTAAATGCCACCCATCGCGCCGAGGCCAATGCCCCCCTTTGTGTTTTCCGTCGTGCCGAAAGTTAACCACGCCTAAACACTACCGTGCCGACGCCCTCAGGAGCCCCCGAGCCCTTTAACCACTCAACATGAAATCCCATCACCCCGGAGAGAAGCAACAGTCTTTCACTCAAGCCCATGGGAACTTAATCAATGGGGTTACCCCCCCTACATTCTACTGCCCCACTGGCCTATGGAGTTATGCCACCGTATGTTCTCCATTGGCTGCACGGGGGATATCAATAAGTCCCACAATAAGTGGGCAATGTCCCATAAGATGGAGATCCTTTTTGGATCCAGGGCTATGCCCACCTCCCTTTTGGCATCCACCCCGACATTCCATGGGTGGATGACCTATACTCCCCTTTTGACATAGTCCAAAATAAGGGGAGATGCTGCCAAAATTCGTCCACGAGCTTTACTTATCGTGTAGTGTGATGCTTTCACTGAAATTATGAATCTAACCCCAACTGTGTGGCAGAGATCTGAGCTATACCATCTCATGATCCTCTGCTCACCACCGTCCACCGTCAGAGGGGAATATAACCATCACAGTCACATGGTCTCCTTAGAATTTCTATGGATGAGCCTACCCTCACTCTCTATCCTACCCAAATACCACTATGAACAAACTTATGAAACCCCTATTGAACACAAAGGACCCCTTTGAATTCGTAAAGCCCTCACAATACTTGAAAACTCAAAGAACACATTGTTATCGGCGCCACATGTCTCCCTGGCGCAGCCTCCTCTCGGCGCCAATTTCGCGCCGGGTGATGGGCGCACCAAGACCCATCGGCGCCGGTTTGCCTTCGTGGCGAAACCCAGCCGCGCCGGTTGCCTTCGTGCCGAAACCCAGCGCGCCGGTTTGCCTTCGTGCCGAACCCCAGCCGCGCCGATTTGCCTTCATGCCGAAACCCTAGCGGTGTCGGTTCGCCTTCGTGCCGAAACCCCAGTCGCACCGGTTCGCCTTCGTGCCGAAACCCCAGCCGCGCCAGTTCACTTTAATATCAACCATCCTTCAAACATCTAATTTCTCAGCAACTTTACTGAGCCCAAAACTAATCTAGACTTGGTGCCCTAACCTCCATGGACCATCATGCCAGTTCCCACCATATCATGGGGGGTTTTCATGGTTCTTCATCCATGTCTAATGGAGCTATATTGACGGGGTCCTACCCCCACATTATGTGCCGTTTGACTATCAGGTTGTCTTCTAACCCTGCCGACCCTTGGAGTTCTGCCATTGCATGTCCTCTAATGGTCTCTCAAGGGAATATTAACAAATACCACGATGAGTGGACACCGTCCCGTCGGATTACGATCCTTTTGGATCCCGGGCTACGCTCATCTCTGTTACGGATTCCGCCTCGACTCTTCATGGACGGTTTCCTATATATACCCCATCAACCCTCCGGGTACAGGGGAGGTGCTGTCGGATTTTTGCGAGACATAAAGAATCATTGTCGAACTGCTAATAAAGTAAAATAAAATAAAATAAATAATAAACATAAACAAATAATAATAAATAATAATAAAATAAAATAAAAAATGATGAAAATGAATAAACAAACAAATAGAATGAAATAAATAAATAAATAAATATATAATAATAATAATAAGTAAATAAAGAGTGCCAAACAGAATCGGCAGGGCTCCTCTCGACGCCAAAAGTGTGCCGAGACGAAAGTATGCCGAGATGAAAGTCACGTCGAGATGCAAACTAAAATCAACCCATCGGCGCCACCCCATCTCCAATAAAAGGAAAATAAATCAAACCAACACCCACGTAACACTCACGTGCATTCACCTTCCCCATACCTATTAACACTAATCTCCTCTTTACAATTAATACCCCACTAACATTAAGCCATATAACACATACGTCCACCCTCCTCATCCTATATATGCACATTCATATAAACACAAAAAAGGGGAAACAACAATAAAAATAAACAAGCCATCCTCATTCAAAAAAATGGAGAAATGAAAAATAATTGAAATAAAAATACTCAATAAATAAATAATGGGCACATAAATCACAACAAACAAAATAAAAGTGACAAATAAACAAAAAATGGACAAATGAATAATTATCTAACAAATACCAATAAAGAAAAATTAAGAGGGTGCATGCATCCAATATAAGAAGATATAAAATAAATAAATAATAAATAAATCATAAGTGAGTAATGAAAAGGGGAGGGCATAAATAAAATGAGAATAAAGACAATCTTGCATCTAAAATAATAACAAGAATAAATAAAGAATAATGAGCATGACTGTGCTTACTCCGGAGCCTTCACCTTCCCTAGACCCCGGGTATGGGATATTAATGACGCTCCGACAAATTGTGCCTGGATCTCGGGATCCCCCCTACTGTAGCCAAAGCATGACTCTGTCACGAGCCAATTACTCACTAAATCTGATTTGTTTCGATCGGGTTTCAACCGCGTTCCCTCGGTTCTTGAACATCAAATTTGCCGTACCCCGGTATACAGTGCCCCAATAATACGTGCTTGCCCGAATACGGTCACACTCGACTTACCTCACGGGTCTATGTGTGTGCACCGTAATGCTTTACACAGTTTCAAAGTAAGAAGGCCTTGATACCCCTCGGAGCAAGATGGCGCTGCCGAAATCTCTCTCGAAGTTATAAATAAATGATCAAACAAATAATAAACGATAATATTGAATATTGTTATCTTGCATGCTTGCATGATCTGATTCTCTGGTATATTAAATGGTGATTTGCGGAAAGCCGGGTTACGCCCGACCGGAAGCTATCACTATGCGTGATGATGATCCTCGACCTAGGTTCTCCGCCTCATATCGGGAGTCGATTTAATAAATAAGTACTACCCTATTGTGTGCTTGCATGCAATTGTATATTTAGTTATATGGGCCCCATGGTCTTTATTTTGGCGATTAATCAAGGGTTGTCTCTCTTTCGGAGAGGCGTATTTAACGTCGTAGCCTTTATGGTACGACGGGTTTTGGGTCCCGACACGATCACCCATAATTGTCTGATTAGTCAGATGAGCGCATAATAAATCGTCACTCCGGTGACTGGCACGCCTAATTAATAAACCAAATAAACAAACAAAATAAATAAATAAATATCAAAATAAAATATTCTAATAAAAATCTCATCTCCCACAAGCTGGCACGCCCGGTGGGACTCAACCTCCCTTCATCTTCTCGCCAAAATAAATGGACCATGGGGTCCTCGCTCAACTACTTCAAACCCTAACTACTTGTTCGTCTTGTCTTTCCCCTTTACAGGTTAAAGCGATGGCGAACGGACTATCCGGACTTGACTTTGGCCTTCAGATCGTGTCCGATCATGCTGCACACGACTGCCTTGCTGTACCTACCACCTTCGGTAACTTTTCCCCGGTCATTGGCTTCCCCAACTTCCTGGGAGTTGCATTCGTGGAAACGTGGAAAATTCTGAACCTACAAAGCTGAAGAACAACAAACCTACGGCTCCGCAAAGTGAGGGTCAAATCAAGAAAACTTTGCTGAAGAGCCCGGTGATCGTGAGTTGCCATGTTCACCATATTACCTGCCTGACTGGCGCATATGAGAAGAGGCCCACTGGGGGCAACAGAGAAAACTTTAGAAGAAGAAGAGTCACTGCTACTTCCCAATGCCGACTCTCGGCATCTGGGAAGTCCATGATGATCGGGGGCATCCGAGTCTACTTCAATGGCCGTGATGCCAAAATTCTGCCAGATCAGATCACCCCGACTGTGCCCACTCACAACACCTTCCAAGTGCTAGCAAGCCGGAGGGTGAATTTTAATGACAACAAGCAAGGGAGGCTGACCCCAAATCTCTTAAAGTTCAGACAAGTCCGGGTTACCAAGAAGACCCGAAACACTACACCGGCCTCGCAGAACTTCAACAATTCTACTGATGTCCCCAAAAGAGGGGGCAAAAGGGATGTTCGTGCAGAAGATACCATGGTTGTGATCCCTTCACCCACCATCGGGGTCTCCGCAAGACAAGCCCACATCTCCAAATTATCGAGAAATTTTGATCAAGTGGTTAAATTGACACGGCTTTCATACATGCCGTCAGCCCGAATCCAAGTGCTACCTTCTGCCATCTCTACAGAATGCAGTCAGGAAGACACAATAAGGATGGTCTGGGAATATTTCCATGCCTTTAGAGGTCCCATCATGGGTCGGCAAAGGTCAGCTCGAGTCATCAGGGCCGAAGAGGAAGAAAAAGACAAGAGGGCACCGGTTGAGGTGAATGAAGAGGGGAGGCGAGCCAAAGCTAGAAGCCTTGAAAGGCCTCCACAATATGAAAAGATGAAAGGAGCTTCTATATATGAAGAGCCGACTTTCTCCCATCGGGCTCGAAGGGGAGTCAGAAAGCACAAAAGAAGAATGCAAATTCTTACTTGCAATATGACAGGGGTGATGAGTACGCCTGGTCCCCTACCAAATGAACAAGAAGAGTCGGCCGAGATTGCCAGAAGAATAGACCCGATGACAAGACGCGGTAAAAATGAGGCTGAGCTACTGCAAACCACAAAGGGCAAGCAGCTTGCTGAAGAAAACATCACTACTGTCACTGCTAGAATAGTGGCATCTGAGCAAGGGGGAGCATCCCCACCTCCTTCAATTGAAGCTCCTTTGGGTAACACGCTCAAGGGCATCAGTGATAAAACAACAATGGACCCTGCCGTTCTGATGCTGCTGCAAGGATATCAGCGGGAGATAAAGCTGCTGAAGAGTAAATTAAATAAAAATACTGAGCATGTTGCAGCGCCCGAGCAACTGGGGGCACAAAATGGGCCATCACAGGAAGGTTTTAACCTCGGGGGCGCTCCTTCACCAGTCGTTCTACAAACTGCTGATCAAAACTGGGCCACTCCCCAGCATTATTCTCAATGGCTTCAGCCAGCATGGCTAATGCCTCCCCAAATGCAGCGACAGGCTCCCCTGTTAGAGCCTTTGCCATCCAATGCTATGACTTTGGCCCCATTATCGATGCAGCCTTTTCACCTCCACACTCAACTAATGGATCCAGCTATGGTAAATAAATTGATGATGGAACAGATGATCGAGGCGAGGCTGGGAAAGAGGGGTGGTGATGATTGTGCCCCCATCAACATATATGAAGTGCCATATCCAGCTCACCATGCTGCCAAAAGACTGCCGTCGGGCGTCAATAAACTCCAAAATTTGACAAATACAACGGGAAGGGCTCCCCGAAAGAACATGTTGCACACTATATAGCAGTTATGGGTGACTTGGCAGCGGACGAGTCATACCTACTGAAGTTCGTTGGGTCTTCACTAACAGGACCCACCTTCGAATGGTATTCCAAGTTACCGGCCAGGTCTATCCATGACTGGCCAGATATGCAGCAGAAATTCAGTGAAAGATTCCACGTCATCGAGGTAGAGGTGACCGTGGCTGAGCTGTTGGCAACCAAGCAAAAAGATGATGAAACAGCTGCAGAATATATCGAGATATAGGAGGATCTGAGCATGAGGTGTCGGCGTCCTCCGCATCCAGAAGATGCAATACAAATATGCAAACAAAATCTGAAGAAGGAAATTCTGGAAAAGATGATCGGAATAGAAATCCGGTCATTTGACCGATTAAGTGCTATTGCCACGGAGGTTGAAGGTTTCTTCACAAGATATCCCTCCATTTCTACTGACTCAAGTCATGAAGCCAAGCAGGTTAATAAACGGCCGATATTGAAAGCGGTTCATGCTGTCAGCCTCACGGCAAAAAGGCACAAATGGATGCACAATTCTCCTCTCAATGAACCTGTTGGACGTCGGGAGAGGCCTCCTCTGCAGAATAAAACAAAGAAGCTCTATGCCTTCCCCCGGGACAAGACTCGAGCATTGATCGAGTGGGCTGTCAAATATAGCAAAGTCATCCTTCCGAAGCTAAAGAGACCAGATGACGTCAAAAGAAGAGATGATCCTTATTTCTGTCCCTACCATCAAATCTTGGGGCACCCTATTGAAGATTGCCAAATATTCAAGGACATCGCCCAAGGCTTAATAAAAAGAGGGGATCTGCAAATGGGGAAGGACAGAGTCGATCCTCCATGCCCTCATGAAGTGCCCGCTACAGGGGCATCAATTAACATGATATCTATATGCCAACAGCTACCCGAAGAAATGCCAGAGGGCTGTGCTTGGCACACTCATGAAGACTATATCCCATTGCATGAAAGGGAGCAAGAGAATTGGCGAGCATCGCCAACAAAGAAAGGAACAGAACCGGCTTATCGCCCGGCACTGGAAACCCAAATTCCTGGCGCCATGGACCGGCCTACTCTGCCTCTTGCAGTCTCTGCCCGCCTTCAAACAGTCTCTCCAATGGCCATCAAAAGGTCAACTGACAATAAAAAGAAGAAACAGACCCCGTCATGGGTACACGAAGAAGCTAGCTCAGCCATGGAGCGGTCACAAGCTATTATAAGTGGGCCTGATAACCATGAGCAGCCAAAGAACTAGCCTATGCAGCTCAAAAAGTATGCCCCTCAAGGATGCAATGAGTCCCGCGGGTTAACAAAAAGAACTGAAGAAAAAGTAGAAAAGCTGAATGCATCAAATAGCCCACTGTGGGGGCAAGTGCCGACCATGAAGGGAAATAAAAAGAAGAGTGCAAAGGCTAAAAGGAGGAATCTTGTTCTCTCCTGCAACACATTGTCAGCATCCTTCAGTGGGGCGCAAACTACTGATGAAGAAGATGAAGAAATTTACTTTGTGCCAAAGGAAGCAGCTCCAGCTAAAGCTTCTGCCTCTCACCCATCTTCCAGGTCTGGGAGGATTCCGAAGCAACGCTCACCAGCTGATAAGAAGGCTCAATGTCATATTCCTCCTCCACCCAGAGGCATAGAACAAAGGGATTCTGTCCCAAAGGAGCTATCTACTACCGGCAATGATAGCGGGAGAAAATTCATCTTGCACAAATTAGAGGCGGGGGGCAGTAGCACTCCCGGTCCCTTCTTACAAGACCTTGCCATAATGGCACTACTACACCAGAAGCACCAGGAGATTGAAATGCTACAAAGGCAGCTGAATGAAATGAACATAAAGCCATATATGTCACAATTGAGAAGACATCTATATGAGACAGCCCAAGACAGTGCTAGCTCATCAGAACCGCCAACATGGCCAACAATGCCCCGAATAGTACATGATCATTCAGGGGGCATCCTCCCTCAGCCATTCCAACCCACAGTCCCCTGGGTAAGTCTGGGGGCAACTAAAGCATCTCCGAAAATGAGGTCGATGAGGCCGCATGTGCAGCCAACTGCCGTACACTCGAGATCAGCGGGTCTAGCCACAATGGACAAGCCAAAGGCGGGACGAACAATGAATACAAAGATGGCTAAAGAAGAAGTCACTGAAGCGGAATTACAAGCAGCCAAATAAAAGGATGATGAGTCAGTCATGGACTATATAAGAAGGTGGAGAAATCTCCGCAAAAAGTGTCGGCATCCGCCTAGCTACGGGGATTCTGTTCAAATCTGCAAAGAGAATTTGAGAATAGAAGTTCTACAATGGGTCATTAATATTGAAGTCACGACCTTTGAACAACTAGGTGACATCGCAGCCAATGCCGAAGCAGTTCTTGCAAGGCTCTGCCCAGCTCCGATAGTCCCGAGTCAAAAGAATGAACCAATCGGCAAACACCTAGCCCAAGAAGAGCTTTGCGCCTCAAATTTTGAAGCCTTCGAGCAATAGAAGAAGAAAATGAAAGAGGCATCTTCCGCCGATCCGGAAAAGCAAGGGCCCTCATTAAGGGGCAAAACGATGAAACTATATTCCTTTTCAAAGGACAAGACTAGGGCACTTTTCGAGTGGGCCCATGAATACGTCAAAGTAGTGCTTTCGAAGTCAAAGAAACCAGGCAATGTCGAAAGAAAAGACGATCCACCCTTCTGTCCTTATCACCAAATGTTGGGGCATCCCATTGAGGATTGCTACGTGTTCAAGGACATTATTGAAGGCCTGATCAAGAAAGGCGAACTACAGATGGGCGAGTATAAGGTGGACCCACCGTGCCCTCATCAAATATCTGTCCTTAAAAGAGCAGCCCCGTGCGGCGTTACCGCCTCAACTGCTCCTCGCAAATATGGCTGAAGCCGATGTCTAGCAAGCCCGCATGGCTTGAATGCAGATGTTTGCCAACAAAAGAAGAATGGCAAATAAAAAAAAGGAAAGAAAAAAAATAAGAGAAAAAGAAGAAGAAAGGAAATGTCATGTTCTGGGGGTAGGCACCCAAAAAAAAGAGAGAAAAAAAAAGAAAAAAAATTCTTTTGAAGGAGGCCTTGATGGCTGCATCTGTCAAGGGAGATATCACTCCCCCCATGTCTTGGTCCGTGTCAAATAAGAAACTATCATTGTGGGGTTGGCGTGGTGGAGCGAACCACTTATCCCCTCTCTGAGGGTGTGCGCGCTCTCCTATGCACCCACTTTGGTCTGTTTAAAATAAATGGATGAAGGGTAACGGCTCTACACTACACTGCACTGTCAGCGCCATCCGAGTTGTCCGTTCAAAAAAATGAATGCAAAAGAAACGAAGAATGGAACTTATAAGGTCAGCAAGGCCTCCCCATCCTCCCCATGGGCAGAAGACTCCTTAGTAGCATTGCATGGTGAATGCCCAAGGAATAATGAAACGACTACATCATCTGTGGAGGTAAGAGGACCCTGCAACTGCAGCTTCTAAGAATAAGCGTCAAGAGGAGGACACTTTGCGTAAGCGCCGGAGGCCCGAACCGAAGCTATTTGGAGCATCTCTTAAAGAAATCAATCACAAAAGAAGATAGCTATTGATCTGATGTATAGCTGTCACTAAATACTCCCAGGGGGATCATGTTAATCAACAGTCCCACCGACGCTAAAGAACCTTCATTGGCCACTGGGCCTCCCGTTTCAAATACGGGTCCAAACCCTGTTGGGGAACGAAAAGAACAAGTCCTGCCGAGTTGTCTGCAATCTCGGCTCCTTTCTCCTCATCAAGCCAACAAATAAGAGCCTTTCGGCTTTTAGTGGCCTATCTCAGCACCCCTGGTCCCACCAGAATTCATGGTGCCTTGCCGCCCTCCTATCCTACGGGGATACTCCCCACTCGCCTCATCGGGACTAACCCTCCACCCTTGATCTGAGACCTATGCTCCCACCCAATGCGCTCTCATGGCCTTTGGGCATTCGGCAACGACAATGCCATATTTGTCTCATGGGACTCTCTTATCACTACCGGTTTGAATTCCTTGCCCAATGTCGGCCCAATAAAATCTCCTATTCCTTGGCGTAAGGCACTCTGCCCTTGTCAAGCTCAAAATTTGCCCATCAGTCCTGCCAGGCTATGTTCGTAAAGCTTTCCCTTGGCCAGGGGCGCTCTGCCTCAACCCAACTCGAAAATTATCTTTTGTCCCATTGGGCCGAGTCCACAAAATCTTTTCCTTGGCCTGAGGTGCTCCGCCTCAGCCGAACTCGAAAATAATCTTTGTCCCACTGGACAGGATTCATAAAACCTTTTTCTTTGGCCTAAGGCACTCCGCCCTCGCCAAGCCCAAAAACTACCCTTTGTCCCACTGGGCAGGATTCATAAAACCCTTTTCCCTGGTCAGAGGCACTCCGCCCTCGCCAGGCCCACCGGGCTCTTGGACATCAATCCCCAGCCCCACCAGCAAAATAAATAGTCAACTTCATCAATAGTCCCACCAGACAAAAATATCTCGCACCGTAGATGAGTCTGCGTCGGGAAGCCCCAAAACAAAAAAAAGAAGGAAAAAAAAATAACAACAACAAAAAGAAAGAAACAAAAAAATGAAGAAAAGAAAATGACAATCTAAAATAAGCATAATGAATCAATAAACAAAATAAACTCAACGAACTCAACAAAATCAATAAATCCTATAAATCTAATGAGCTCAATAAATTTAACGAACTCAATAAATCAATAAACCAAACAAATTCAATAAACTCAACAAATCCTATAAAACCGATAAACTCAATAAACTTAACAAATCTAATAAACCCAATCAATACAAGCAAATAAACCAACAAAAGGATTCCTTCACTTTGTCTCAGAATGTCTGTCTGAGTAAGGTTTGTCGATCCCGACATCTCCTCGGGTCAATGTCCATATTCTATCTTGGCTTAGACCTCACGTCTTCGCCAAGTTGGTCAATTTCGACATGACGTCGGGTTGACATCTTCACCTACATATTCTACCCTTGTTTCAGACCTATCGTCCGAGCAAGGTTGGTTGACTCCGACACCTCGTCGGGTTGACATCAATATTTAGCCCGGGTCTGGGCCTCTCATACGTCTACAATCTAGTCTACCCTCACCCTAAACCTTCCATCGGGGTAGGGCCCGTTGACTTCGACATTTCGTCGAGTCAACACCTATCCTATATTATACCCTTGGCTTAGGCCCCACGCCTCTGTCAAGTTCATTGGCTTCGACAAGACGTCAAGTCAACACCTATCCTACATTATACCCTTAGCTTAGGCCCCACGTCTCTACCAAGTTCATTGGCTTCGACATGACGTCAAGTCAACACCTATCCTGCATTATGCCCTTGGCTTAGACCTCACGTCTCTGCCAAGTTCGTTGGCCCCGACAGGAAGTCGAGTCAACACATATTCTATATTCTGCCCTTGGCTAAGGGCTCATGCCTCTGCCAAGTTTGTTGGCCTCGACATGACGTCGGGTCAACACTTACATCCTATATTCCTTCCTTGGCTTAGACCCCAAGTCGTCGCCAAGTTGGTTGACTTTGACAGTCTGTCAAGTCAACAACCATTTTCTGCCTTGGCCCGGACCCTTCGTCTCTTCCAGGTTGGTCGTGTTCGACATGACGTCGAGACGACAACAATGCCTTATTTCTACCCTTTCCTAGACATACCGCCTAGGCAAGGTTTGTTGACTCTGATATCCCGTCAGGTTAACATTCATATTCTACATTTGGTCCAGAGCTTTCATCCGACCATACAACAAAAAGACCCTTCTACCTCTGGCTCGGACCTTCCGTCCAATCAGTCACCAAAAAGACCCTTTTACCTCTGACTCGGACCTTTCGTCCAGTCAGTCAACAAAAAGACCCTTCTACATCTGGCTCGGACCTTTCGTCTAGCCAGTCAACAAAAAAAAACTTTCACCTTTGGCCCGGACCTTTCGTCCGACCATACAACAAAAAGACCTTTCTACCTCTGACTCGGACCTTTCGTCCTGCCAGACAAGCTCGTGGCCCCAACGGCTTCGTCTCCTTCGGCCGGTGCGGCCACTTGGGCCCCCTCCGCGTCGACGCTCCCTCCAGGCGGCCCCTCGTCCTCGGCTCCTCCAACTGCTACCCAACCGACGGTAGGCGGTGGCCGGCCTCCTGCGTCCGGTGCTACTGTCGGGCCGGAGGGGAGGGCCTCTCCTGCGGGCGGTGTGGGGGGAGCCCCATTGCTCCCCACTCCTTCCGTGCCCTCCGCGGCTACTGCTTCGCCCTCTCTTACTCCCAACAAGGCGGCTCGCTCTGCCCCTCCAGTTGTGTGCCCACCTGCTCCACCTCCGCCGAAGTCTCCGTGGGCGGTCCCCCGTTTGCCAGCGATCGCTTTGGCCTCCCCGTCGGTTGCCTTTGGCCTCTCTTTCGTCCTAACCCTCTCACAGTCTTTCTCTCAGCCGTCTCTTGTCTTGGAGGCCCATCCTCCTGCTTTCACTGACGGCGGTGAACCTGCGGCCTTCTTCTCTCTTGAAGAAGTGCATCTATCCTGCCAGCCTCTCTAGCATGCTGTCATTGCCAAAACGCCGCGAGGACGTCCACCGTTCCAGAATATTCGGTCCCACCTGGCACAACGCTTCACTCTCTGGCAAGAGTTCCTCATCTATGCCTTGGACAACCGCCACCTCCTTATTCAGTTTCAGAACCGGGAGGACTTCTTGCAGGTACTCCTCAAGGAATCCCTACTCATCCACAGGAGGCCCTTCCGCTTCTTTGCGTGGTCCATCGACTTCTCACCTGGCTCTGACTCTCCCATAGTCCCGGTATGGCTAGAGCTTCCGGCCCTCCCCGTTAACTTCTTCAACGATGCTTTGCTGCGCTCCATAGCTGGGAGTCTTGGACCGGTTCTGTAGGTGGACAAGAACACCTCCTGCCTGCTCCGTGGACACGCCGCCAGAGTGTGTGTGCTGCTCGACATCTCCAAGCCGCTTTCGCCTCGTGTCTGGGTTGGCATCGGCGGCGGTGGATCGTGGCAGCCTATCGTCTACCCTGACCTACCTCAGTTCTGTTGCCGCTGCTCGCTTCTTGGGCATCTTCCGGAGGCTTGCAAGAAGCGGTCCCCTTTGGTGCCGGGTGGGGGTGGGAACGCCTCTGCTTCTGGCAAGGAGCTGCCCCCTCACCCCCATGCTGCTAAGGCCCCCGTTCGACCTCATGCTCTAGTTTGGCTGGCCGCTGGTGCTCCTGGCGCTCCCGACAGTGCCCCCCCTGCGGCAGCCCAACCTCTACCCACCGCCCCAGCCTCTCCTCCCCTTCTGGGACTGGTCTGCTCGCAACGGGATGATCCTCCCGTCCAGGACTGCGCGAAGACTCCCCCTGTCAGGGAAGACGATCGTCCTAGCTTTGCACCTGTCCGCCCGTCTCCAGCTACCTACGTGCCACCCCCTGCCGCTGCGGTACCCATGTTGGCTGCCGCTGCAGTTGGCGTCATGGTGTCCTCCCTCCCTGTGGCTGCTAGCGCTTTTGCTCCTGCCGACATGTCCATGCTGCCTTCTCTGGCGCCACCGGCCTCCAACTCCTGTGTCTTGGCCCACCCTACTGCCAGCCCCACTACAGGAGTTCCTCTTGGCTCTACGGATGCCCCTGCTGTCGACGTGCCTCTCTCGGGCTCCCCAGCCGTTGGTGACGACGGGTCTGGAACCCTCCCTGTGCCGACAGCCGTAGGGTCGTTGCTGCCCTCCCGGTTTCCTTAGCCTCCGTTAGTCGTGGCCTGGCCTCCCTTGGCGTCGTGGAAGCCCCTGGCCGTCTTGGGGGTCCTCTCTCTTCGCCCCGGGCAGTCCTGGCGCCGCCAGCCTCCTGTGGCCTGCTGCCACCGTTGGACGCTCTTGGGTCTCTCCGTGACCCTGCTCCCCTGCTGCTAGGCCTTCCGCCTCCGTCCGCTGCTCCCCTGGTGCAGGGGGCCCCGCCATTCGCTGCCACTACCTCCGGTGCTGGCTACTCGGGCACTTACGCTGAGGCTGTCCGCCACCCTTGCTGCCTCTGCCCTCCGGGGTCTTTGCTCTTTTCTGGTGTGCCCGGTGCTCCCTCTCTCCATTTACGCCCCAAGATCGCTGCGCCTGCTGCTCGTCCGCGAGTGGCCCGGGCGACATTCGTGAAACTCATCGTTGGGCTGGTTGCTCCTCTCGCCCTGGCTGTTACAGCCACCCTTGGCCGTCGTCTGCCTAGTGGGAAGTTTGGTATTCCTACTTCAGCGGTTGATCCTCTTCCCTCCTCTGCTCGCCCTGCTGTAGTGGCCCGTGCTGGTGTTACTTCCCTGCCTGCGGTCTTTGCGAGCATATCTAGCTCCCCCGTCTCAGCTTCTGTCCTGCCGCTGCCGCAAGTGCAGCCCAACCGCATCGTTCTGGCCTTGCGTGCGGAGCCACGGGAGGAGGCTTTGCCTTCGACTGCTGCTGATCTCCCTGCTTCATCTCCGTCCGCGTCTGCCTCCTCCGAGCCTGTTGTCGTGGAGGACTCCGTCAGGATTGCTGCTTCCATTCTTGAAGCGGATGAAGACCTTGGACCGCCTTTCCAGCCCGTCCGCCGGCGCAACCGTAGAACTCGTCACGGGCCTTAGCTCTGCCATGTGTTTTGGTTTCTGTTGGCCTCCTGTGGCCTTTTTGTGGGCCCTATGCCCCTGTTCTCTATCGGCTTCTCCATCCCTTTGTTGGATGCCCCCTCCCCTGGACCTTTGTTGTCCCTGTACCCCTTTCTCTTTCTCTCTCTCTCTCTCTCTCTCTCTCTCTCTCTCTCTCTCTTTTGCTCATTATATATATAATTTTCTTGTATGCTCGCCGGGGTCGAGTTCCTCCCCTTGGCACATACAAGTATGACTTCAATTAAAAATAAAATAAAAAGACATTTCTACCTTTGGTTCGGACCTCCCGTCCGACCAGTCAACAAAAAGACCCTTTTACCTCTGACTCGGACCTTTCGTCCAGTCAGTCAACAAAACGACCCTTCTACATATGGCTCAGACCTTTCGTCTAGCCAGTCAACAAAAAAAAAACTTTCACCTTTGGCCCGGGCCTTCCGTCCGACCATACAACAAAAAGACATTTCTACCTTTGGTTCGGGCCTCCCGTCTGACCAGTCAACAAAAAGACCCTTTTACCTCTAGTTCAGACCTCCCATCCGACCAGTCAACAAAAAGATCCTTTTTACCTATGGCTCTCCCTTCCATCTACATTGGTGAACGAAAAGGCCACTTTTACCGCCAGCATCATGACCTTTCGTCTGGGTTGGCACATAAACAAAAAATATCCATGTCCGGTGTCATGGCTTTCCACATAAGCCGGTAAATATTATGCCTTGGCGTCATGGCCTTCCGCCTAAGCCAAGTTGTACGGCGTCATGACTTCATGTCTAAGCCGTTAAATATCCTGGTCCGGCATCATGGCTTTCCGCCTAAGTCGGTAAATATTCTGCCTTGGCGTCATGGCCTTCCGCCTAAGCCAAGTTGTATGGCATCATGACTTTATGTCTAAGCCGTTAAATATCCTTGTCCGGCGTCATGGCTTTCCGCCTAAGCCGGTAAATATTCTGCCTTGGAGTCATGACCTTCCGCCTAAGCCAAGTTGTACAGCGTCATGACTTTATGTCTAAGCTATTAAATATCCTTGTCCAGCATCATGGCTTTCCGCCTAAGCCGGTAAATATTCTGCCTTGGCATCATAGCCTTCCACCTAAGCCAAGTTGTACGGCGTCATGACTTTATGTCTAAGCCGTTAAATATCCTTGTCCAGCGTCATGGCTTTTTACCTAAGCCGGTAAATATTTTGCCTTGGTGTCATGGCCTTCCGCCTAAGCCAAGTTGTACGTCGTCATGACTTCATGTCTAAGCTGTTAAATATCCTTGTCCGGCGTCATGGCTTTCTGCCTAAGTCGGTAAATATTCTGCCTTGGCGTCATGGCCTTACGCCTAAGCCAAGTTGTACGGCGTCATGACTCTATGTCTAAGCTGTTACATATTCTCCCTTGGCGTCTTGACCTTACGTCTAAGCCAAGTCATTCGACGTCATGGCCTTTGGTCTAAGTCGACAAACCTCTTACCCTTCGATCAGAACTGTCATCCGAACTAACGAACGAAAAGACCTCCTTTGATTTCATACCAACCCGTGATCCCTCCAGGGATTTACCACCACATATGACACCTGCCCTCCACTGCCATGGCATCGGGCTCCCGACGCCAGAATCATTGCGGGCATGCCCATTAAGCCCTTTAGAAAAGAGAAAACAAAAAGAAACAACAAAAAAGGGGGAAAAAAGAGAAAGAAACAAAAAAGGAAAAAAGGAGAGAGTAAAAAAAAGAAAGAAAAAAAAGGAAAAAAAAGAAAGAAAGAAAAGAGAAAAAAAGAGAAAAAAAGAAGAAAAAAAGAAAAGAAGAAGAAATGATGATCATGACGTGATTTGTGTGCTTGTTTGCCCCACGCGCATGTCTGCCTGAAATATAGTATTAATATGCTTCCTTCAAATGTCTAAGGTCGCGTACTCCTTTGCTAGATAACGTTGCCCTGATTCAGGATATGCGTGCGTCACGGCATACGCTAAGAGATGAAAGCCGATTCTCGGTGAATGCATACGACTAGGAGAAGAGTCGTAGCCACGTTGCTAGCACAACTCGCATAATACACCCTAGACGAAACTCTCACACCTCGCACGTAATATGAGCAATGGTCCTTAGCCATAGGGACGTCATAAATTCTTATTAACACTTCATGGATGCTCAAATCTCTACACTCGCGTAAAGGGTGACCGTGAGGAAAAAGCTGCCTACCCCCTTAAAAAAAGAAGAAAAAGAAAAAGAAGAAAATTATGATAATGGTAAGTGGAACGTGAACCCAAGTAGCCAGGAATCCCCACTGAAATAAATGAGGAGACTCGCGCGAAAATGGTGCAGCAAACTCCACAATTAAAATAAGGACGAATCTAGTAGCCGGGAATCCCCAATGAGACATATGAGAAAACTCGCGTCAAACGGTGAAATCCATCATAAAATCATAATATAGGATGAATATTAGTAGCCGAGAATCCTCATTGAGACATATGAGGAGACTCGCGTCAAACGGTGGAATCCACAATAGTATCATAATAAAGGACGAATCCTAGTAGCCGGGAATCTCCATTGAGACATATGAGGAAACTCGCGCCGAACGGTGAAGTCCGAAATTAAGAAATGAGCAAGGGGGTTGTGCGAAGCTACCAAAAGTTGAGACCCCCGAATGTATGTGTAGGCGATAAAGTAATCCTCCAGTGTTACTTAGAACTTCTGCACGTCCCTATATCTAGGGTTCACTACCCATATAATTGCACTTTCACGCTATGGAGGAATAGTCTTGGGTGTGGATTATGGTTTATGCTATGCATATGTTCTACGCGGCGTCCCCTTTACGTATGCATATCTCCCTTAGTTGTGCTTCGTGCGCTGCACTCCGTCCGTGAATCATGGGCGCTGTCCTTATCCTATTCCTAATGTAGGGGAGCTATTCTATAAACATCTAGTTTATGCGTGCGATCGATGGATGTCTGCATGCTTGCATGAATAAAGAATAAACAAAAAATAAAAATACATTCTCAGATAGGGTTGCACCCGTAGGTCCCGCTCACACGTCCCTCATTCGCGTCACCTACGGGTGGAGGGCATTTGTTGACACGGAAAATATTTCTGACATTTCTTAAACCTTTTGCTTTTGCAAGCATGGAGCCCTAGCCGAAGTACCCCTATGCTGATAAGAAAAGGAAAGAAGGAAAGGAGCGGCAGAAGTCGAACAAAGATGAGGAACAAAAGAAGAAGAGAAGAAAAGAAAAGGGGCCCGGCTCCAATGGACGGTTGCTAAAACAAGACCCAAGAGCTCAGAAAAGGCTCGAGACCATCCCCGAACGAACAAGATAAAAGCTCGGACAGCAAGACAAGTCAGTCGATGGGTCAACCCTCGCAAAATGAGAAATGAACACAAATGGGCCTAAACAAACAAAAATGGGCCAAAGGATGCTAAGAAATGAGCTGAAACCGGCACGGGAGTGAACCGACACGCCACTGAACCGGCACGGGAGTGAACCGGCACGCCACTGAACCAGCACGTAGGTCAACCGTCATGAAATGAAGCCGGCGCGGGATCGCAATCGGCGCGCAAACACCAATTAGCGTGCCGGTTCCTCTACGCGCCGATGGAAACATGGCCACACCCTCTATATATATAAACCTTGCTTTGAGCACAAGAAAAAAGAGAGCAGTAGAAGCCAATCGAAGAAAAAGAAAAAGACGGAAGAGAAAGGTCTGAGCGCTTGCTGAAGAGATCTGAAGAGAGAAAGAGAGCTGCAGAAGCCCGGGGAAGAGGATTCAAGGTGGGGTCGTCTGTCAAATGCCCTAAGGGGCTATATTCTCCCTTCCCCGTATTTTGTTTGAGTCTGTTTTCTTTCGTTTGGTATGCTTCCAAGTGCTGTTCTTCTGACAATATCAACTACCAGTGTAGCCCGATTGTCAAGGGGCATCCTCTGTATTTAGATTCTCGCAGTTTGATTTTCCCTTCTATGCTGAATGTATGCGTTCCTTTGAATGAAATGGGATATGGGATTCTGAGTTTTTCCTCTCTCTGCCTCTCTAAAATTTACTATATTCGATAGCTGTTGTGAATAGATTTCATTCCATTGTATGCACATCCCTCAGATCATCTGAGTAGTCTCTATTGCATCGTCTCTGCATTTTCAACCTCATAATCACGATGAGAGCCTGAGACAGTCCATCTCATGGCTTCTCATTCGTGAGATAAAGAGGGATATGTTCGAATCAAAGCTCATGGAATTAGATCGATGATTTGGTTCCCAGTGAGGATTTAGAGTGACAGTCCTCTTCTCCTCTGAGTGATTTCCTCCCTTTCTGAGCACCTCAAAATCCCTGAATAGAACCCCTCAAAATCCTCAGATAAAGCCCCTAAAACCCTCAGCTCAAAACCATCTAAACCCCTAGAACCCTCGGCCTCACAAAACCCTAAAAAACCTTCCATTGGCCCCTTAATGGCCTCCCGGCACGACCTTCCCGGCACGACCTTTCCGACACGACCCTCCCCCGGCGCGAGTTCCGTGCCGAGAGCTACTCGTGCCGATTGGCCATTCACCATCTAGCGCGTCGAGACCCCCTAAATGCCACCCATCGCGCCGAGGCCAATGCCCCCCTTTGTGTTTTCCGTAGCGCCGAAAGCTAACCACACCGAAACACTACCGTGCCGACGCCCTCAGGAGCCCCCGAGCCCTTTAACCACTCAGCATGAAATCCCATCACCCCGGAGAGAAGCAACAGTCTTTCACTCAAGCCCATGGGAACTAAATCAATGGGGTTACACCCCTACATTCTACTACCCCACTGGCCTATGGAGTTATGCCACTGTATGTTCTCCATTGGCTGCACGGGGGATATCAATAAGTCCCACAATAAGTGTGCAATGTCCCATAAGATGGAGATCCTTTTTGGATCCAGGGCTATGCCCACCTCCCTTTTGGCATCCACCCCGACATTCCATGGGTGGATGACCTATACTCCCCTTTTGACATAGTCCAAAATAAGGGGAGATGCTGCCAAAATTCGTCCACGAGCTTTACTTATCGTGTAGTGTGATGCTTTCACTGAAATTATGAATCTAACCCCAACTGTGTGGCAGAGATCTGAGCTATACCATCTCATGATCCTCTGCTCACCACCGTCCACCGTCAGAGGGGAATATAACCATCACAGTCACATGGTCTCCTTAGAATTTCTATGGATGAGCCTACCCTCACTCTCTATCCTACCCAAATACCACTATGAACAAACTTATGAAACCTCTATTGAACACAAAGGACCCCTTTGAATTCGTAAAGCCCTCACAATACTTGAAAACTCAAAGAATACATTGTTATCGGCGCCACATGTCTCCCCGACGCAGCCTCTTCTCGACGCCAATTTCACGCCGGGTGATGGGCGCGCCGAGACCCAGCGGCGCCGGTTTGCCTTTGTGCCGAAACCCAGCCGCGCCGGTTTGCCTTTGTGCCGAAACCCCAGCCGTGCCGGTTCGCCTTCGTGCCGAAACCCCAGCGGTGCCGGTTTGCCTACGTGCCGAAACCCCAGCCGCGCCGGTTCGCCTTCGTGCCGAAACCCCAGCCGCGCCGGTTTGCCTTCCTGCCGAAACCCCAGCGGTGCTGATTTGCCTTCGTGCCGAACCCCAACCGCGTCGGTTCGCCTTCGTGCCGAAACCCCAGTCGCGCCGGTTCACTCTAATATCAACCATCGTTCAAACATCTAATTTCTCAGCAACTTTACTGAGCCCAGAACCAATCTAGACTTGGTGCCCTAACCTCCATGGACCATCATGCCAGTTCCCACCATATCATGGGGGGTTTTCATGGTTCTTCATCCATGTCTAACGGAGCTATATTGACGGGGTCCTACCCCCACATTATGTGCCGTTTGACTATCAGGTTGTCTTCTAACCCTGCCGACCCTTGGAGTTCTGCCACTGCATGTCCTCTAATGGTCTCTAAAGGGAATATTAACAAATACCACGATGAGTGGACACCGTCCCGTCGGATTACGATCCTTTTGGATCCCAGGCTACGCTCATCTTTGTTACGGATTCCGCCTCGACTCTTCGTGGACGGTTTCCTATATATACCCCATCAACCCTTCGGGTACAGGGGAGGTGCTGCCGGATTTTTGCCAGACACAAAGAATAATTGTCGAACTGCTAATAAAGTGAAATAAAATAAAATAAAATAAAATAAATGATAAACATGAACAAATAATAATAAATAATAATAAAATAAATTAAAAAATGATGAAAACGAATAAATAAACAAATAGAATGAAATAAATAAATAATAATAATAATAATAAGTAAATAAAGAGTGCCAAACAGAATCGGCAGGGCTCCTCTCGGCGCCATTGTTCCTCGGCGCCAAAAGTGTGCCGAGACGAAAGCATGCCGAGATGAAAGTCACGCCGAGATGCAAACTAAAATCAACCCCTCGACGCCACCCCATCTCCAATAAAAGGAAAATAAACCAAACCAACACCCACGTAACAGTCACGTGCATTCACCTTCCCCATACACATTAACACTAATCTCCTCTTTACAATTAATACCCCACTAACATTAATCCATATAACACATACGTCCACCCTCCTCATCCTATATATGCACATTCATATAAACACAAAAAAGGGGAAACAACAATAAAAATAAACAAGCCATCCTCATTCAAAAAAATGGAGAAATGAAAAATAATTGAAATAAAAATACTCAATAAATAAATAATGGGCACATAAATCACAACAAACAAAATAAAAGTGACAAATAAACAAAAAATGGACAAATGAATAATTATCTAACAAATACCAATAAAGAAAAATTAAGAGGGTGCATGCATCTAATATAAGAAGATATAAAACAAATAAACAATAAATAAATCATAAGTGAGTAATGAAAAGGGGAGGGCATAAATAAAATGAGAACAAAGACAATCATGCATCTAAAATAATAACAAGAATAAATAAAGAATAATGAGCATGACTGTGCTTACTCCGGAGCCTTCACCTTCCCTAGACCCCGGGTATGGGATATTAATGACGCTCCGACAAATTGTGCCTCGATCTCGGGATCCCCCCTACTGTAGCCAAAGCACGACTCTGTCACGAGCCAATAACTCACTGAATCTGATTTGTTCCGATCGGGTTTCAACAGCGTTCCCTCGGTTCTTGAACATCAAATTTGCCGTACCCCGGCATACATTGCCCCAATAATATGTGCTTGCCCGAATACGGTCACACTCGGCTCACCTCATGGGTCTATGTGTGTGCACCGTAATGCTTTGCACAGTTTCAAAGTAAGAAGGCCTTGATGCCCCTCGGAGCAAGATGGCACTGCCGAAATCTCTCTCGAAGTTATAAATAAATGATCAAACAAATAATAAACGATAATATTGAATACTGTTATCTTGCATGCTTGCATGATCTGATTCTATGGTATATTAAATGGTGATTTACGGAAAGCCGGGTTACGCCCAACCGGAAGCTATCACTATGCGTGATGATGATCCTCGGACCTAGGTTCTCCCTCTCGTACCAGGAGTCGATTTAATAAATAAGTACTACCCTATTGTGTGCTTGCATGTAATTGCATCTTTAGTTATATGGGCCCCAAGATCTTTATTTTGGCCATTAATCAAGGATTGTCTCTCTTTCGGAGAGGCGTAATTAACGTCGTAGCCTTTATGGTACGACGGGTTTTGGGTCCCGACATGATCACCCATAATTTTCTGATTATCAGATGAGCGCATAATAAATCGTCACTCCAGTGATTGGCACGCCTAATTAATAAACCAAATAAACAAGCAAAATAAACAAATAAATATCAAAATAAAATATTCTAATAAAAATCTCATCTCCCACAGGTGACCCCAGACTTGTCCCTTCTGGAGTACCCTATCGGTATTGAGGATCGACGTGAGCAGCGCCTGCGGAAGAAGGTTATTTCTCTGGTTAAGGTAGTCTGGCAGCGTCACTCCGGTGGCGAGGCGTCATGGGAGCGTGAGGATGAGATGCGACATCTGTATCCTTATTTATTCGGGTGAGTCTTCTCCCTTGTCCCTATGCCTTGTCCTTAATGTCGAGGATGAAATTTATTTAAGGGGGGAGGGCTGTAATGTCCTGGGTTTTTTGGACATTTTTCGTATTTGGATATGTGGGTTTCGGATCACTTTCGGGGGTCCCAGAGCTTGTTTAGTAGTTTACATGTATTTTTCCCTGACGGACCTACGGAATGTGTTTGCGAGCGAACCGTTGCGTTCTCCTACTCCGAGATGGTACCAGTGCGTTGTGCGTGTTCCGAGGACCGCGGAAATATATATTTCTAATTTTTTGTATTTATGGCATTTTTTGGATTTTCTATAAATACCCCCTATTTTCCGTTTCTTTTTCTCCTTTTCTTTTTCTTCTTTCTTCTTTCCCGTTGGAGACCCCCGCTCCCCCACCCTTGTGACCGTTGGCCCCCTCTCTTCCCCGGGCGTCCGTGAGCGCGGCTTCCTCTCTTTGGCGGTGGCGTGAGCGCTACGGCGGCGACGAGGCGGGCTTGGCGGTGGTGATTCGCAACGTGGGGGTGGTGTTCGTGCTCGGCCGAGAACGGTGATCGGCGGCTTCCCCGCAGATTTCGAGATTCAATAAGGTAGGGGGACGGATCCTTGCCCTCTTTACAGCATTCCCCGTGACTTGTGGGCCGAGGGGAGGCCTAGAGTGGGTTATTTTGTGTCGGGAAGGGAATTTTCATGTCGAGGGTTTGAGCGCCGGATCCGTCGATTCTTGGGGTTTTTGACCAATTTAGGGTATGAGATGCATGCTATGAAGGTTGGGGGAGGTTCCCCCTTTTGTTTCCTCGTCACCTGGGGGTGAATGGGGCGTGGGATCGAGTTTCCCGCGTGAACTGCACGAACCGGGCTCGGCCCGTTATCGCGCTATGTCCCAGGGGCGCGTTCTTTTAGAACGCGCTGTGTTGTCCGAGCGCGTTCATCGGGGAAGATGAAAAGTTGGCGGTTCGGGTCGAGCTCGTCGTCTCGTGCGCATCCTTATCGCGCCAGGGCCGGGGAGCACGTTCTTGGAGATCGCGCTCGCCTCTGCGAGCGCGTTCTCCCCTTATCAGGCTCACCATGGCGAGCACGTTCTTGGAGAATGTGCTTGCCTCTACGAGCACATTCTTTGGCTGTCACGCTAGGGGACCTGAGCCCGACAATGTCGCGCCCAGGGGCCCGAGCACGTTCATCCCCCCTCGAACTGTGTTTCTTTCCGACAGTTTAGCCTCCGCTCGAGCGAGCTTTTGGTCCTGTTGCGGTGTGTGGCCCGAGGGTTGCCACGAGCACCCAGTGTGAGCCACAGGGGCACCCAGGGGTCCCCGGAGGAGCAGCTACCTCGGTAGGGGTGCCGCGTGACTTGAGGGACAATCGGACCTCATACGTGTCCCCGGCATCCATACTCTCCGTTCCGGTCACCGAGAGTCTGTGTCAGTGTGGAGGATGGCCTCCGCGTTTTGTCAGTGTGTGGTCGGTGGTTTCCGTGAGTCGAGTCTCACCTTCGGTGACACGTCAACTAGTCGTAGCCTTCTTACGGCACGCGTGTGCTGACCCACCGGGGAGTGGTGGAGCGGCTGACCCGAGAGAGACGGTTGTTAGGCTGGTTACCGTAGGGCCCCCACGCACAGCCGAGTCCGGGCTTCGGGGAAATAACCAGCTAGAGGATAGGCCTAGGGTGTATGGTCTGAGTGTGCACACGGGGCTGAGGGCTTCGGGCCCGCGTTGATGAGTGCGACCTCAGCTAGTCCTTGTTTGTGGTACTGGTTACTGAGTGTGTCTTTGTCTCTACCTAGGGCGTCGTAGCTAGACACTTGTGATGCGGTGTAAGACGTCAGGGGACGCATCTGGTCGTTCTTCTAGTGGGTGGTACTCCTATTTACTGGTAGGTACGGGCTCGAGTTTTGACGGACCGAGGTTTGGTTGTACGGTACGGTTAGTCAGATAGTTTTTCCATTTATTTATTACCACTTGTTGCTTCTACAGTACTTATACTAGGTAGTCTTACCTTCCGTGGTTGTTCGCGCCTTGTTGTCATTTTCCCATTGTGCGGTGGGGGTCTGAGGGATCCGTACTGGGCCAATGAAATGAGGCTCACCCTTGCTTTTCAAGTGAGGCGGGGTCATCGAGAGTTGCGGCAGAGTTTCAGCGTGGTTCTTCTAGCAAGGGTTAGTCGCCAGTCTACTAGTGCCGAGATATGCCCCGTGTAGTTGTACTTTACTTTCTGTTGACTATACTTTATTCATATATGAGATATACTCGACCTTGTAGCAGTTTATTTACTTCTTTAATTTATGATGTGCATTTTATTTTAGATTATTGTGCTATTACTGTAGTTATTTCAGCTTCTCTTGTACTCCCACACCATCCCTTTCACCCTTCCGAGTCTTCGGGCTCGTGGGTTGGCGGGCCGAGATTCGAGACGCGCCGGTTCCTTTCCGGTACTCGGATCCTGGGTCATCACATGAGTGGTACGAGTGGATCTAGAGGGGGGTGAATAGATCCCCACAAATAATTCTTGACCACTTATAAGTTCAAAAAGAGCTGCAGAGCAGAATGAAATCGATTGAACACTTTAAGCTCGATTGCCGGCTAGAAGACGTGTTGTTCGAGAGTGAAATATCGTGAGACTCACTAACTAAGTGATTGCACCTGTGAAGGAGGTAGAAGAGATGGAACACACAACAATAAACCACTGCTCAGGGATTTTTAGGTGGTTCGGCTGCTATCTAGCAGATCTACATCCACCCCTCACCAAACACGGTGAGGCTTTCCACGCTATAACTACAACAACACATACTTGGACAAGTCCCCAACAAGACGCGGATACACAGCTTAACACGAGGACACAGTCCTTACATGGACACCGTCCTCAAAACACACACGTTGTTTTCACATCACCACATGAGGACGAGCCCCACAAACGCTGATGCACAGCTTACATGAGGAGCAAGCTCCTTGACCACACACGGCTGCACAACAGCCAAAACACACTCCAGTCCTTAAAACATGGTACCAAAAAAATGCTAAAAGCTCCGCAAGCACACACAGAAAAATAGAAGAGAAATCTCAAAAACAAAACTCAAAACAAGGAAACCAAAATGTAGCTTCTGACAAAATTCAAGAAGCAGGAAAATGAAGGTCCGAGCTTAGGTCTGTAGTTGCTCAGTCTTTCTTCTTCAAAGGCCAGGCAATAGTGGGAAGGAAGATTCTCTCACAGTGATCTCATGAATTCCCTCTTGGATTTTGAATCACACAGGCCAACTTTCTTCAGGTATTCTTCAAACAGGCTCAGGACGTCTCGGCTTCTCCCACGTTCTCCTCCTTCAGGGCGATAGATTCGAATATATAGAAGAAGGGCATGGAGAGTCCCTTTCTCCCAGATATGTCTTGTGATTGGTTCGTTCAGAAGCGGCCACCTGATTGGTCCGTGTTTATAGAATAGAAGCCTGGAAAGTATCTTTTTCAAGATTTGTTCTCCGACTAGTCCTTTTCCATGGATGTTTTTGATTGGTCCATGTCTATTGATAAGAGAACATGGAAAGTCCCTTTTTCTAGATCTATTTTCTGACAAGTCCTTTTCATAAAAAGTGTTCTAACTGTCCCATGATAAAATGGAAGGATCTTTGTCCTAGAACCTTTTTCAGACCTTGAGGTGCGAGTCTTGGAGACGTGTGCCATTGACTTTCGAGTGAGTAAACATCTGACTGCTTAAAGGCTCACGTGAATGTACGGATGGGCTCAAGTAGGTAGGTCTAGTCGAAAGATCTTCATGTGTGTCGACGCACCCAGTGGGTTGTGTCGACGCACCACACTGCCTATGGGGGCTACTACGAGCCGATCCACTATGCGTCAACGCAATTGGAAGGGTGTGTTGATGCACTCTTGTAAGATGCTCCTGAAGCAGCTTCTGGATTCAGTCCTGTGTCGACGCACTGAGAAAATTACGTCGACGTAGTTGAAGAGAGTTGCTCGTATAATGGCTACTAGATTTGAAGATGTGTCGACACACTGACTGTGACGACCCAAGATTCGGATACCAGGAAAGGAACCCGATACCATTCAAATCCTGGCCCGCCGCCCACGAGCCGAGGCTCGGAAGGGCTGAAAAGGAGTGTGGAGGTACAAAGCAATAGGAAATAAATCAGGATAATTCAACAATTAATAGAAATAAATACACAACTACAACAGAGTCCAGTCCAACAGAAAGTACAGTCTAGGACAGAAGAACATACCCAATGCCAAGTGAACACTTGGCCCGACAAGCTGGCATCTAAGAACCTCCGCACAACACCCTCGAATCACGAGGACGAACCGCCGCACCTGAAAAGTAGGGGTGAACCTCCTGTCACTGGCTCAGCAGGGGTCCCGCGGAACCCCAACCGTAAACAACGGCGGTAACAGAAAGCAGAGACTACAGTAGCAACAGCAAACCAGTGGCCGATAAAAACTCGGCACTACAGCTACTCCTACTGTACTAGAAAACACGCCCCGATCTCGAGTCGGGGAAACACCATTCTAACGGAAAGACCACTGGCTACGCTGCCAGAAAACACACCCCGACAACCCTATCGAGGAGACCAGTCTCGCAGACAAAGGCCCAACCCAAGACTACTCGGTCTTGGGACACGGTCACAACCTCACCGTCGTAAAACCAACACTATCTAGGGAAAACCCTTGGTGACGTTCACCAAAAACCCTAGACCCCTACCTCGAGAACACACCCAGAAACTATACGTAAAACCACGTCTCGCAAACGGGAAATGGAAACTCGAGTCACGTGAAACTCACGTCAAGTGACGGGAGCACTGCCCACCAGAAGCAAAGCCGGATGCGTCCACTGACGACTTATTCCACGCCTCAAGTGTCTCACTGCGATGCCCCAGGCGGAGACAGAGACACACTGTAACTAGTACCACGAACAAGGACTAGCTAGGGTCACGCTCATCAGCGCGGGTCCGACAGCCCCCAACTAAGTGTGCACACACAGATCATGCACCCTAGGTCAGATTCTCTAGCAAGTTCTTCCCCCGAAGCCCGGACTCAGGCTACGCGTGGGGGCCCTATGGTAACCAGCTTAAAAATCGTCTCTCTGGGTAAGCAGCTCCACCACTCCCGGGTGGGTCAACACACGTGTGCCGTAAGAAGGCTACGACCAGTGGGAGGTCACTAAACGTGAACATGGAAAGCCATGCACGCACCCATCGTGAGTAACGCGGAGTACCAGGCGGCACGACGCCACGAGACTCTGGACAGCCCACTAGACCTACTAAATCCAACGGTCCTTGAGTCACACGACTCGGGTCAAGACCGTTGTACAAGGACAACATAACGCCCTCAATCTAGGCTAATCCCTAGGTCTGAAACCATGGTAGCATAATTCCCAAGGTAGCTCACAAGCCTCCAGGTTAATCCCTTGTCCCAGGGACACACGGGAAACCTCCAGCCCCAGGCTGGTTAAATGGACCCATAGTCCAAGGCCACATACATGGCCCACTCGGAAACCACCTTCTGGAGAAACCCACGACGTGCCGGGAAGCCCCACCACACTCATACCAACACACAGTGACTCGATCTAGCTAGAACATGAAAGCCTGGAACACATGGGGTCACACGGACCCTCCAAACCCATGAGCATGCTAATTGAGGTAACACGGTATCTCTGGACACCCAAAAACACGGTCACGGAACCACCCGGGATGTCCGGGACACACAAGGTCCAAGGGGAACACGATCAACCATAGTCCACACGCCCTGGCCCGCCCGACTGGTCGCCCACATGAACACGCTACTCGCCTATAGCACGTTCAGAACGTGCTACCCGCCTATAGCGCGTTCAGAACGTGCAACCCGCCTATAACACGTTCATAACAGAACGTGTCACTCTCCTATAGCACGTTCAGAACATGCCATCCTCCTGTGGCGCCTTCATAACAGAATGTGCCACTCTCCTATGGCGCGTTCATAACTGCCTTACTGCTCATCTCCCCCGATGAACATGGCATCGCGATACGGCGCCTCCTTGAAGAACGCGCCCTCAGCGTCGAGCGCGTTCTCAGTCCGCGTCCGAAAACCACAAAAATTGTGAAAAAACCCATTTCACGCCCCGTTCATGCCCATGTGAAGGGAAAAATAAGGGGAAATCATTCCCCAACATCTCTAGCACCCAAAGGACCCATTTAAACCCCAAAAATACGATCAAAACACTAAATCCGGCTCACACCCCAAAATCATGTATTTTCACCCCGGTAGAAATATAAACCCACTCGGCTCGCCTCGGGCTACCAAACTCGCGGGAAAGGAAGTACGCAGGTCAGGGAACCATTCCCCTACCTCCACCAAAGGTTCCGCGCACCGAGGACGCCGATCCACGAAGAAAATGCCGCACGAACGCAGCGGTACCCCGAACTCGCGGCCGAGCTTCGTCACGCCTCCACCGCCTCGATCCTCATCCCACCTGTGCCCGCTCCTCGCCCGTGTCGCCTCCACCTCACCCCCGTCCCACTCTGTTGGCCGTCGGAGAAGAGAGGATGAGAAGAGAGAGCGTGAGAGAGGAGAGAGTGAGAAATGAGAGGGGAGAGAGAGAAAAGAGTTTGATATAAAGAAAATCCGAAAAATCTGGAAAATACCAAAAATAGGGAAAAATACTCTCCACGATCTTCGGAGAACGCACAACGCGTTGGTAACATCCCGGAGTCGGAGAACACAACGGTTCACCCCACACGGGATTTCGAAGGTCCGATAGGTAAAAACATGCGTGAACCTCAAAACTCAATCCGGGACCCGCGTAAACGATCCGAAACCCACAGATCCTGATCCGATAATATCCAAAAAACCCAGGCCGTTACAGCCTTCCCCCCTTAAACAAATTTCATCCTCGAAATTAAGGACTAGCGCCAAGCCACAGGGGAAAGACATCTTAACCAATTGGCAATGCTGTCAGAGCCCCAGCACAGAAAAATCTTGATTCTCACGAAAACACAGATCCTAAGGGACACGGCCAGACCATAATCACAAGCAGCACCTCGCTCTATACATCGCACACATCGATCATCATAGCAGGCATAACACAAAAGCACAAGTCTTGTATCACCTCAGCCACAACGAAAACCACTCATGGCACCGCTGCCACCATCTCGCTTACTGAGAGAACTCAATCTTCGCCACAAGAACCAATCCACCGGTCAACACCCATGCTCGGCGGACCAACCAAACATCAGCTTCACAACCAGCTGACCGCCATGACTCGTCGGCTCCACGCCAAGGACCATCTCATACCTAGCAAGACGAACGCCAACAACATCACATGACCAACTCTGTCAGAACTCAAACTTCGACAAAGCCCAGGTCCCATCCAGAAAAAGGCACATCACAAAAATAGCCACCAAAATGCCTCACTTGCACACCGCTCTCGCCATTCTCGATGCGCAACCACCAACATCTTCTGTCCGTGAAAGACCAACCACCGGTCACCAGACACTCGCCAACGGGGAACCTCCACCGGCCCAACAGACGCTATCCAACTCATGACAAGCCATCCGCTGACTCACGCATAGACCAACACCACATCCAGACCTATCATCATGCCAATTCTACCCTCTCGGGGGAGCATGGCGAAACCACATGACAAGATCTCTGGAGTCTTCAGTCTTCACCTCACTCGACTTAGACTTGTAGGGGAATCCTCCCTCGCTGGTCACCAGACCAAGGATTACCATTCCACACCAACCTCTCTTCATGGACCTCCACGCACAAGTATCGACGACCGTCCTGTCTCATCAAATCTCATTTGAATCGCTCCAACTGGACGCCTGCCCATCCCAGTTCCGCTCTTACCACAGAGCCACGGGACACAACCTCTTACATCCATAGCACACTTCTCCAGAACCGACAAGTGCCGCCTGCTACCACAGCAAGCAGGTCGATGACGCTGCGACCAAAGCACATGGGTCCCCAGACAATACACGTCTTACCATGGTCGACCACTCGGTCAACCTGACCAGCCACTCGTATCCACCAACCCATAATTTCTCAGAGATCAATTCTCCAAAACACGATCTCATCCGTGAACATAACCTCCAACACAAGAGCAGAGTACTCATGCGGCAACCTCACCAGCATATTTCCCCAACTCAACACCTGCCAGTGCCACAGACCACAATATCTCAAGCAATAGCATGACAACAACACGTCTCACACAACCGGAGACAACGAATATCGAGGAACCAATCGTCCAACGCCCTACACAAATCCTCAAAAATCCACCCGTAGCAGCCAACGCTACGATCCGCACACTCTGATCCACACGCGCAGCCAACCACAATGACAACTCGGGATCCTCCATCCTGACAATCCTCTGCAACTCTGCATGCTCCGATCCTCTACACATCGGGAACCACAACACCAACCGCAAATTCTCACAAACACCCCCCAAGCGGCACACATCCTTCCGGAACAGTGCCAACACCCTTACGCATCAGGGAACGGGCAACGCTTCTCACATGCAACCACCTTGTCAAAACACAGGACGCGTCTCGCACGGACTTCACGGCACACAGGGGCCAACCAATCCGGACACACGATGCAAGCCGACGAACCTTGGCAAAATGCAATCTCCTCCAACCAAAGGGAAAACTCAATACACTTCCGACCAACGGAAGGAGAACTCCATGCTTGACTTGAACTCAAACCTTGCACACGCTGGGAACAGCACCTTCCAGCATCAAGAAACCCATCAGTTCCGTCAGGTCAGCTCCTCCGACAACACTCACAGAGTGTCTCGTTGGACCACAATCACAGCATCTCGCGATGCACCACCGCTGCAATTCCTCGAACTACAACACGCCACACCAAGAGCCGCAACACGAGCCATAACTGGCAACCGCCAATGCTCATCCTCGAGTCCCGAACTCACCGCGGAACCTTAACACCTCAAGCTAACTCCAGGGCAAACACAACCCATTCGCATGCATAAGCGCAAGAGCAAGAACTTACTGGGACATCTCTGCCCAATCCCACCTTGAAATCCGTAAAGATAATCGAGACCGACATGTCATTGCTGACGCCATAGAGCATGACAAGAACACCGGGCTCGATAAATCAGCAGCTCAACAGAAGATCCTCCGCTCGCCAGAGCATAATTCTCGACCAGAGCACTCGCTTTGACACCTCAAACCACGACCTTAACACCTCAGGGGTTGGATAAATCTCAAGCTGGAGTGGCCTGACTCTATAACAGCTCCCTCAGAGCACGCCCACGGCCACTTAATCACAAGCAATCCTCGCCAACCACCTGACCTCACTACAAATCACTCGAACGCAGCACCATAGCAATACACCTGCCGGCAACCTCTGCCCAACGCAGCACAAGCAGGGCCACCACCCATCGAAAAGAAATATCTCTATCACGTCCCTTGGGCCCCCCACCGGCACGCCAACGAAACAGCAACAACCATTACAGTGCCAACACCGTGCACTCAAGCTCTTACGCGAGAAACCAAGCAGAAAACAAACACAAAATCCTATGCCCACTGCCGACTGTACTGGATCTTACGGACTCTGATCACTGCAATATCTCGATTTCTCATGTATGTCCACAACCACGCTCTGATACTAGTTGTGACGACCCAAGATTCGGATACCGGGAAAGGAACCCGATACCATTCGAATCTTGGCCCGTCGCCCACAAGCCGAGGCTCGGAAGGGCTGAAAAGGAGTGTGAAGGTACAAAGAAATAAAAAATAAAGTATAACAATTCAACAATTAATAGAAATAAATAAACAACTACAACATAGTCTAGTCCAACAGAATGTATAATCTAGGGCAGAAGAATGTACCCAACGCCAAGTGAACACTCGGCCCGGCAAGCTGGCAGCTAAGAACCTCCGCACAACACCCTCGAATCACGAGGATGAACCGCCGCACCTGAAAAGTAGGGGTGAGCCTCCTGTCACTGGCTCAGTATGGGTCCCGCGGAACCCCAACCGTAAACAACGACGGTAACGAAAAGCAAAAACTACAGCAGCAACAGCAAACCAGTGGCCGGTAAAAACTCGACACTACAGCTACTCCTACTGTACTAGAAAACACGCCCTGATCTCGAGTCGGGGAAACACCGGTCTAACGGAAAGATCTCTGGCCACGCTGCTAGAAAACACACCCCGACAACCCTGTCGCGGAGACCCATCTCGCAGACAAAGGCCCAACCCAAGACCACCCGGTCTAGGGACACGGTCACGACCTCACCGTCGTGAAACTAACACTATCTAGGGAAAACCCTCGGTGACGCTCACCGAAAACCCTAGACCTCTACCTCGAGAACACACCCGAAAACTACACGTAAAACCACGTCTCGTAGACAGGAAATAGAAACTCGAGTCACGTGAAACTCACGTCAAGTGACGGGAGCACTGCCCACTAGAAGCAAAGCCGGATGCGTCCACTAACGACTTATTCTGCGCCTCAAGTGTCTCGCTGCGACGCCCCAGGCGGAGATAGAGACACACCGTAACCAGTACCACGAATAAGGACTAGCTAGGGTCGCGCTCGTCAGCGCGGGTCCGACAGCCCCCAACTAAGTGTGCACACACAGACCATGCGCCCTAAGTCAGATCCTCTAGCTGGTTCTTCCCCCGAAGCCCGGACTCAGGCTGCGCGTGGGGGCCCTACGGTAACAAGCCTAAAAATCATCTCTCGGGGTAAGCCGCTCCACCACTCCCGGGTGGGTCAGCACACACGTGCCGTAAGAAGGTTACGACCAGTGGGAGGTTACTAAACGTGAAGACGGAAAGCCACGCACGCACCCATCGTGAGTAACACGGAGTACTAGGCAGCACGACGCCACCAAACTCTGGACAGCCCACTAGACCTACTAAATCCAACGGTCCTTGAGTCACACGACTCGGGTCAAGACCGTTGTACAAGGACAGCACAGCGCCGTCAATCTTGCCTAATCCCTAGGTCTAAAACCACAATAGCACAATTCCCAAGGTAGCTCACAAGCCGCTAGGTTAATCCCTTGTCCCAGGGACACACGGGAAACCTCCAGCCTCAGGCTGGTTACACTACAAGAAAAAGCGGTATTTCACACGGAAATTTCAGACGGATTAATTTTCCTCGCACATCCATCTGTAAATTCAGACGGATATATTTCATCTCAAATTCCATCTGTATTTGGGACAAAATCATTCCGTCTGAATGTCCGTCTGAATTTACAGATGATTTTTCAGACGATAATTTTTAATTCTGAAATTGGAGACGAATATTCAGAGGAATAAAAGTACGTCTAAAATTTGAGACGGAAAGTTTATCCGTCCGAAGTTCCGTCTCAAAATTCCCGCTCCCGCCACATTCAACACCCCCATTTCCCCATTTCCCCCACCCTCCCTCTCACTCATTCTCTTTCTCCTCCGTCGTCCCCGTCAGAGCCGCCACCGCCCTCCTCCCTCTCGTCGTCGCCGCCGCCGTCCGCGCCATCTCCGCCGGCCTCCATCATCGCTGTCGTCATCGCTGTCCTCCTCCCTCTCGTCGTCCGTGCCGTCACCTCCTCCCTCTCGTCGCTGCCACCGCCTCTTGTCATCGCCACTGCTGCCAGCCTCTCCGATAAGTCCCATCCCCCTTCCCCTCACCCTCCCCCTCGGAGGGGTTCATGAAGGGTACGTGGGGGGGGGGGAGGTGGAGCTCGGAGGGGGAGGAGGAGGGGGGGTTCAGGGAGGGTGGGGGAGGCGGAGCTCGGAGGGGGAGGGGGAGGTTGCCGGTGGGAGGGGAGGAGGGGTTCAGGGAGGGGTGACCGGTGGCAGGGCGACCGATGGCAGGGAGGGGGAGCTAAGAGGGGGAGAGGGGGAGCTCGGAGGGGGAGGAGGAGGGGGGGGGGTTCAGGGAGGGTGGGGGGAGGCGGAGCTCGGAGGGGGAGGTTGCCGATGGGAGGGGAGGAGGGGTTTAGGGAGGGGTGACCGGTGGAAGGGCGACCGGTGGCAGAGAGGGGGAGCTAAGAGGGGGAGGGGGGGAGCTAAGAGGGGGAGGGGGGTGTCCAGGGAGGGGTGACCGGTGGCATGGCGACTAGTGGCAGAGAGGGGGAGCTCGGAGGGGGAGGGGAGGTCGTCGGTGGGAGGGGAAGGGGGGTTCAGGGAGGGTGGGGGGGGGGGAGGGAGAGCTCGGAGGGGGAGGAGGAGGCCTCCTCTGATATCAGATAACCGGGCTAGGCCTCCTCTGATCTCATCATGCCCTTGTTTCTCAACTACACATTTTGCAGAATGAGTAGGATTTCCAGCAGAGGTAGATTGCTTGCCGATTGAAATAATATGAAGGCAAGTTTGTGTTAGCCAATCCGATTCCTGATTTTTGGAACCATATTATAGGGCTATTTTTTTCCGTATGTGTCTACATGTTTGTGAAATATATTATGAATTATTCAATGCCATCAGATAGAGGGCTTCAATTTCTTGGTGAGAAACCTAGTGGGTGATAATCTTGGAGGCTGCATTCTGGCACATACACCTGGGTCAGGAAAGACGTTAATGCTCATTAGCTTCAATCAGAGTTTTTTGGCTAAATATCCTTCTGCAAGGCCGTTAATCATTCCTCCTAAAGGAACTCTGCCAACGTGGAAGAGAGTTCCATCATTGGCAAGTAGAAGAACTTCCTTTGTATGACTTCTACTCTGTTAAGGCTGACAATAGATCTCAGTAGCTTGATGTTCTTCAAAAATGGGAGGAGAACAGGAGTATTCTTTTCTTGGGCTATAAGCAACTTTCCAGAGTTGTGTGCAATGTAAGAGATGAGATAGGGGCTGCATGTCAGGAGAGTGGCTATTAGCCTCTCCAAAAATCTAAGAGGAAGAATGTACTGGCTGAATACAAGCACTTTCTTTCCAGCAGAGTCTGCGATTGACAAAATGTTCAGAAAGAATTTTGTCTTCACTCCAACTTTCAAGTCTATGGACTCCAAAAGATTATCAATCTCTTGATCTTTCAATTTCATGACACTCCGGTCTCCAGAAGCATAATCAGCACAATCTTTCGAACATGGATGCATGTACACTGCACTACCAACAACAATTCTCTTAAACATCTCATATCTCCCGAACTCTCCTAGAAGTTTTTTCTGTTTAGGACTTACACACAATAGCACAGTGAAATCAATGTGTCCTGGCTACTCATCCAAGAAATCACCTTTGTAGTAATGTAAGACATCTCCGGTCATCTCCCGAAGGTCCTCTATCATAGAAATTCTTCTTTTACAATGATCATCGTTTTGCAATGTTTCTTCCACTATATCAAAGAAAGCTGCCTCTGCATCAACTTTCAGGTGCGACCTGATATAGATGCTCTACTCAGGATACGTCTCAAGGCATCTCATGATGAGTCCATGTTCAGGAACTTACGACGCACTAGATTCAATATATTAAAAATTCCTTTGACATGATTCTCAAACTCGATCCCTAAAAGAACCACCTTACGGGGAGTTTGCACCTTTTCTAGCGTAGAAAGAATATTTGTGTCTTCATTTCTGGGAGTATGGCCTTCATCTAAAATGAGAAGGTTAGGGACCTTTAGTAACCTCTCCTGACATGCAGCCCCTATCTCGTCTCTTACATTGCACACAACTCTAGAAAACTGCTTATAGCCCAAGAAAAGAATACTCCTATTCTCCTCCCATTTTCGAAGAACATCAAGCTGCTGAGATCTATTGTCAGCCTTACCAGAGTAGAAGTCATACAGAGGAAGTTCTTCTACTTGCCAATGATGGAACTCTCTTCCTTGTTGGCAGAATTCCTTTAGGAAGAATGATTAACGGCCTTGCAGAAGAATATTTAGCCAAAAAACTCTAATTAAAGCTAATGAGCATGAATGTCTTTCCTGACCCAGGTGCATGTGCCAGAATGCAGCCTCCAGGATTATCACCTACTAGGTTTCTCACCAAAAAATTGAAGCCCTATATCTGACGTGGCTTCATTTGTTACAGGTGCCTTGGGTGCAGAGAAAGTTCACAGGAAACTATATCCTCTTCAGACAATTTAGGTCACATGAATTGTATTTTCTCATCAGCATCCTTGAATTGCATTTATCTTATTTATCTTTGATGTTGATCTGACTCAAAAATGTGGATTATTTAGCTTTGATGTTCTTCATTTAAAAATTTTTAAAAATTGGATGTTATTTAATTTGTTATATGCATATTGATAATTATGTTGTTATTTAATTTTATGTTATATAAATACATGGGGTATTCACTGTGAGCTGAGGTGCGTGGGTGCGACCTAACATTACACGCACCTCAAGAGAGCGTGTTAAAATTATGTCAATGACCCTTTTTTTTTAAGCCAACACCGACCAATCAGAATAAGCACAGGTCGAATGCACCCTCCCTCAGAGAGGGAGAATGTTCTCACTCCTCCTGGCATACCCTGTGGTCCTGATTTTATTTATTGATCGAGTGAACAAAGTACATTCTCAAGGGGAGCATACCCCAAAGGAAACAAAGGGCTTATATAGTGAGCCCGAACATGATAAGAATTGAAGTAATATGCAATAAATCCCCCTGTCGAGGTGCCCACACTCTTCACTTTGCTGCCTCAATTCATACTATCTATACCCTTTTAACATGGATATTCGGAAGACGTGAAGCATCCGCCTTAATGTAGCCTCTAGCCAAAATTGGCAGTTCTCTCATGGACTGAAACTCAGAATTGTGCCCCGTAGTCGTAGCATGTTTTGCCAAAAAGTCAGCTAACTGATTTGTTTCTCTGTAAATGTGGACTAAAGGGCATTGGAAAGATGCAAAGAGGTCTTGGAGATGTTTCCACCATGGGAGAAGAGACCACGGAGGGTCTCTTTTACCTTTAAGTAGATCAGCCAATACCATGGAGTCCATATATATAATGGACAGTGGGATGCTATGGAGACGAGCCAACCTCAGACCATCAAGCAGAGCTCTCCCCTCTGCCACCATACTTGAGCCATAACCATAGTGATAGGAGAAACCCAGCAATAAATTGCCTCGGATGTCTCTAAAGCAGCCACCACCTCCAGATAATCCAGGATTACCCTTGCTTGAGCCATCTATATTGAGAGAGAATGCCTCTGTAGGAGCCTGCCAGCATACTGTAATAGCATGAAGAGTTTTGTATTTGATGGTTAAGCTCATAGCTTTAATGATCTGTCTTAGATTCCAATTGGGTTCTTGCTTAAAGGTAGTCTGCTGCAGCACTAACATGGCTTCTTCATGTATATGCAGTGCTATTCTTGCAGGATTGGATTTAATCCCCTCAAATCTATTTCGACATCTTTGCTTCCAGATTTCCCATATGATAAGCATAGCCATTAGTAAGTTTATAAAGCCCTGCGGGTTAGTAGTGACAGATTCACTGATGATCAGCTGCAATCTGCTGTTTATAGAAGGAATATTCATGAAGTGACTGTCGATTATAGAACTAAATTTGGTCCATAAGAAAGTGGCTAATTCACTGTTAATAAAGAGATGATCCAAACTTTCTATAGAAGAGGTAGCCTGGCAACAATTGCAGCAGGAGGCTATTTGAATTCCACTGTTCTGTATTCTTTCATCAGTAGGAACAGCATGATTGATCAATTTCCAGTAAAACATGGAGGCTCGAGGGGGATAGCTTTTGTGCCAAAGCTTTGCTGAATGAGAATGAGCATCTACATGTTGTTCTTTAATATAGCAATATGCAGATTCGAAATCAAATTTACCCGAATTAGTTAAAGACCATATAGAGATGTCTTCTCCTTCTTTAAGAATGTAATTTGACAACTCAGTTCTCATATTAGAATCAGTGAAATTCTGCCATATAGGATGTTGAGAATTGGCCAAAACTTCTTGGACTGAGCAATTTTCTGTTTCGGAATTTATATGTAACTGAGAATTGTCTTGCAGAGGTATTCCTTTATACCATGTGTCTTTAACAAAATTGGTAGAGGCACCATTGAAAACAATTTTCCGCATGCCAGTCAAGAGAATAGAGCGCGCTTTTTCAAAGTCACTGACTTTAATGCCTGCTGGATAGGGAGACTTACAATCAGAAATATGCTGGCCATGAATGTACTTCATTCTGACATAACGAGCCCAGAGAGAATTGCTATGGAGAGAGTTCCATAACTGTTTAACCTGAGAGCATAGCTGTATATCCAAAAGACTGCGTATGCCTAGACCACCCTTTGAATGGGGTTGGCATATTTTATCCCAAGAGACCCAATGTTTTCTGTGAGTTGGTTCCAGACCTTGCCAGAAAAAATTTGCACATATTCTTTCCACTTGTTTGATAATGGTATATGGTATGTTGGCAGCACTAGCAGTATATATGGGAATTGTCGAAAGAACAGATTTAATAAGAGCAACTCTACCAGCTTGGGATAAAAATTTGCTTTGCCAACCCACTAGCTTGGAGTTAATTTTGTCTAGCAAGTATTTGAAATGAGGAACCCTAATTCTTCCCTTAAAAAGTGGAATTCCAAGGTAAATAATGTTACCAGTTTTGTGTTGGAATCCAGTAATTTGGCTGATCCTCTCAATAGCATGGTTTTTCATCTGCTTGGAAACCATAAATGAGCTTTTGCAAGGGTTAATCTGCTGTCCTGAAGATTCTTCATATTGTTTCACCAGTCTCAAAAAGGCTCTGATGGATGGAAGTCCCCCATTCAAGAAAATAATGGAATCATCCGCAAAAAGTATATGAGAAATGGGCATGGCATTGCGGGATACGTGATAATACTTGCATTGGCCAGACTGAAATAACTGAGTTAAACCTTCTGCTAAGAACCTCTTCAGCCAATATGAAGAGAGCAGGAGCTAAAGGGTCCCCTTGTCTTACTCCCCGGGTAGATTTAAAGTAGCCATGAACTTGACCATTGAATGAAATAGAGAACCAACAATTCATCAATAACTGAGCTATAAGTGAGTTAAATCTGTTTGAGAATCCAATTTTTTTCAGCACAATAAGAATAAAATCCCATTCAATCCGGTCATATGCTTTGGCCATATCTAATTTGATCAGCATATTGTGACCTCTAACAGGCCTATCTATTTCCATGAATAATTCTCTGGCCAACAAAAAAACTGTCAGTGATACCTCTACCACTAATAAATCCACTTTGATGATCAGAAACAATCAAAGGCAAAATGCTCCTCAGTCTATTGCTTATCACCTTTGAGACTACCTTACAAGAGAAATTACATAGACTGATCGGTCTGAACTCAGCAAAGGTAGTGGGGTTTCTGACTTTAGGAATCATGCATAAGATAGCTGAAGTTGTTCCTTTCGGGAGGCCCCACCCCTGGAAAAAGCTCTGGATTGCAGATATGCAGTCTTCACCAATAATCTCCCAACAAAAGGTATAGAAATTACCTGTAAACCCATTAGGGCCAGGGAACTGCTACCACTTAATGAGAATACAATGTTTTTGATTTCTTCTTTCGATGGGATGGAGCAGAGATAGCAGTTTTGTTCTTCTGTTATTATGGAGGGAATGCTAGAGATGAGCTGCTCATTGATGGTGTGGGCTTCAGTAGAGAGATGAGATTGAAAGAAGTTAGCAGCTCCATTTAATAATTCTGACTGATCTTCTACCCAGATATTGTTGATCTTCAACTTTTGAATGTAATTCCTTTGTCTTATGATTTTGGTATAGTGATGAAAGAATTGAGTATTACGATCACCACTTTTAAGCCACTGAACTCTGGATTTCTGCAGCCAGAATAGTTCTTCTCTGTGAAGCGCAAGTCTCATTTCAGCATTGGCTTTATTTAATCTCTCTCGATTTTCCGCTGAGGGGATTTCATCAAAAGCATTTTGAGTAGATAGAAGGTGAGTTTCTGCTGCCTCCTTAGCATTCTGAATATCACCAAAAGTCTCTTTGTTCCATTTTTTCAGAGCCTCTTTTAAATGTTTCAGCTTGTTTTGAAAGAAGAGAAAGGGATGACAAACATCCACTGACTTGCTCCATTGAGATTTAACAAATTCAAGAAACTCAGAGTGGGTATGCCACATTTGGTGGTAAATGAATCTCCCTAGATGAGAGTGGCTCGGGCACATCTTTAATAACAAAGGAGCATGGTCTGAGGGACCTCTGAGAAGATGTTGGACAGATATATTGAGTCTGGAATTAAGCCAGCTTTCATTGTGTAAGACTCTGTCTAGTCTTGCCCTAATGTGGTTGGCTCCAATTTGATTATTGGTCCAAGTATAAGAAGACCCAGAAAATCCAGCATCCATAAGACCTGTAGCAGTGATAAAACATTGAAAGTCTAACATTGCATTATTTGAAGGCATCAAACCTCCTAACTTTTCTTCTGGGGAGATAATACAATTGAAATCTCCACCAATAAGCCAAGGGACTGCAATCTCTGAACTTGAAGCCAAAAGAGCATCAAATAATTCCCTGCGGGTGTAAGCATTGCAAGATGCATATACTGCAGTGATATACATGCATATATTATTGTCTTCCTTCAGAGCCACAGTAATAAATTGCGGATGTTGCTCAGTAACCTCGATGCAGAATGAAACAGCCAAATATTTGAAGAGCTTCCATTATTTCCAAACACAGAATGAAGATTAATTTTACCGGCCACCTGTTTGGCACGACAAAAATCAATACGAGGTTCTAGTATAGCAACTAAGCTAATCTTGTGAGCTTTGATAATTTGGCCAAGACTTCTAACAGTCGCCTTATTCCCTATACCTCTAGCATTCCATATAAGGGCTGAATCAATCATGTATAGAGGTGGAGGAGTTTACTGCCAGCACCTTGGCTTTGGCTCTAGTAAGGCGGGCATCACTAATAAGTTCACCAGGTATTACAGAAATTTCAGTGTACTCTTTGCCTTGAAACATTTTTCCTAGGAGTTTGCTCCATTGAGTGATCATTTTTGAATTTTCAGATTCAGCTAATACTGAAATTTCATTGGATTTAATGATCATAACATCTTTAGGACACTGGTCAGAAGAAAATTCAAGCTGCTTAGTTGTCCTTGGCATGTGAGTATCAGTTGCAGATAGCCCTTCTGAAATGCTAATTGGCTTCATTTCTCTTTGATCTGCTAAGGAGGTCTTGATATTGACGTCTCCCCCTATTTTCTGCTCACCTGCCACTACGTCAGAATTTTTTATTGCCATGATATCTAGAGATATAGATGCCTGTGAATTCCCTCTTTCCGGAATACATTCTAAATTTCTTGACTCAGAAGATTCTTCTGCATTATTTTTATTGGAAGAATGAATCTCCATAGTGACTGGTTGCTGAGTAGCTATTTTTAACCTCTTCTCCTCTGACTGTATAAGATCCTGGGAGACCTGACCAATCAGAGAATTATCTATATTATGGGCCTCTTCTTGCATTTCAACTGCCTGAAGAAGAACTTCAAATTGATTTTCCAAAGCAACATTGTGTCGAACATCCTGAGGACCCTTGAATCGAGGTTTGAAAACCTATTGTATATTCTTCTTTTCTGATTCTTTAATTACACGCGGTCGATCAGACCTACTCATTTTTTTCTTACATTCGTCAATCGAATGACCCATCTTATGACAAAAACTGCATAGGGTAGGGACTCGATGATAATTGACCTTTTGCCAATATCCAACACCATCCATATCAATCCACAGTCGCTCCTTCTGCGAAGCTGCGATATCCAACTCAATGCAAACTAAAGCTTCAGAAGTGTCTGTCAATGTTAAAGACCGCTCATGAATACGCAGAACAGGACCAAAGTTGCCAGCAATGGATCGAAGACAATCTTCTTGATACAGGTTCGCCGGTAAACCAGGAAAACCAATCCACACAGGCACCATTGGTGGATCAGCTTCGAAGTTAAAATCCGGGGTCCATCGAAAGAACCTAAACAGAAAACCTTTTATATACAAATTTTTCTGTATGAGGAGCTTCAAAAAATCCGCCTCATTATCAAATCGAAGAAGAATGTGCCTCAAGTTCAGTTTACTGATAACGAAACCTGAACAGATCCCCAGTCGCTGTATCAGACAGCTTTTGAGATCAGTGAAAGAAGGCCTACCATATGAGCATTTAGCCACAATTGTGAATGGTAATAGTTGCAACGAAGCCTGGACTTCAACCTTTGAGAAGAAGACAGCTGTTTCTCCTCGATCAGTAAACGCCGGTTTCTTGATCTGGATGGAAATGTTTGATCTCTTCGCAGAATCCATGAGAGCTTGTGCAAACGATTTCCGCAGAACATCTCGGGAAGAAGAAGGACTGGTTTCCGGAGAGGATCGGAGAGCCCCCGTCGGTGTCGGGGGACCCCCCGCCACACCGGCCATGGCCGACATGGGAGGGGGATAAGCTGAAGAAACAAAAAGAGATTGGCGGGAGTGCTCGAACCAGAGCTTCTCTCTCTAAAATCGAGAAAGAGAGAGATTGGTTTCGGTTATGTTATGTGCTGTCAATGAACCTTCCCGTTCAAGACTTTGGGATTGATGTGTATGTTCTCTTTTTTTTTACTAGAATGTATATATCTACCTCAAAGTCTTGAATTATCTCGTTAGGACAGTCTGTGAATGTTTGATCGCACTTAGACAGTCATTTACTATATATGTTTGTATGGTTTGTTGAGAATTTCGGTTGCGTCTCCTCACTCTTGTCTGATATACCATTATTTATTTTGAGTGTTTTCTTGACCACTTACTTGTAAGTGTTTAAGAAAATTTCAAAATCAATAAATATTTTTGGTATATCGGAGAAGTGTGGAGAGATGCTGACGAAATTTTCAGTAAATTGTGCAACACATATAGTAAGTGATTGTGCGATCAAACCTTCATGGATGGGTTAAAAAGTGATAATCTAATTAACAGTCCTCTTCCAACTGCAAATGGTCTATGGCGAACGATGTGAGGAAATGGTTGTGAATATTTTCAGGAGTAATAATTTCAAAGTTAGGATGTGTATTTATATTTATTGAGTGCAGGCAAAATTTTGACAGATTGTTCATGGATGTATAGTAGAATAGTTGACCGGGTGGTGTCGGATGACTTTAAGCATGGAGTTGAGAGTTTCATTGAATTTGCATGGGAGAATCCGAATGCAGCAACAGTCCGTGAAGGTCATATTCGATGCCCTTGTTCAAATTGTAGAAACTTGAGGTGGCATTCACCATGGGATGTGCAACATCATTTGTACACGAAAGGGTTCGTGGATAGTTATACGAATTGGACGTGTCATGGTGAGGGATACTTCAGGTATGAGCCCGACAATATTGCAGGCACAAGTGGGTACGTGGATATGGTTGTAGATGCTGCTGGTCCTAGTTTTAATGTTGATGAGGAACATGCATACATGGAAGAAGCGCCGAATAAGACAGCCGGAAGATTTTATCAACTACTTAGGGATGCTGATGAGCCGCTGTGGGATGGTTGTGAAAAAACACACTCGGTTGTCTGCAGTGTCACAATTGTTGAATTTCAAATCTGAATTTCACATCAGTGAGACTTGTTTTGACCGTCTCCTCCTCTTGATCAAGAGTATGTTGTCTCGAGATGAGAAGTTACCAGAAACTTATTACCGTGCTAAAAAGATGGTCGATGAGCTAGGGCTTGGATATGTGAAAATAGATGCATGCTCGAATCACTGTATGCTATATTACAAAGACGATGCAGATAAGATATCATGTTCTATTTGTCACCATGACATATTTAAACCTAAAAGAGGGGATAATTCAAAGCAAAAAGATGTACCTTACAAAGCATTGCGATACTTCTCTCTTGTGCCTAGGTTGCAGCGGCTGTATATGTCCTCAGAGACGGCTCGACATATGACATGGCACACCGAAAGAGTACGCCGTGTCGATGATATAATCTCTCATCCTACCGATGGTGAAGCTTGGACGCACTTCAGTCGTACTCATGTTGCTTTCTCAAAGGAGCCACATAATATTCTATTGGGTTTATACACAGATGGTTTTAATCCATTCGGTGGTTGAGTGACATCTTATTCTTGTTGGCCAGTGTTCATGACACTGTACAACCTTCCGCCGGACATGTGAATGAAGCGAGAAAATCTATTTTTGTCCTTAGTAATTCATGGTTCAAAAAGTCCTGGAAAAAATTTGGACATATATCTCAGGCCGTTGATTGATGAGCTCAATTTATTATGGACTGATGGAGTTGTTACTTATGATGCATGTAGGAAGCAAAATTTTATTATGAAGGCTACACTGATGTAGATAATAAGTGACTTCCCTGCATATGGAATGCTATCTGGTTGGAGCACACATGAGAGGTTAGCATGTCCTTACTGTATGGAAGATACCAAATCATTTGTATTGAAGCATGGTGGGAAAGCATGCTGGTTTGATTGCCATCGGCGGTTGCTACCAAGTGACCATCCTTTTCGAAGGTAAAAAGACTAATTTAAAAAAAATACAGTTGAAATGGATGAAGCAGACTTGCAAATGGTGTCGGGTCGACATATGGCGACATAGGTGCAAAATTTATCAAATGTAGTACAATTGTCTGGTAGCATACGCCAACTCTCTGGCTTTGGAAAGGATGACAACTAGAATAAGAAAAGTATTATCTGGGAATTGCCTTATTGGTCAACTCTTCTTATACGACACAATCTGGATGTTATGCATACCGAGAAGAATTTTTTTGATGATGTGTTCAATACGATCATGAATGTTAAAGGCAAAATAAAGGATACCGCCAAAGCGCGTATGGACTTAAAGATGCTTTGTAAACGTCCAGAAGTGGAATTACAGAACGTAAATGGAAAAACTGTGCAGCCTAAGGCAACTTACGTGCTTAATGATACACAGATCAAAGAAGTGTGCCAGTGGTTGAAACAGTTGAGATTCCCAGATGGATATGCATCCAACATAGCCCGTTGTGTGAATGTTAATGAGGGGAAAATATATGGTATGAAAAGTCACGACTGTCATGTGTTCATGGAGAGGCAAGTGCCCATTGCATTTCGTGATTTGTTGCAAAAGCCTATATGGGGAGCACTGACCGAGCTGAGTCAGTTTTTCAAGATTTTATATGCATCAGAACTCAGACTGAGGGATGTACAAACTATCGCAGAAAATGTGGTCACAATAGTTTGCAAGCTCGAGAAGATATTTCCTCCGACATTCTTTGATTCGATGGAGCACCTAGTCTTCCATTTGTCATACGAGGTTATTGTCGGAGGACCAGTACAATTTCGATGGATGTATCCATTTGAGAGATATGCCATAATTTTTGTTAAGTTACATGTCGTCCATGGTCGGTACATGTCATTACCATCTAACTTATTTTTATAGGTGCATACATGAATTAAAAATGAAAGTTCGCAACAAGGGGAAGGTGGAGGGTTCGATTGCTGAGGCATATATTCTTGAAGAAATATCGAACTTCTGTTCCATGTACTTTGAGCCAGAGATTCTAACTTGTCGTACTCGACCTCCATGTAATGATGATGGGGGAGTTGATGATTCGTCCGATCGGCTCTCTATATTTAAGCATCCTGGACATGCATTTAGACGTAGCTCGACGCGCAGGCTCGAAGATAGAGAGTTGTATGCCGCTGAGATATATATTCTTCTAAATTGTATCGAGATTGAACCTTATACTGAGTAAGTTCTTAACTCACATTTCCAGCGATATCCATAAGTTGTTCATCCTTATTCTGCAGTTCATTTAAAGTAGTAGTGTATTTATATTGCAGATAATTTGATTTAGAATTAGCACAAAAATGTCCAAATATCCAGGACGTGGAGCTTGAAAAAGAACGCGAGAAATTTTTTGCCAAATGGCTGAGACATCGGGTTAGTGTCGATCGTTGAATATATATGTTTATATTTATGTATGTTGAGGAGAAGGAACCTTATTATAACTACTCAAATTTACATATAGGTTAAACAATGCCTCATTACTGATCAAAGAGTACAACAGATAAGTTATGACCCCTCGACGGTTGCATGTGCCTATCCAGAATATATTGTGAATGGATACAGATTTCATACACGGGATTATGGACGAAACAAGTCTATGATGAATAGCGGCGTTTACAATGAAGTGGAATTGGACTACTACGGTCTTCTTGACGAAGTCTGAGAACTTTAGTATTTGGGACGAGACAAACACATATACACATTTAAGTGTCATTGGTTTGATCCTAATTATGTCCGACATGACACAACTTATGGGATTGTCGATGTCAAACATAGGTGAAGAGGGGCGATCTCGTGCTGGTCCTGAGCTGGGGAGATGATCACCGATCAGTGAACTACAAGGACGGGAAACGGATCAGGGGGCCCAGGGGTGGTTCCCTGGGGTAAACCCTCTGATGCCTAAGTCAGTAGAGCAGTGGTGGAAGCTATGAAAAGAGGAGTGGGGAGATGCACGAGATCCCTCTCCACCAAGGTGGTGAAGTGGTTCCTGCTCAGGGAGTTTTAGGCGTGTGTAGGCCCTTACCGTTTGCTGGAGGGAATTCTCGGTTTAAATAGTGCGCTAGTCTCATGAGTCCCATAAGCTGAGGAGTTTCAGGCGAAAGTTGCATCCTCAATGCAAAACTCTTTACGTCCTCATCATGGGATCTTTATAACCTTGAGGAGTCGTTGGACCTTTATCTTTGCGAACTTCTGCTCATAAAGGGCTCTCAACGGCAGCGTGGATAAGCAATTATCGCTCGACCCAAGCATGAAGAGTGCCAACCCTGTCCGGTCGATAGGCATAGCTCGGATGAGGCTCGATCGGAGTGGGCGCGGAGCGCTAGCCTTTATCCTGGCGAAGGGGATAGGTTGGGCTTGGGTCTTCCTCCGACCGGACCGACGCTCGGGCCTTCCAAGCCTAACGGCCTCTGAGGAAGGGCTTGATCCCAAGTGATCTTATTGGGGTTTGAGGGTAAGTGGGCCCTGCGGGGCTGTCACTTAGATGAGCTTGGCCTCATTTGGTCCTGGTGGATCTAGTTCGGCTGCTCTTAGATGGGCTATAGAAATCCCCCTCTCCACTTGTCCCCCTCCTACTCCCGAGTCTTGGTAAGCTCGGAAGAGTAGCCGTTAGGGTTTTGGACCAGCGTGGCTCGGATGGGTGGAGATCTGGCGGTGTTAAGAAACCACGTGTCGTGGTCACCTGGGCCCGTAATAATGATAATCCTGCCGGATTTGAAATGAAGGGCCCCCCTTTTTTCGTAGGTCGGAACGATGCACCGCCTTCCGTGTGGGAATATAGGCGTTGTGCGCTTGTCATCGCTCCAGACTCCTTCCATTTTTAGGGTTTGACTCTCCTTCGTGCTTGCTTTTGGGGCTCTTTGATGCGTCGTGAGGACACGACGGAAGAGCAGAGGCTTGCAACGGCGTTCGCAGAGTTGGCGGAGATAACCGCGGAGGCGGTCTGACAGCTTCCTCTTCCTCCGGAGTCTTTAGAATCTTGGGAGCATTTCTCTTCAAGTTCCTCTCCAGATTCCATGGCGGATCAGCATCTGGAGGCCGAAGAGTGGGAGGGCGAGTCTGCGGCGAGAGCGACGGTGATACCGTTGGCTCCAAATAGCAGCGAGCTGGGGGAGGCAGAGGTGAAACGGCTGGAGCACCAGTTTCGCATGCCCTATAAGTTTTATTTCACTGCGGCTGCCCCGCACGAGACGAGCTTGGATTCTCGTACGGGCCATATTTGCACCTTCCTTCTGTCGTGGAAGGGTGGGTTCCGCCTTCCCTTCGAGCCCTTTGTGCTTAAGCTTCGCGATTTCTTTCGGTTGGCGCCCGTACATTTGGTAGCCAACTCTTATCTTCTTCTTTTCGCCTCTCACATCCTCTGTTGTCAATGCGGGGTTCCTCCTTCCTTGGACCTCTTCCATTATTTTTTCGAATTGAAGGCGCATCCCTCGGCCGAGAAGGGCTTCTATTTCATCCAGGCGAGGCGGAATAGGAGCTGTGTCTCCTTGGCCACGAAGGATTCTTTGCACAAGGGATGGAAAACTCAGTTCTTCTGGGTGGGGATTTCTTGGGTGGAGGAGACTTGAAGGTGTCCAGTAATCTCCAATTTCCACCCAAACATCCCTCCGAGGCAGGACGAGTTCTCTCCAGACGTAGAGGAGTATGAGACCATTTTGATGAAGCGTCGTCAGTCCACAGCGGAGCTGGTTACTCCGGAGAACATCGAGCGGTGTCTTCTCACGCGGCTGACAGGTAAGGGCATCACGAGTCAGCTTCTTCGTCGGATGACGATACCATTTCCTTTTCCTGACCATATCTTCGTCTGCACAGATGCCAGGCGGCCGGCTGTAGAGGAGGAGCCTGCGGCCGAGCGGGCGGTGATCGATCTCGGTGATGATTCGGCCACCGACGAGCCGCGATCTCCCTAGGGGCGCACCCGAGCCCGAGATAAGGGCAAGGGGATGGCCCAGGAGGGGTCTTCCAGGCCACGGGGGGTCAAACGCAAGGATCCCATGGAGCGCATGATATGGGACGCCGCGAAGGCCAAGAAGCGAGCCAAGAAGGTCGGGTCTGCCCCCGCTGTCAAAGGTGAATCTGGCTCGACAGCTCTCCCCTAATTCGAGCGAGATAGGGCCAACCTTGTTGGGCTGGCTCCCCCATCTGCTAAGCGAGAGGGGGCCAACGAGGCCAGGGCCTCTTCTGGAGGCGGCGGCGTTGGATCGGCACTCCCCTCAGCATGAGCTGAGGGGGCCGGGGCCGCTTCTGCTGGTGGCGGTGGCGCTGGGTCGACTCTCCCCTTAGTAGGAACCGAGGGGGCCAGAGTCGAAGCGGGCGACTCTGGGACCTCGGCCAGGACTGGGGTGTCGATCGAGGCGGGCGACGCTCAGGGTGGCGGTGCAGGTGCTGAGCCGGTCGAGGCCGGGGGGTCGCGAGGAGCGGCGACTCAGCCCCAACCGACCGAGGCAAGAGGGGCGGATGAAGTAGCGGCTTGATCCGGGCCGGACGGTGGGGCTCCCGAGGAGAAGCCACTCGGAGGTGGGGCCCTTATTTCGGCGGATTTGGAGAGGCTAGGCATCAAGGGCCCTCTGTATCAGGTATGCCACGGTGTAGCCATGAAGGTGAAGGGGGGAGACAGGCAGCACTCCCCGCCCGCTGCCCTTGATATGGTTATGGAGGGCGGCTTGTCTTGACCTAGATGGGGGCCACTCTGGCTGAAGCTTACGCTCGGTCGGAGTTGGAGCGGTTGACCCTTGCCTGGACCCTTAGTGGGTCGGACAGGAAGGTAGCTGGGCTCACCGAGGAGCGTGACGGGCTTCGGTGGGAGCTCTCTTTAGTTAGAGAGATGGCGCGGGCGAGTCAAGCGGAGGCCGGGACACTGGCCGAGCAACTGGCTCGGGCCTGTGAGTTGCTCGAGATGAAGAGCAGGCTTCTTAGGAGGAGCGCGCGGCCCGCGTCGAGCTAGATGGCCGGTAGAAGGCTTAGCGCGCTGAGCTGGTGGATCGGGCTAAGGAAGCCGTGCGTCTTTGAATGGAGGCCGAGGCTGATCGGGCCGAGGCGGAGAAGGAGATGGTCGAGGCCAAGCGGAGGTTATCCGAGGCGGAGCGGGAGAAGGTTGAACTCGTCGGCAGGTTAGAATCGGCCGGGGCGGAGGCACTCGAGCAATACAGACGCTCGGAGACCTACCGGGTCGATCTTAAGGAGGCTACCCTCCCCTACTATGAGTTAGCACTTCGCCGGGGCATCCGCAAGGGATTCAAGCAAGGCTATGACTGGGCCATCTCTTACGCGGAGGAGCAGGCGTCCGAGAGAATCAATTTCCCGTCCGGGCAATGCTATGACTCGGATTTGTCATCCTCCGGTTCTTCTTGTTTGACATCGGATGAAGGAGACCAGGGGGGCTCTTCATCTGAGGGGTCACCAACTCCGGATGCCTCGAAAGGGCACGCAACCGAGGCAGTTCCCACGCTGATGGGGTCAGTGCCAGGGTCGACCGTCGCCGAGGGTGCCGGGAGCAGACCGTCCGATCCTCCCACTTTCGAGCCTTAGGGTGGGCCCGAGGCCTAATGTATCTGTTTTACTTTTTCTCCTTGTATGTCTTTCCTTTTTCGAAGAAAACTTCTCTTGTTGTGTAAAAGGAAAATGTAAGGCAGCAGCGTTATGATGAAGACTTAACTTTTTTTTGTACCGCCATTGTCGTAGTTTGTTCATCATATCTGCAATAGTTGGAAAGGGCCGATACTTTCTGCGTGGATCTCGCACGAGGGTTGGGCGAGCGTCTGACATGGTGCCTTTCCATTTTCTCATGCTTTAACTGCTTGGCCGCTCCGTGTGTCCCACTGGGAGGGAACCGAGGAGTCTGAGGTGACCATTCATAGGGAGAAGTCCCTTTAGCGTGTTTTTGAGGGGAGAATCATTTAAGGCAAGTAACCTCCCTTCGCCTATAAAAGGTCTGAAGGGCGTCTCTCCTTCTCCACCGCTTAGGGTTTTCTCTGACAGTCTTTCCTCTCTCCTTCTTCACGAAGCGTTGTGCCATCGGATTTGAAGCATGGAAGACACTCTGGAAGATGAGGCTACTGACGACGGAGGGCAGAGGGTCCTCGCTGCTTTGGTTTTAAAGGGGGTTCGACGGCCGGCGGGCAGGGTTAAAGAGGGTTTGACGTGCGGAAGCACGTCGCCTTCTTTTATCAACTTCGGCCGGCGCTTGCGGGGAGGGGCGTGATGGCGGATGGATGGGGGAATCAGGCATCCCTGTCGCCAGTCCCTTCCCGCTCACTCCTTGGAGGGAACTCTCTCAAGATTCCTCTCTACTTCCTGCTTCTCCTCTCTTCTTCCGCAGCCTCTTTCTCTCTCCTCTGCCCTTCTTATCATTTCTTTCACTCTTCGGAGGGTGCTTGCACTCTTTTCCTTCCAAAGAGTTGGCAGAGATGAGGCCTTCATTCGTATTCCATCTTCCCCTTCCTCCATCTTTGTCAACTTGGAAGGTAGCCTTCTCCTTCCTAATCCTTCTGTCACCTCTGTTCCGAGTTACCCGAGCCAACGGGGTCGACTACCCTTTATCCTAGCCAATTTCTACACGAGGCAGAGTCAGTGGCTGGATGCAGGAAAGTTAACCGAGTCAGTGAGCGATGGGCTCGTATTGCAGTACCAGATGGATTTTGCTTTTTTGACATGTATTGTATTGGCTTCGGTCTTTCTGATGTACAAGATAATTATTTGAATAAGAGAGAAAAGGAAGCTTTTGTTCATTTTCATATTGCTTACACGACTGAAGTGTTCAGAAGTAGAACTTGCATAGTGTAGTCGCGTTCCAGGTCCAAGGGATGGGTTCTCCTTCCATAGTAGATACTCGGTATGCTCCTTTCCAGAGCGTATCGAGCCATCGAGCCTTCCAAGACCCCGCCAAGTGAGCCATGTTGACACCCGTTTTTAACCTGCAAGTTAAGTTATTTCTCATATTCATCATTTTTGATGTCCCAAATTAGCCATTATTTTGGAGCCTTCTTGGATAAACTTCGAGCCCATTTTCATTGTTCTCTATCCTTTGAGCCCTAGAGATCACGATTTCTTAGAGTCACTGAAGCTTATCTTATCAACTTCCGACTTTTAAGTTGACTTACGGCCCATTTAGGTCGGCTTCCATTAAGTAATCGGCTCTCTCTCACTGTGCAGTCCTGAAAGTGGTTCTTTTTCACCATCTTCCAGTCCTTTATTCAAAATGTTCTCTTCACCAAAGTTGTTTGGTTTTTAAAGATCTACAATTTCGTCTTCTACAACATTGGCCCTTTCTGCTCCGATTGTGAGCTATTCACGTTTTTTCAGCAGGCTGTGCTGTTCACCAACGTCCTAGAATTTTCTCTCTCTGTTCTAGCCCCATTTTCTTCTCCTTTTGATCATTTTCTCAACTTTCTCTCTTCATGAAAGTTGTTCCTCTCTCAGTTATCTACAATTTATTCTTCTACTACTTTTGCTAGTTCTACCCCGTTTGAGAGATACACTTCCATTTCCGAAGTCGCGCGTAGTCTATCCAGAATCTTCCTCCATCAGTGTGAAAGTCTATTATTAGACTGTTACAGCCATGTGAAGGTCTATTATTGGACCATCACAGTCCACGTGACGGTCCTACGATAGATCGTCACACCCAAACTTGTCTGAAGTCACCCCGTTCGACCCCTAGAGCGTGGCGGTACCACCCTAGTCCGCTAGAGACTCTGACGGTCTTACGATAGACCGTTACACAAACCGAGAGTCCAATTCGTGATGGACTCTGCTCCGTTTCTGTGCGCCGTGGCCCTCTTGCAAAGCCCATAACTTCTTGAATTCTACTCCGAATTAAGCGCCGTTTGTTCCTATGGTTTCTCCTTTGTATTATCTTGAATTTGGTCCATAGATCTTGGATTTTCATAAGCTATTTTGCTCAGAAACGTGAATGAAAGTTGGGGGTTTATGCATCCTAGTTCAACACAAACTCTGCAGATTAAGCTCCGGAGCTCCCTTCTAGAAGCCATATCTTTCAGATCCTTCCACCAAATTGAGTCCCACTTGTTCCTACCTCTTATCATTTGTATTATCTCGAGATTGATCCATAGAACACCAATTTTGGTGGACTCTATCCTCTAAAATCTTGGGAGAACTTTTTAGGTTTTCTGCAACCTCTATATAAACTGCCCAGTTTGCAGTTGTAAAGGATGGCTCTTTCCAGACGTGGGGCGAAGCCATGCTGCAAGTCCAACTCACAACTTCGACCCTGGCTTGAAGTGGGAAGTATTAGATTTCAATTCCATCCTTTCGGGTTTGATTTCATGGTCTATACTCTTAGTTCTAGTCTCCTCAAAATCACAAATCATCACAGTTTTCTGCATTTTTGCATGTTTTGCATCAACATTTTCTCTCTATTCTCTCAACCAAATTCTGTTATTTCAAATCCTATGCATGCACAACACACACACCCATATTATTTCCACTCTTCCACAGGGGTTAAAAACCCTCCCCCGGTGCATTCTCCCCCTTTTATTCATGCTATTTTATCACTTTGGGATTGGTGCTACACTTCATGTTCTAATGGGTTTTTACTTTTGTGTTTTGATCTTTGTTTTGCAGGAGAGCATGATATGAACGTGAGGCCCTCTTCTTCTTGCCGGCTGGAAGACGAGGAGGTTTGATCTCACAAAGTTCCCCGCACCCCGTTTCAAGCGTGATCAAGTCTTTAAGTTCCAAGGTACACGGCGCCGTTCCTCTCCTTTCTTCATCCTTTGGCGTTGTTGGAACCTTGGTGGCGATCACAGTTAGTATTTCTCATCCTTTCATTCCCATTGTCTTTGATTCACATGTTTATGCATGTATTAATTTAAAGGGGGCGGGATAGGAATTTAATTAAAATAAATCTACAGTTTTTTGGCGATCACGGCGGGACACCAATGCCCATCACGTTTGTTTTAATGCTGTTTTGTAAGTTGGGTGTGTGCATGTGCATGTTTAGGTGATATTTTATCCATTCTTCCACTGTTTGGGACGTTTTAAGGGCTCTGGTAGTGTGACGATCCTATAGTAGACCGCCAGAGGAATTTAACGCTCATTTGGTAGACCGTTATAGATTCTGGCAATCCTGCGCGCATGCTCACAGGGCCATATTCGTCGCGGTATTACTTTTTCTCCCGGGGTCGGATTGCACTGATTCTTATTCCGTTGGATAGCCCTTTGTATTGTCTTTCCATCCATATATCATTTGAATCATTTGGTTAACATTTGCATATTCAAATATTGTCCAAATTTTTGAGTTTTCTGCATAAGTTCTGCAGGCAGGCTCAGGGACATGTTCATAGGTACATCTTTACTCAGTGATTTGACTACCTTCCCGATGTCCGATTGCACTGATTTTTATTCCATTGGATAGTCCTTTGTATTATCTTTCCACCCATACCTTATTTGCATCATTTAGGTCTCATTTGCTTAGTTAGAAATTATCATCATTTTACCATTTTGTCCATAAAATCTGCATGTGGTATGCGCACAGATTCACGGGGTAACTTTCTTGGACAATTTAATTGACCTCCCGAGGTTGGATTGCTCTGTTGTTAGGCCCGTTGCACAACCCTTTGTATTGTCTTTCCATCCATATATTTTTTACATCATTTGAGTCACATTTGCATAGTCAAATCTTGTCTCTATTTTTGCATTTTATGCATAAAATCTACATGCAGGTTCAGGGGCACACACAAAGGTACGCCGCTCATTCATGGTTTTTCACATCTTTTAGTGCCTAGTTGTCCCTATTTCAGGTCTTGCATCATTGTCATTCATATTGTCTTGCATTTTTCATGCATTTTTTGAAGTTAGCATGATTTCATGATTGTCTTGATGTGCTAATTTTAGGCAAGAAATTGCATGCACTCCGGTGCACATAGGATCATCCATATTTACATATTGTAGTTGCATTCCCCTTTGGTAAGTGATCCTCTCGCTCCCATATTCCTTGGGCTTGACTAGGTGATCTTATCAGGGACCTCCGTAAGTCCCCGCGAGCCGTGAATTCACGCACGGACGTCGGGCCGGTTGTATCTTTCCACCCCTTAGGCTTGCATTTGCATACGTGTGAGGGAGTTAACTTTAGTCAACACAAAGTTTGGACCTTATTCCCATAGGATTCCTATCTTGAGGTAATTTTTCCTAATTCAAATCATTAAAAGCTTTATTAAAACTCCTAAAATATTTCCCATCATTTTAACATGGTTGACTTAGGTGAAAACTCTTACATTGCACTGATTGTGTTGTTTGGGCTTGTCCAGGTCCATTTGTGGTGTTTTGTGTTACATTTTAATCATCGTCCACATATTTTGTCGTTGTTAGGTCCACTTAGGTTAGTCCATTTTTGTGTGTCCATTGTCATATGTTCATTCTCCCTTGGTCTTTGCATTAGTGGGTCAGTCCCCTATTGTCCTCAAGCCCATTAAGCCCTTGCTTCCCCACCTATATTCACCTTGATATCCTTGCATTAAGTCTCCATTTGCCCTCATGGAGCATCATTCCAACCCTTTGTATCATTATTTTTCCCAATCTTCTTCCTATTCCCGCGTGGAATCCTCATCCCACGCGGGCCCATCTTCCCGTGGTCCCTCTGATCCCTCCGAGGAACATGTTAATCTCATGGCCCATCTTTCGAGCCTTGTTTGCCAAATGGACCCGGCCCAGGCCCAGCGCCTCATTTCATTTCATCTTAATGGGCCTTCTTCTTATAATGGGCCCTCTACCCTTCACGGGCCTCTTTCTTTTCCTTCATATGCCGCTGACCCAATTTCTAATGGGCCTTATTCTCTTAATGGGCCTCATTCTTCCGCCCATGTTGTTGCTGGCCCATTCAGTCCATATGCCAATGTTTCTTCTAGGCCCGCATACCCTTCCACTCCCAGAATGGGCCCTTCTTCTTCTCAGCCCGGATCCTCTTATCCGGCCCAATACCATGCTCCTGGTCCTAATTCACAACCTCTTGCTCAAGTTGGCCCATATTCTTCTCGATCTCTCCCTACCTAGGAGATGATTGCTCGAGTCCAACGCCAGCTTGATGAACTCCAACGTTGGATCGATCCTAAGTCCTCCTTAAGTATTCCATTCGCATTTCAAGGTCTTCGGCTTCCACCATCTTTGCAAATTACCGCATATCGTCGCTATGGTGGAGTCGGTGACCCCTACGTGCACTTGAAGGAGTTCCTCTATGAGTCGGCCCAGTTTCGACACGACCAACGCTTAATGCCCTATCTATTTGATCTATCTTTGGAAGGCCCGACTCGGGATTGGTTCTTTTCTCTTTCGCAAGAGCAGATTATGAATTTTCAGATGGTTCAAGAGAAGTTTATTCAGGAGTATCAGGACCAGGTTGAGCCCAGGTATTCTATGGTGGATCTGGCCCATGAGATGATGAAGCCCGAAGAGGATTTCTGCACCTTTGCCAACCGCTGGCGTCGCCTTGCCGCGCAAGTCCCGGGGCACATTCCGAAGCAAGAACAAATCAAGATGTTGATATCCAATGCGACGCCCGAGTATCGGTTTTTCTTAGCCCTCAATGATATTACCTCCTGGCAACAACTTTATAGCTGAGCCCGCTTCATCCGCCAACAACTCCAAGATTCCCTTGACCTCGAGTCTTTTCCGACTTTTAACACCCCGCCATTTGTATCTCCATCCACATATCAACATTCACCTTCTGCATACCAACCCTCCACGAGTCAGCCATACACCCCTACATATCAATCTCCCGCATATTCCTCCATGAGTCAGCCCTCCGCATCCACATACCCGTCTCCATCTCCACCTCTAGTCACGGGAATTCCACACCCCGAGCAGGTGGATGCCATCTACATACCTTCCCACTCCACTCCGCATATGCCACTACCTAATCCTTCCCTTAGCGATGCGCTATGGCCTACACAACCCCCACAACCATCTTCATCCCATATCCCTCAGTATCCCCCTAGCCCGAAGCAGGCTCCTCACCCTCCGTTACCAGAGTCTTTTACAAACATTTTTAGGGCTTTGATGGCCACTCACGCGTTGCGGCTCCCTCCAGTTGTTCCTTGCCAACCCGCGGCCGGAAATATGCTTCAGTTCTGTGATTATCACCGCCAGCAGGGGCATTTGGTTGAGGATTGTCCCGAATTCCGGGAGTTTGTTTATGGCTTGGAAGCCAAGAAAAGGATTGACTGGGCCATTATTCATGAAGTTATTCTACATATCCGCATCAAGCAGCAACAACAAGAAGCACAACAGCCGTCTTCATCCCTACAAGGCCAGGGGCACCCCTGTGGTTCTTTATCTAGCAATGCACCCCCTCCATCGCCTGCTCCATTATCTACCCCATCTTTCCCACCTACTACACCATCTCCGTTACCTCCACCAACTCAGGCTCTTGCTCAGGCTAGTGCCTCCACTGCCTCCGCTTCCTCCATTGCCACCACCGCTTCCACTCCTAACACCGCTCGGCGTGTTGTATCGATATGTCGATGGTGGACACCACGACCTTCCCCTTTGCCTACATCACCTTCTCCACCTCCATCTCCATCACCACCTCTATTGACTATTCCATCACTTCCACCATCTCCGCCACCTTTGCCATCCCCTTCATCATCTTCACATGAGCTTGAGCGAGCTCCACCTCCGCCTTCGCCTTCACCCACAACCCCTTTACCTCCACCTAAACACACCATCTCCATTAAACCTTCCATGCCCTCTAAGCCTTTTACATCCATTTCTTCATCTACTTCCACCCCACGGAGCGGGTGTGCACTCTCTTTGGTGCCCCTCGGGTCTGCTCCCTAGGGAGATAATGAGCCGAGTCAGGGTAGTTCGGTGTCGGTTGTTCCATTCATGATTCAAGATTTCATCTACCGCATACCGATCCGGGTCTTGGTCTCAGGCTACTTTGAGACCGATGAGCCTATACTTCCGAAGATGGTTGTCAAGAAGAGTTCCCTCGCACTAGTGCCGGTTTCTTCACAAGCGAGGCCGGTGACAATCTCCTTGCTTGCCGGTGGGTTTATCGTTGATGCTGTTATTTCCTCTCGCTCGAATGCTGTTCAGTTCGTTGGTCAAGAAGGGTTCTCTACCCGCATTGTGCTAATACGTACGGCTGCCAGAAGATTGATGAGTTCTATATTCAAGGGATAGTTTGCCGTATCTTCTGCACTTTCCAAGGACATTCTGCACATCCTATGCAATCTCTCTCGATTTATCAGTACGCCGGCCACGTCAACGCCATGTATTATTCTCCCTCGGTCTCGTCCTGCTCTTTTATCAAGGGAGCTATGCTTCAGGCCTGATTTCCTAGTAGAGTTGCCAAATCTCATGTTGCTTGTGCCGAGAGGCAAAACTCCATGGCTTTCTGATATTCATCATTCTAAGGAGTCACTTGCTCAAGAATGTCCGCATACTGTTAACACCGGGTGTCTAGGGGCAATCACCCCGATGAAGTTGCATGTTCACAGCCGGGCCACGCCGTCTGCCAGGTGGGCCCGTTATTTGAGAAGGTATTACAGATTAAGAAGCCCGAAGGTCCAAGTCCGCACCAGGCGGGTCCATTTTCAAGAGATTTCTGCCAATAGGAGGCGGCGACGCAAATTCAATGGCCGTCGGTTGTGCATTCATGGGTCCACTTCTTCTTCTTCTCCTTTCTATTCATCGTTTCTTCTACTCAGCTCCCACCCTTGGGTGGTGTATCTTCCCTCTTCAGATCCAGCTTCTATGATCTTCTCCTCTCTTCTGGGGTCCGCAAGCCCCTACTCTTCCTCTTCTCCTCTCCATCTGGAGTCTCCAGATTATCCCTCCTCTCATGATTCTAGGCCTTGCCCTAGGCCTATGTCATCCTTCCATCCCGATCTCGGGACTTCCTCTGATTCTTCTTCCCCGGAACTTTCGGGTGTTGCTTTTGATTCTTCCCCGACTTTGTCGGGTGATTACAATTTTCCTTCTCTGGCCCTACCGGATGACTACTACTCTCCTTCTCCGCCCATGTCAGATGATCATTCTCCTCCTTCCTCATCTTCACAACAATCTTCTCATGGTTTGTCTATTCTCTCCTCTTCATTATTTCGGGGTCATTACCCTTTTTCTTGCTATTTTCGAGACTTTAGCCCGCCTTGATCTCAGCTAATCTGGTTTCTTCTGTAATTGGTTCCTTGTTATCAAGGTCTCTGTGCCTTAACGAGGGAGTTCTAGCCCTCGTCTCTCTTCCTTTTTATCCTCCTTTGTCCAGTTTGGTGTCTGTCGCTCCTCCATGTCAAGGAATCTTTCAATCCCTTTGCTATCCTCTCCCTTTTGTCCTGTCAAGCAAGGAAAATAAAGCTCGCACTCCTCAAAGCTCGATGGTCAAGATCACTCCACGGATTTGTAAAGGTATTTTTATTTTGTGCAAGAATATGTTATCATTGCTATTACTCTTATTACTCCTGCACATGCTTATAACGTTGGTTCCTTAACATGGTTAAGTGGCTTTTAGAGATTTGCTTAGTTAAGCTTAGTCAAATGAGTTTACTTCTGTAGCATCCTTAGGCTGGTAATAACTCTGCGCTAGGAGTCTGAGTTCTTTCCCCGATTGTTAAGGGTGACCTTTTGAGCATGGGTTTTCACACACTACACGGCAAGCCATAGCGGATTCCTCTCAGGCACACCGTTGCTGCTTTGGCCATACTTTGGGTATGCACAAAGGTCTTTTCTTTTCTCTGCTCGGCCAAGTGCAGGGGCAAGAGATTGATGGATAAGATGACTAACCTAGGCGCTCCCTAATACGGGAGATGTCTAAAATAGGGGCAGTCTTGACCCTCGAATATGAGCGTTCATGCAATATCTAGCCAATAAGGGCTGTCAAAACAAATCAATGATCTAAATCAATGTAAAATTATGAATCAAAGGCATGGAAAGAGTGGCAGTACAGTTCCCCGCGGGATGCCATGAGCCCGGTCGCATGCATACCTGATAAATATGGGTCTCAAAATCAAAGACACAAAGCCCCGGCGCAACAGACCTACTCTTTGAGGGGTAGTGCCCTGAAAGGAAGTCAAGTCCTGATATCTCCCATCCCGCATAAAGTTTATTTCCAATTTTCTTCAGCTTCTCCCTCTTAGGCTGGGTTGTATCCCGGGTATGACCTTAGTAGAGACACCGTTCTTTAGAGGCGGTTGGTTGTGGTAAGCTACCCTCACATGCACGCCCTGCTTAAGGGAAGTCTTAATGAGAGGGGTAGGAACGACGATCCCTGGCCAGTAGTTCGAGCCCGTCTTTGGGTGTTACAGATTGCTATTGTCAAAAATTTTAAAAAATCGAGATATTGTCAAAAATCCTAAAAAAAGAGATATTGTCAAAAATCCAAAAAATGAGATATTGTCAAAAATCTAAAAAAATGATGAGATATTGTTGAAAATCCCAAAAAAATGAAATATTGTAAAAAAAAATTAAATATTTTCAAAATCTAAAAAAATCAAGAAAATTTAAAAATCTAAAAATATTTATCTTTTACGTTTTATTTTGAGAACAGATACGTAATCTGTTTGCTAAGTGCGCATGTTGCAGGTACTCAAGCTTTGCTTGCTCCATATTTTGTTCTATCTGTCTCCTGTTCATATCATCTGATCAGTTCTCTTCTTCAATCATATCTCTCGATCTATTTTGAAGCTTGTGTCATTCTCAACTTTTGTTTGAAATGATCATATCTCCATGAGAGGGTTTTGCCTCATGATTATGAACTTGGCGGTTCTGCTTCATTCTGATCTTGGGCTTTGATTGAAGGGCGTATTTGTCGTATCTTTTGTCCCGCCGTGTCCTTGTCACGTGTTTATGTCCCTCCGTGTCATCCCACACATGTTGTTTCGCCCCTCACCGCGTGTTGTTAGTTATCTTGCATATGTTGTTTAGTCGCCCCTCTATGTCCCGTGTGTTGTCCCAACCGTGTGGTCATGCCTCATATTCTTGTCCCAACCGTGTGTTATCCCACCGCATTGTTATCTTGTCCCACCATGTTCATCGTGCATACATGTGGTTTGTTCATACCATTACATATGTGTGCTTGTTTATCTTTGTTATGTTGTGTTGGATCATTTTCCATTCATTTGATCGTTATGTTATGTTGTGTTGTCTGTCGTTCAATTGATGGTTATGTTGTCTTCGTTATGTTTATACTTGTTTATTTGTCATGTCTGTCTTATTGGAAAATTCATAAAAATCAGAAATCTGAAAAATCCAAAAGATGCTATTTCGCTTGGCAGGTAAGTTAGGTACGGCTCTCTATCCCTTCTTATTGTTGCATTACAATATGATATATACACTATTATAGCCTCTCAAGGACCGGCCGGTTGCCCGTGTGTTCTGGGATATGATGTTCCCCTTTAACAAAAACGATGATGATCTAGGAGCATACGGTTAATCGTTGGATTGGCCGCTCGGTTAAGTCGGGTGGGGGACGATGGACTCTGTCTCGCACGCCGTGATTTCAAGAAGACTCTTGACTCCGTCCTGACTCAGTCTAGCAATAGTATCCTTGAGTACTTTCTATTTTATCTTTCTTCGCATTCGTTTTCATGATTTCTTTATTTTTAACATGACATGCATCATGTCATTTTTTGAGCACTCACGCCTCGTGATCCGTTCAAGATTTATCTTCAGCAATGGTTAATTGCACCTCAATTCTCTTGGGTAAGAGATTCTACATTCCACTCTGAATTCAAACGATTTCTCTGATCTTGCTGCTTGGTCTGGTAGGCCAGTGTGATTCCTATCTGGATTTTATCTCAATGTTCTCCTTTTCCAACTCTTATGCTGTGTTTCCTTCCGACCCACTCATTGTTCATGGATTGTGTCCCCAATGAGGCTGGTCATGTTTCCTTTCCCTTAGTTTAGTTCTCCAGACATGTCTCATCCCTGTCATCCATTCCTTGTGATTAGTTTGGCATGAGAATTCATGTCGCTTGTTGGTTGTAATGGGTGTCTTTTACCTTGATGCCCGCTTATCATTTCTCTTCGCTTCATCTCCGCGTCATCTCCATTTCACGTCACTGTCGCTTTCTCTCCATCTTCTTTCCATTCCGTCTCCGCGTCGCTTTCGTTCATTCCCTGGCAAAGCGGACATCAAGGAGGGGCATCTGTTGACACCCGTTTTTAGCCTGCAAGTTGAGTTATTTCTCTTATTTATCATTTTTGATGTCCCGAATTAGCCATTATTTTGGAGCCTTCTTGGATAGATTTCGAGTCCATTTTCATTGTTCTCTATACTTTGAGCCCTAGAGATCATGATTTCTTAGAGTCCCTGGAGCTTATCTTATCAACTTCCGACTTTTAAGTTGACTTACGGCCCATTTAGGTCGGCTTCCATCAAGCAATCGGCTCTCTCTTACTGTGCAGTCCTGAAAGTGGTTCTTTTTCGCCCTCTTCCAGTCCTCTATTCAAAATGTTCCCTTCACCAAAGTTGTTCGTTTTTTAAAGTTCTACAATATCTTCTTCTATGCTATTAGCCAGTTCTTCCCTGATTGTGAGTTATTCATATTTTTTCAGTAGGCTGTGCTGTTCACCTACGTCTCAAAATTTTCTCTCTCTGTTCTAGCCCCATTTTCTCTATCTTCTGATCATTTTCTCAACTTTCTCTCTTCATAAAAGTTGTTCCTCTCTCAGTTATCTACAATTTCTTTTTCTATCACTTTCACTAATTCTGCCCCGTTTGAGAGATAGACTTCCATTTCTGAAGTCGCACGTAGTCTACCTAGAATCTTCCTCCATCGGTGTGAAGGTCTATTATTAGACCATTACAGCCATGTGAAGGTCTATTATTAGACCGTCACAGTCCATGTGATGGTCCTACGATAGACCGTCACACCCAAACTTGTCCGAAATCACCCCGTTCGACCCCTAGAGCGTGGCGGTCCCACCCTAGGCCGCTAGATACTCTGACGGTCTTACGATAGACCGTTACACAAACTGAGAGTCCAATTTGTGCTGGACTCTGCTCCATTTCTGTGTGCCGTAGTCCTCTTGCAGAGCCCATAACTTCTTGAATTCTACTCCGAATTGAGCGCCGTTTGTTCCCATGGTTTCTCCTTTATATTATCTTGAATTTGGTCCATAGATGTCGGATTTTCATTGGTTATCTTGCTCAGAAACACAGATGAAAGTTGGGGGTTTATGCATCCTAGTTCAACACAAACTCTGCAGATTAAGCTCCGGAGCTCCCTTCTAGAAGCCATATCTTTCAGATCCTTCCACCAAATTGAGTCCCACTTGTTCCTACCTCTTATCATTTGTATTATCTTGAGATTGATCCATAAAACACGAATTTGGTGGACTCTATCCTCTAAAATCATGGGAGAACTTTTTAGGTTTTCTGTAACTTCTATATAAACTGCCCAGTTCACAGTTGCAAAGGAGGGCTCTTTCCGGACGTGGGGCATAGCCATGCTGCAAGTCCAACTCACAACTTCGACCCTGGCTTGAAGAGGGAAGTATTAGATATCAATTCCATCCTTCTGGGTTTGATTTCATGGTCTATACTCTTAGTTCTAGTCTCCTCAAAATCACAAATCATCATAATTTTCTACATTTTCTGCTACACATGCATTTTTACACGTTTTGCATCAATGTTTTCTCTCTATTCTCTCAACCAAATTCCGTGATTTCAAATCCTATGCATCCACAACACACACACCTATTATTTTCACCCTTCCACAGGGGTTAAAAACCCTCTCCCGGTGCGTTCTCCCCCTTTTATTCATGCTATTTTATCACTTTGGGATTGATGCTACACTTCATGTTCTAATGGGTTTTTATTTTTATGTTTTGATATTTCTTTTGCAGGAGAGCATGATATGAACGTGAGGCCCTCTTCTTCTAGCCAATTGGAAGACGAGGAGGTTTGATCTCACAAAGTTCCCCGCACCCCGTTTCAAGCGCGATCAAGTCTTTAAGTTCCAAGGTACACGGCGCCGTTCCTCTCCTCTCTTCATCCTTTGGCGTTGTTGGAACCTTGGTGGCGATCACGGTTAGTATTTCTCATCCTTTCATCCCCCTTGTCTTTGATTCACATGTTTATGCATGTATTAATTTAAAGGGGGCGGGATAGGAATGAAATTAAAATAAATCAACAAGCCCCAGATCATAGTCTTCTCCGACCAAGACCTGGAAGGGCTGAGCACCCCGCATGACGACGCCCTAGTTATTTTGGCTACGATAAACCATTATAACGTAGATAGGATTCTAGTTGACAATGGAAGCACCCCTGATGTATTGTCTTATGAGTGTTTCCTTAAGATGGGGGAGAATCCGTCTAAACTCCGCCCGAACCGAACCCCTCTTTGTGAGTTCAATGGCCAGGCCACTTATCCCGAGGGAGCCCTAAGCCTGCCGGTTACTCTTGGCACGCCACCCAAAACCATTACGGTCATGGCGGGCTTCATAGTGCTCAAGGGTATGATAGCATACAACGCAATCTTTGGTCGAGGAATCCTTAGCCCAACGAAAGCGCTGCCCTCTACCTATTACCAAAAGATGAAGTTCCCCATTAAAAATGGGGTGGGGGAAGTCCGAGGCAACCGGGCGACGGCCAGAAGGTGCTATAATATCCCTGTTGAAGCCACAAGGCCGGACGGGAAGAACAAGGGCCCCCTAGAAGTTGAGGAAAAACCCGCAACCTCCGAGCCTGGAGGCGAGCTGCTAATGGTTTTCCTAAAGTGCTCAGAAGTAGAACTTGCGTAGTGTAGTCGCGTTCCAGGTCCGAGGGATGGGTTCTCCTTCCATAGTAGATAGCCGCTATGCTACTTTCTCGAGCGTCTCGACCACTCGGTAGGGGCCTTCCCAATTAGGGGATAGCTTGCCCGCCGCCTCAAGTGGTCGAGAGGCTTCGACCTTCCTGAGAACAAAGTCTCCCGGTTGAAAGTGTCTATCTTGGACTTTAGCATTGTAGTATCGAGTGAGGTGGCGTTGATATTCCATTGCTCGGATGCTGGCAATCTCTCGGAGTTCATCCGCTAGGTCGAGGTTTTCAAGTAGTTTTTGGTCGTTTGCCTCGGGCGAGAAACAGATTACTCGGAGGGAGGGATTGGCAATCTCCAACGGGATCACGGCCTCGGCGCCGTACACCAGCTGAAAGGGAATTTCACCGGTTGCCGTTCTGGGAGTCGTTCTGTTTGACCAGAGTACGTTCGGCAATTCTTCAAGCCAGCTGCCCTTGGCTTTGCCGAGCTTGATCTTGATGCCCTTTAAGATAGTCTTATTGGCATTTTCAACCAGCCCGTTAGCCTGAGGGTGGGCGACCGAGATGAAGTGATTGCGAATGTTTAGGTCGGCGCATCTGTCTCAGAAATAACGAGAATCAAATTGCCGACCGTTATCGCTCACTATCACTCGGGGGATGCCGTAGCGACAGGTGATTGACTTCCAGACGAAACTCCAGACGACTGTCTCGGTGATCCTAGTTGTGGCTTCGACCTCAATCCATTTGGTGAAGTAGTCGATGGAGACGATGACGAACTTCTTCTGGTCCTGAGCTATAGGGAACGGCCCGAGGATGCCGATTCCCCAGCGAGCAAAAGGATAAGGCTCGGCTAGGGTGACGAGCTCTGTTGCCGGCTGATGGACAAAGTGGTCAAATCGCTGGCATTGGTCACAGTGCTGTATGTAGGTCGAGCAGTCGTGCTGCAGAGTAGGCGACCAATAACCTTGCCGTAGCAAGATCTTGGCGAGCGACCTTCCTCCTAAATGCGCTCCGCACAGCCCTTCGTGAACCTCTTGAATCACTCAGCTGGCTTCAACAGTACTGAGGCACTTCAGGAGAGGATCGGAGAAGGATCTTCAGTATAAAGTGTCGTCCAGAATGACGAATCGCCAAGCGTGGTACTTCAATCTCCGGGCTTCCCAGGGGTCGGGAGGCTCTTGAGAGTCTTGGAGCCATGATAGGTAGGGAGTACGCCAGTCGCTTGGGGAGGTCGAGTCAACAGCCAGGAGCTCCGAATCAATGCTCGGTTGCTCTAGCTCTTCGAGAAGGACCGATCGAGTACCCTCGGGGTCAAGAGAGGAGGCCAGCCGAGAGAGGGCGTCCGCTCGGGAGTTTTCTTACCGAGCTATTCGGACTACCTCAAAACTCTCGAACTGTTGTGCCACGGCTCTGACCAGCTGGAGGTATTTGACCATCAGTGCTTCTCGAGCTTCGTAATCACCATTGACCTGGCTAGCGACCAGTTGGGAGTCAGTGTGAATTCTGACTCGCTCAGCCCCCAGCCGTCGGGCCATGCGGGCTCCTAAGATAAGGGCTTCGTACTCGGAGGCGTTGTTGGACGCCTAGAAGTTGAACTTCAAGGCGTATTGTAGCTGTGCTCCTTCGGGGGACTTCAGGATGATGCCGACGCCGCTCCCCGCCGAGTTGGAGGATCCGTCAACGAACAATTCCTAGGTTGGCCCAGGCGCGGACGGAGATTTTTCTTCGGTCGGGATAGTGCTCTCAACGATGAAGTCAGCGAGCGCTTGTCCTTTGATAGCCGAGCGAGGTCGATATGATATATCGTAGGCCCCGAGTATGATGGCCCACTTGACGAGGCATCCCGAGGCTTCAGGGTGAGTGTGGATTCTCTTCAATGGTTCGCCGGTCAGCACGATGATGGAGTGCCCTTAGAAATAGGGTCGGAGGCGCTTGGCCGAGGTAACCAACACTAGCACGAGTTTCTCGATTGCAGGGTACCTTCTTTTGGCCTCGTTGAGCACCTTGCTGGTGCAGTAGATCGGTCTCTCGACTCCCGAGTCATTTCTGACCAGGACCGAGCTAACTGTGGATGGAGTTGCCGAGAGATAGAGATGCAAGGCTTCACCTGAGACAGGCTTGGAAAGTACCGGGGGCGAAGCCAGGAACTCTTTAAGCTCAGCGAACGCTCTTTGGCATTCCTCATCCCATGCAAACATAGCAGATGCCATTTTGGGCCCCCTTAACAGTTTGAAGAAGGGTATGCATCGTTCGGCCGCACAGGACAGGAATCTACTGAGTGCGGTAATGCGCCCTGTTAGGCATTGAACGTCTTTGATGCAGGTGGGTGGGCATATGTCCAGGATGGCCTGGACTTTGTTGGGGTTGGCCTCGATCCCACGCTGGGTCACCAAGAGGCCCAGTTACTTCCTGGACTTTACTCTGAAGGCACACTTGGTGGGGTTGAGCTTCATATTGTATCTCAAGAGGGTGTCGAAGGTTTCTGCTAGGTCGACGAAGTGGTCCTTGGCCTTGGGGGTCTTGACGAGCATGTCATCGATATAGGCCTCGACGTTCCAGCCGAGCTGTCCCTCGAACATATGATTGACCAACCTCTGGAGCGTGGCTCCAGCGTTCTTCAACCCGAAAGGCATCCATGTGTAGCAGTATACGCCGATCGGTGATGAAGGCGGTCTTCTTGATGTCTCCTGGATCCATTTTGACTTGGTGGTAACCTGAATAGGCATCCAGGAAACTGAGTATCTCATTGCCCAAGGTTGAATCAACCAGTTGGTCGATGCTCAGCAATGCATAGCAGCCCTTTGGTGTGGCCTTGTTCAAGTCGGTGAAGTCCATGCACATTGGTCACTTTTCCGAAGCTTTTGGCACCAGGACGACGTTGGCCAACCACGTCTGGTACAAGACCGATCTAAAAAGACCAGTCTTTTACCCCTTGGTGACTTGCTCCTTGATGATCGCCTGCTTCTCTGGTGCATGCTTCCTTCTACGTTGTTGTACGGGCTTCATGGTCGGGTCGAGGTTGAGTTTATGCATTACTGTCTCTCCCGGTATCCCGGGGAGTTGATCATCAGACTATGCAAAGACTCGGATGTACCCGGAAAGAAAATCTTTGTATTGCTGATGAACCTCAGATGGTAGGTCGGCTCCAATCTTTACTCCTAAGGTCGGGTCGTCGTTTAGGAAAACTGTTAGCAGCTCCCCTCCAGGCTCGGAGGTTGCAGGTTTTTCCTCGACTTCCCGGGGGCCCTTGTTCTTCCCGTCAGGCCTTGTGGCTTCAACCGAGATATTATAGCACATTCTGGCCGTCGCCTATTTGCCTCGAACTTCCCCCACCCCATTTTTAGTGGGGAACTTTCTTTTGGTGATAGGTAGAGGGCACCGCTTTTGTTCGGCTAAGGATTCCTCAGCCGAAGATTGCGTTGTATGCTATCATACCCTTGATCACTATGAAGTCCGCCATGACCGTAATGGTTTTGGGTGGGGTGCCGAGAGTAACCGACAAGCTTAGGGCTCCCTCGGGATAAGTGGCCTGGCCATTGAACCCACAAAGAAGGGTTCGGATCGGGCAGAGTTTAGATGGATTCTCCCCCATCTTAAGGAAACACTCATAAGACAATACATCAGGGGAGCTTCCATTGTCAACTAGAATCCTATCTACGTTACAATGGTTTATCGTAGCCGAAGTAACTAGGGCGTCGTCATGCGGGGTGGTCAGCCCTTCCAGGTCTTGGTCGGAGAAGACTATGACCTGGGGCTCACTTGGCGGGGCCTTGGGAGGCTCGATGGCTCGTCTCGCCCGCTCAGCATGACACTTCCTTCCTCGGCCACTGTCTCCTCCTGATGCAGCTCCTCCAGCGATGACGTTGATGTGGACCCCCCGAGGGGCGTTGTCGATTTCCTCTGGGGTGCCTCGGTCTTCCTTACGCCCGGCCACGAACCGGGATATGTGTCCCTGGCGGACGAGGTGCTCGATCTCATCCTGGAGCTGGTGGCAATCGCCGGTGTGATGCCCGTGGTCACTGTGGAACAGGCAATGTTTACTGCGATTGCGGCTTTTCGACCTCATTGGCTCGGGTTGGCGGAGGAGGCCCGAGCCTTTGATGTCTTCATATATCTCGTACATTGGAGCAGTTAAGGGAATGTACCGCTCGTACTTCTGGAACGGTTCCTTGTGCTCCCCATCTCGGTTCCGCCTCTTTCCTGGGTCCGAGCTTGGCTCGGGTGCTCGCTTCTTGTCCCCCTCCCGACCCGAGCCGGTTGTGCCTCGGCATGCGCTGAGAACTTCTTCGCACTCAGCATGGCGCAAAGCCAGAGTTACTAGCTTAGCAAGGGTCGAGGGAGGGTGGAGGACAAGTTCGCAGCGGAGGTTCTCATCGCAGGTGCCTCCGATCAGCGCGGTTATGGTCGAGGCTACATCCAGGCGGGGGATTCTCAAGGCTTATGATTTAAATCGGTTGATGTAAGCCCGTAGTCTCTCCCCGTGCGCCTGTTTGAGAGCCAAGAGCCCCACTACCGACCTCAGGGGGGCCGCTGTTGGCGAAACTCTCCTTGAATACTCGCCCAAACTGCTTGAAGTCTCGGATGGATCCGGGGGCGAGGGTCCGGAACCATGCTTGGGCGCCTTGGACTAGGGTGGTCGCCAAGGCTCGGCATTTGATGGAATCGGACGCCCTGTGAAGTGTCATCAGGGCATCGAAGCTGTCGAAGGGGTCACCCTAGCCGTCGTAAGACATGAAGGTCGGAATGGAGGTTCTGAGAGATACCTCTGCCTTCAAGATGTAGTCGGAGAAGGGGGATCTCTCCTCGTCCTCCGCTGGAGAGACTTTCTGTAAGGCGCGCGCGTAGAGCGCGCTCCTGTTCTGCGAAGGGTCTCTCGAACTCTCGCAGTCGGAGAGAATATTTTGGCTATCGCTGCACCGTGGGGCTGGGGGGGCTATCTTGGCGTTCCCCAGGGACTTCGGTCTCTGGGTTCGAACGGCGTGCCCCAGGTTTTCCCCTTTTTGGCGTGGAGGAGGCCTCTTGCTCCGGCGGAGGGGCTTGTGAGGGTCCTCCTGACCTGTTGCGAATAAGCTTCCGCCCTCGGAGGGTGAAGCTGTTGGGTTCGGTGCAGTATTTAGAGGGGGGGTGAAAGAATATAGCCCTTATAAAAATTTCACCCAATTAAAAACTAGAGTGCTAACAAGATAGATTAGACAATCTGAAGGCTAATTAAATCTAATACTAAGAGCTGCGGAATTAAATTTACCTTCTTCAGAAGGACAAAGAGCAACAGCGGAATAACCAATCAAAGAATTCTCAATACCACAGTCAAGCACATGGTATGCAATCAAGCCATATCGCCCCTATGCAAGCATCTAGCGCCAAACACACAAAAAGATCAAACCACATTGCACAAGGGGTTTTTAGGTGGTTCGATCCTGCAGACATACATCCACCCCACACTCAAATCGAGTGTGGATTCCACTGACTCACAGCTTGAACAGCTGTGCATCACAGTTTTCCATACAACCGCTGGGCAACACAGCTTGCCGTCTAGAGGATGCACCTCTGCAAACCGCTGGCTAACAGCTTGAAGAAAGGATAAAATGGAAAATGAAAACAAGAACCAAACAGCACCGGAAAGTTGTAAACAGTGAAGCACAAAATGTGGCTCTTAAAGAGCTGACTGGAGTGGATCTGATCCAACTTCCAGTGGGAACGACCTTCTCTACTTTTCTCTTCTCTCTCTCTTTCTTCTTCTTCTCTTCACACTCTACTCTCTCGATCTCTCACTCAATCTCCCTTTCTTTCTCTTTCTCTTCTTCTCTGTCTCTCCTCTTCCTTTTTCTTCTCTGGATAGAAGACCTCTCTACACTCTGCTTTTTCTTCATAGCTTCTGCTCTGTCAGTCTCAATCTCTCTCCTTCAGACCACGGAGTCTTTCTTATATAGCAGCTCGAGCAGGAGCAGCACTGGGCGCGTGTGTTCCACATTTCCCGCCCAAGATATTTGGCCACGTGTCAGCTTCCTGTCAGCCCTCGGAGCACGTGCCCTTCATTAGCCTAAATCACCTGCAGTCAAAGACAAAAGGAATGTATCTACTTAGTTTGTTTAGGCTTTTAACACGACTGTATATACTTCAGAAGTAGCAATGAATAATGTTGAGTCCTGGAGAGTGGCAATCAAGAGGGGAGGGGTGAATTGATGGCCAAAAAAAAAACTAAAAACAAGCTACACGGGAGCAAGCAAGATAAACAATGAACTCAAATCTAGCACGAACAGAAACACACACGTGGATGCGTGAGGATGGTGTGATTAATTAACAAGAAATTGAATTCTCTCCTCACCGTGAAGCCCACACGAAATAAAGCGGAAAATCAAACCATAATAGACACACGGGATTTTTAGGTGGTTCGGGTACACACCGTGTGCCCTACGTCCACCCCTCACACAGAGGATTAACCTTCACTAGACAGTGAATCACACACACACACGCTGTATACAACAGCAAACACACACACACGCTGTGTAGAACAACAAGCACACAGACACACACACACGTTCGTGTTGCCGAACACGAACACACACACACACAAATCTCAGATTTACGGACTACAAACAGATGATGAAGTCAAACTCAAGGTATTCAGAGTGAGATGAATGAAAAGAAGTTGGATTATCCTGGTTGGAGCTCCCCCTTTCCCTTCCACGAATTTAATCGAACACTTTGTGCAGCACAGTGATGATCTTGGCTTGAATGAAGCTTCAAGTTGATTTGGATCGCATCCAGCAGCTGTGGCTTGTATGGAAGTAGTTCTCCTTCTCCTTCCCTTCACTTTCACGCAATCTTCAAGCTGGTACACGGTCGGGAGGTGGCTGCTTCAACCTGGAAACACAAAGGTTTAGAAAGAAGGCTTACAGCTCAACATACGATTTTTCCCTTAGGGTTTTCATCAACCAAACGATATTATATAGGCCAAGAGAGTTATGGGGATGGTCAAGGGACCAGATCCACAAAACGTGGAGCTAAACACGGGCTCCCAACCTAATACATTTGACCCATGAGGTCGAAATCCCAAGAGTCAACAATCACGGCTCGGCCCAGAACTGAAGGGGTCGACCCTTGGGGTCAACCCTCGTGCTGTGCTAGAAGACCAGAAGTCATGGGTCGACCCCAGGGGTCGACCCTCTCAGAACCAGGTTCTGGCTCAACAAAAAATAGCAAGAGGTCCTATAGGGGTCGACCCTTGGGGTCGACTCTTGGGGCATGGGTCGACCCTTGGGGTCGACCCTTTCAGTTGGGCTAAAAAAGGGCCGACGGGTTTTTTTAATTGATTGCCAGGGGTCGACCCTTGAAGCTGGGGGTCGACCCTTGGGGTCGACCCTTTCAGCAGGGGTTAAGAACCCTTGCTAAGTTGCTCCGATTGGCTTGGGGATCACCCCGATGAGTCGACCCACGCTCCACAACAATCACAAACCATTATTCTAAGTCCAAGAACACATCTAGATATTTTACAAATATGAGACGATCTTAAAGAACTTCAACCATAGAATTGAATATCAAAGTTGAAGTCGATCTCACCAAACGTCCCAGAGCATTGAAATTCTTGTCCTTGTAGATTGGCCTGTCAAAATAACTCACAATTAGTTCTTTCATCTAAAATGCCAAATTAACTCATTTACCCTTAAGAAGATTGCTTTGAGCCTTCATAACACGCCAAAACCTCGTATGATGAGTTGAAATCCAGGACGTTAGAAAGACTCATTTTCAGTTTGCAAATAATTTGGTCAACATCAAAACCATAAGGCATTTTACATGAGGAGGGGGTTCAACAATCTCACCCTTTTTGATGATGACAAAATTTAATCAAAATTACATTTTTGATCAATGTAATCCACCATTCAAGAATAAGTGAAACCACATAATCATGAAACATATCAACCACCAATATTGAACTGAAATCACCATACTGAACCGATATCAAGGGCAACTTGACAAAATATGTGAGATTGAGTAGCATTACCACAAGGTGTGCCGACAACAAGGTGAAATAGGAAGGATTCAAATGCAATAACAATGAGACATAATAGAACTTGAGACTCACACAATATGCCATGACTCTAAAATGCAAACTGAAAGGCAACTGAAAATGAGCACACATGCAGGCAAGCATTCATCACACATACATAGAAATAGCCGAAAGCCGAAATAGTCTTTTTCTCCCCCTTTGGCAACATCAAAAAGGAGGGGGTGAAATAAGTAGGGGGTAAAGTCCAAGCTGCAAGAGCAATGTCATCTAATCTTCATCGGAAGGCGGTGAGGTGTGCGGACGCCTCATATAACCCAAGATTTCCTCAAGCAAGTTGGATTGATGATCAAATGAGTCTTGAACATACTGGGTGTGCACTTGATGACTAAGCTTCAGATCCGCAAGTTGGTGTTGCATGCCCTCCAAAGTCTCCCCATAACTATCTAATCGGTCATCTATCGAGTCCAGCCGATCCATGAGTAGCTGAACCTCCTCGGAAGGCACATCTTCGGCAGGTGGGGCCTGTTCATATTCATCATCTTCATCCTCAGAACTGATATCTTGTTCAGTACTTTCCAAAGTGCGAACTAAATTTCCATCAAGCAGCTCATATCCCATATTATGGCAAATGGAATGAATTGTGAAAATGTCAGCCTCTCAGATGGTTTGTGAGGTTTCTTGGGAGAGATCAATACCCAAGTATGTAAACACAGCAGTGAGTGCAGCAGCATATGGAATGGTGCGGTTCTTGTGCTTCATGCTATTGCTCATATGAAATAAAATCATGGCTGGGAAATTCACAGGAATGCCGCTTAAAATGCAGTAGAAAAGAAACATGTGAATTTCAGTGACCTTGTCATGACCGCCGCCCCTTGGAAGTAAAATTGTGGTGATCATTCTGTGTAAAATGTGTTGCAAAGGCGGAAAATGATTGACATTCAGCCCTGCCATAGAACGGTTACCCCTTTCTTCACCTTTCATCATTTGAAACACTACATCTTCAGGAATTTCAATATCTCCAAGCATAAAACCTTCAGTCGAGAGATTAAATGCTGCTCCCAAAAATTATGTAGTGAGAATTAACCGGTGGCCATGAACCATTGTAGTTGGGTGCTCCCCGGACATGATAAAATTTCCATAAAACTGATGTACCAAGTTGGGATATATACGCCGATGTGCAGACATGAAATAATCTAGATTCGGCTGACTGCATAACACATCAACTAGTCCCGGAAGATGACGATGCAAGTTTACAAAAGATACCGACCGTGGCCGTAAGACTTTTCTATCCAATACTTTGGGTGGCGGCGCCGGTCCTCTGCCTCGGGCGCCCGCCTGACCACGTCGTGCTGGGGCCGCACTCGACTCTCCACGGCTGCGTGAAGCTTGCCTCTTTGGGGCCATCTAACCACAAATCGATGGAACCGGAGATGAGGGAGTAGATCAAAATGGCTCAACTTGGAGAGAAATGCTTCCACGAGAGAAAATGGGGATCCTCCACGCATCAAGAACTTACCTCAGTGCAAGGAAAAACCACGAGACGCGGTGCTAGCGTCGGAAGAATGATCTGCGCGGGTAGCCACCAAGAGGACCGCGCTAGGGCACAATGGGGGATGCCAAAGAGGGTTTTAGGGCTTAGAGAAGGTGGTGGCTTAGCCTAGAAGGGGGCTGGAGGTGTTTTAATGGATGGGAGGGGGGAAACTTAGGGTTTCCTCCCTTATTGGAGCCGGTTCGGACGCGGCGATGCCGCCCGACTGGAACGGGTCGACCCTATGGGTCGTCACCTTTTAAACCTCGCCCCAGAACATTACCCGATAGCGAGGGTCGACCCTTCGGGTCGACCCCTTTTCGTGGGTTGACCCTTGGGGTCGACCCTTCCAGGGTTTGCTGCAAAAGCGGATGAAAATGGAATTTCAAGGAATCGAATGATATAGCTCGAGTCCCCAGTGATCATATTGTGTTGGAATCAAGAAATTTGAGTTATTTAAATGGGTGTACACACTGGGGAACTTGCTTCAAGAATGACTTAGACCATAGAAGGCGTTCATTGTTTACCGTCTCCTAAAATTCAGATTGTGATGTCAATTGCTCTTTTGCTGGCCTTAAGAAAATTCAAGGGGCTATCGGCCATAGAAATTGCAAAACCAATGGTTATATTCTATAATAAGAACATGCATACCAGGCAATCATGGTTTTCATGCAAAAATTTTTTTTGTTGTTTTTCAAGCACGACTATGCACATGCATGACAAATATATATGACACACTACAGGCAATGCGATGACATTGATGCACATGATTAAGACTCAGATTGATCTATCCTACAAACCCCTAGTTCCCTTCTAAATGATGTGAACTTGTCTACACTAAGAGGTTTGATGAAAATGTCGGCAATTTGACGATTTGTCTCAACAAAACTGATGTTAATATCACCCTTACTCACATGGCCTCTAATGAAATGATGTCTAATTTCAATATGCTTGGTGCGAGAGTGATGAACTGGATTTTTGGACAGATTTATGGAGGATGTGTTATCATAAAGAATTGTGGTGTTTTTAAAGGAAATGCCATAATCAATCATTTGCTGTTGGATCCATAGCACTTGGGCAACGCAACTACCGACAACCACATACTCGGCTTCGGCTGTTGATAATGCCACTGAATTTTATTTCTTGGAGGCCCATGAGACCACACAACCCCCAAGAAAATGGCAGTATCCACTCGTACTTTTCCGATCCATCTTACAGCCCGCGTAATCGGCATCAGAATAAGCGACTAGTTCAAAGCATGAATTCCGTGGAAACCACAATCCTAAGTTAACTGTACCAGCAATATATCTAAAAATCCATTTCACAGCCGACAAATAAGATTCTTTTGGATTTGACTGAAATCTTGCACATAGACAAACAGCAAATTATATGTCGAGCCTGCTGGCAGTTAGATACAATAGTGAACCTATCATACTTCTAAAGAGTTTTTGGTCCACTGATGTACCTTTCTCATCTTGATCAAATTTCATTGAAGTGGACATGGGTGTTGGTTGTGGCTTTGTTGATGCCAAATCGAATTTTTTTAGCAACTCCATTACATGTTTCTTTTGGTGTATGAACAACCCGTCCACCGTTTGATGTACCTGCAATCCCAAAAAGAAAGTTAACTCTCCCATGAGGCTCATTTCAAACTCACTTTGCATCAATTTTGCAAAGTCGTTGCTAAGAGTGTCATTAGTGGAGCCAAAGATAATATCATCAACATAAACTTGAACAATTAAGATTTCCTTACCCTTCAATTTTGTAAAAAGGGTTTGATCAATGTTACCTCGTTTGAAGTCATTTAGGACAAGGAAATCGCTTAATCGTTCATACCATGCACGGGGTGCTTGTTTCAGACCGTAACGAGCTTTGTTCAACTTGTATACATGGTCTGCATGCGTTGTGTCTTCAAACCCCGGTGGCTGCTCCACGTACACGTCCTCCTGGATATAGCCATTCAAAAACGCACTCTTAACATCCATTTGAAATAACTTGATATTATGACAGCATGCAAATGCTAAAAGAACCCTCACAGCCTCGAGTCTTGCTACTGGAGCAAAAGACTCATCAAAGTCTATACCCAACTCTTGGCTATAGCCTTTGACAACAAGCCTGGCCTTGTTCCTAGTAACCACTCCTTGATCGTTTGTTTTGTTACGGTAAACCCATTTTGTTCTGATCACGGAGTGATTCTTAGGACATGGAACGAGGAACCACACTTTGTTCCTTTGGAACTGGTGTAATTCCTCTTGCATGGCCAAAATCCATGACTCATCACCTAAGGCTTCTTCTATGGATTTGGGTTCAAATTGAGAGAGCAGGGCAATATAGTCTTGATTTTTAACTTCCCTGAATGAGGCTCGTGTCCGTACTCCTTCTTCAACATCGCCCATTACATAGACCGACGGATGGTCCTTTGGAAAACTCCATTGAATTGGTGGCTGCCGTTCAGCTTGATTTTCCGGATTAGCCTCAACTTCTTGTGGTTCTTCTTCTTGTTTCTTTTCATCATTTTCATGTGGTTCTTCATCTTATTCTTGTTTCTCCACTTTTCCTTCTTTCTTCTCGATATCTTCAATATCCAACTGATCATCCTGCAAGACAGGTTTGTCATTAGTTTTATTTGGAGATGATTCATCGATGATAACATGGGGGCTTTCCTCAACAACAAGAGTTCTCAAGTTATACACTCGATATGCTCTTGAGCTCAGTGAGTACCCAAGAAAAATACCTTTATCACTTTTGGGATCAAATTTCGCCAGGTCTAACTTACCATTGTTGTGAATGTAGCATGTTGAGCCAAACGGTCTAAGATGTGAAATGTTTGGCTTCTTACCTCTGTATAGCTCATAGGGGGTTTTCTTCAATAATGATCTTACCATGGCACAGTTGATTATGTAGCAGGCCGTGTTCACTGCTTCAGCCCAAAAGTATCTTGGCAGATTATTCTCATTTAGCATCGTTCTTGCCATTTCAATCAGGGTTCTATTTTTCCTTTCAACAACGCCATTCTGCTCGGGGGTTCTTGGTGCGGAGAAATCATGAGAATAGCCTTGAGCCCTGCAAAAATCGCTGAACTCATGGTTATCAAATTCTCTGCCGTGATCACTCCGCACGGTTTTGATGCAAACCCCTTTATCATTTTGTACCACCCTGCAAAATGCTTCAAATTTCGTCAAGGCATCATTTTTATGTGAAAGGAAGTAAACCCAACAAAATCTAGAATAATCATCAACAATTACAAAGCCGTATAGTTTACCACCCAAGCTATGTGTCCTGCTTGGACCAAAGAGATCAATGTGGATGACTTCTAGAGGCCTCGATGTGGTCACATCATTCTTGCTTTTGAATGACGTCCTTGTCTGTCTTCGACGACCTTCAACTTGGGCAGTCCAATCACCAAATCTTTCCTTGATAATTTCAGCAAGACATTGAAGCTGGCATGTCCAAGCCGGCGATGCCATAGCCACGCATCATCCTTGTTCCTTGCAATCAAACACAAACCCTCATGAGAAGCATCATTTAAGTCTATCATATAAACATTGTTATACCTGAATCCAATGAACTTAACCTCATGAGTGTGTCTGTTCAAAACAGTGCAGTGATTAGAATAAAAAATAACATTGCATCCCTTATCACAAAGTTGACTTATGCTTAAAAGGTTGTGATGCAAACCTTCCACAAGCAGCACATTTTCAATGGTGTGATTTTGATTCTTACCAATCTTACCTTCTCCAATGATTTTTCCTTTGTCCTTACCACCGAATGCCACCATTCCACCATCCTTCTTATGCAGGTCCACAAACCATTCCTTGTTTCCCGTCATGTGCCGAGAGCACCCGCTATCCAAGTACCATTTATTCTTCTGAGCTCTCGTGTGGACCTGCAATACAATTGAAGTGCTTATGGAGATTTTGGTACCCAAGCAAGCTTGGGTCCATGGTGGTTAGAAGCATGATGCACATATGATCTGTTTCTGACTTTAGCAAACTTTTCTTCATCACATTTCAGAATTCTACAGTCATACATGTCATGACCCATTCTTCCACAATAAAAGCAATTGATATTTTCATCTCTTTTCCTCCTTCTACCAACATTGGAATAGGAGTTATGCATGTGTTTCTTGGTTTTGGAGGAAGCTGAATTTGTGGGAGCCCAATGGGTCGTTTGAATTTTTGATTTTTCAAGAATGACAAGAGCATCCTCAAGTTCTTTTATTTGAGCCAATTGAGATTGGCTCTCTTCTTTGGCCTTCACCTTGGCTTCTTTGCAAGCAATACTTGCAAACTTTTCGTGCTCCAATTCATTTTTTAAGTGTTCATGCATTTTCAGAAATGTAGATTGTTCTTCTCTCATACATGAAATCTCTTCCTCAAACAATTCAATCTTTGAAACAAGAATTTCATTTTGATGTTTCATGCCTTCATTTTCTGATTTCAAAGGATGGCATTCTTCACATGATTTGTTTGTATGAACAAGAAGATCAATTTTCTTTTTCAAATTTCTGTTTTCAGATTTGTATCTTCTACATTTTTCATACAAAGACTCATATGCGATTTGCCATTGCTCATAAGTGAGAGTTTCAGGTTCAGAATCTACCTTTTCATCATCATTGGCCATGAGGCATAGATTTTGGACTAGCTCGTCAAGTCCATCCACAATGCCGGAGTCATCCTCATCCTCGTCGCTCCATGTGGCCATCATGGCCTTGGGCTTCTTGAATTTATCTTTCTTCACTTTCTTGATGAGGTCGGGGCACTCACCTCGCATGTGGCTAGGTTTCTTGCACTCGTAGCAAATTATTTCTTCCTTCTTGCTACTTTCTCCTTTGTTTGGTCCTTGCCCTCTTGGACCCTTCCTGAACTGACCACCGAACCTCCTTGTTCCTTTGACGAACCTTCTTGCTTGTCGTGTGATCATGGCAACCAGTTCTTCATCTTCTGTGTTGCCAATAGAATCATTTTCACTGCCCTCTGAATTAGGGCCAGTGGTGTGACAACCTTCTTTTTCTTGTGATCTTCCTCGCTTCTTTTGATGTTTATTTCGTATGTCATCAGCGAGCCGATCAACTCATCGAGAGTTAGGGTGTTGAGGTCTTTGGAATCTTCAATTACAGTGGCTTTTGTATGCCACTGTGAAGAAAGGGATCTCAAGACTTTTCTTACGAGCTCCTTGTTTGAATATTCTTTGCCGAGCGCCTTTAGTCCATTTGTAATTTCTGTTAGCCTTGCAAACATATCAGAAATTGATTCTTCTGGCTTCATTGCGAACAACTCATAGTCCCGAACTAAGAGATTGGCCTTTGTTTCCTTGACTTGCGATGTTCCTTCATATATAAGCCGCAGCTTATCCCACATCTCCTGCGCAGAGGCACACATAGATATTCGTGAGTATTCATTAGGATGGACGGCACATTGAATTATATTCATAGCCTTAAAGTTCGTTGAACACTTCTCTATATCTTCGTCATCCCATTCTTCTTCTTTTTCAGATAAAACATATGGACCCTTACTTATGACACGCCAAACATCATAGTCCTGGGCACGTAGGAAAATATACATTCTATTTTTCCAGTAAGGGTAGTTCGATCCATCAAAGAACGGAGGTCTTTGAATGGAATGCCCTTCGGGCATCATCCCTCTGTTTGCCATTTAACGGGATCTGCTCTGACGACTGTGAGATCGTAAATCAACCAGAGACCAAAGCTCTGATACCAATTGTTGAGTCCCGGAGAGTGGCAATCAAGAGGGGAGGGGTGAATTAATGGCAAAAAAAAAACTAAACACAAGCTACACGGGAGCAAGCAATATAAACAATGAACTCAAATCTAGCACGAATAGAAACACACACGTGGATGCGTGATGATGGTGTGATTAATTAACAAGAAATTGAATTCTCTCCTCACCGTGAAGCCCACACGAAATAAAGCGGAAAATCAAACCACAATGGACACACGGGATTTTTAGGTGGTTCGGGTACACACCGTGTCCCCTACGTCCACCCCTCACACAGAGGATTAACCTTCACTAGACAGTGAATCACACACACACACGCTGTATACAACAGCAAACACACACACACGCTCTGTAGAACAGCAAGCACACACACACACACACGTTCGTGTTGCCGAACACGAACACACACACACAAATCTTAGATTTACGGACTACAAACAGATGATGAAGTCAAACTCAAAGTATTCAGAGTGAGATGAATGAAAAGAAGTTGGATTATCCTTGTTGGAGCACCCCTTTTCACTTCCACGAATTTAATCGAACACTTTGTGCAGCACAGTGATGATCTTGGCTTGAATGAAGCTTCAAGTTGATTTGGATCGCATCCAGCAGCTGTGGCTTGTATGGAAGTAGTTCTCCTTCTCCTTCCCTTCACTTTCACTCAATCTTCAAGCTGGTACACGGTCGGGAGGTGGCTGCTTCAACCTGGAAACACAAAGGTTTAGAAAGAAGGCTTACAGCTCAACATACGATTTTTCCCTTAGGGTTTTCATCAACCAAACGATATTATATAGGCCAAGAGAGTTATGGGGATGGTCAAGGGACCAGATCCACAAAACGTGGAGCTAAACACGGGCTCCCAACCTAATACATTTGACCCATGAGGTCGAAATCCCAAGAGTCAAGAATCACGGCTCGGCCCAGAACTGAAGGGGTCGACCCTTGGGGTCAACCCTCGTGCTGTGCTAGAAGACCAGAAGTCATGGGTCGACCCCAGGGGTCGACCCTCTCAGAACCAGGTTCTGGCTCAACAAAAAACAGCAAGAGGTCCTGTAGGGGTCGACCCTTTCAGTTGGGCTAAAAAAGGGCCGACGGGTTTTTTTAATTGATTGCCAGGGGTCGACCCTTGAAGCTGGGGGTCGACCCTTGGGGTCGACCCTTTCAGCAGGGGTTAAGAACCCTTGCTAAGTTGCTCCGATTGGCTTGGGGATCACCCCGATGAGTCGACCCATGCTCCACAACAATCACAAACCATTATTCTAAGTCCAAGAACACATCTAGATATTTTACAAATATAAGACGATCTTAAAGAACTTCAACCATAGAATTGAATATCAAAGTTGAAGTCGATCTCACCAAACGTCCCAGAGCATTGAAATTCTTGTCCTTGTAGATTGGCCTGTCAAAATAACTCACAATTAGTTCTTTCATCCAAAATGCCAAATTAACTCACTTACCCTTAAGAAGATTGCTTTGAGCCTTCATAACACGCCAAAACCTCGCATGATGAGTTGAAATCCAGGACGTTAGAAAGACTCATTTTCAGTTTGCAAATAATTTGGTCAACATCAAAACCATAAGGCATTTTACATGAGGAGGGGGTTCAACAAATAAGTGTGTACACTGAGAGAGTGTATAGACTTGTAAGACTTTATGCGACCTCAGTGTATATACTTGCTGAAGAATGCATTATCATAACAGGAGGGAGTGTTTAGACTTCTGTGTAATGCATGAAGGAATCGAGTGTATAGACTTGATAACTCATACTGAAAAATGCAATGTATAGACTTTATAAGCAGCAAATGAGCAAGTGTGAACACTGTGTGAGTGTATAGAATTTGAGTCTTCATGCGAGCTCAGTGTATTAACATACCAAGGGAATGAGTGTATGGACTTAATGCATCAGTTAACCAAGTGTGTAGAGTGTATACACTTGACTGCGTGCATTATAGACAATATCTAGACTTGCTATTAACATGCATGAGAACCCAATGTACAGACATGCTGTCGCTTCAACTGACGACCCCAGTGTATAGACTTGCTGAGGGAGAGACTGTACAGACTTGAAGCAAAGCAATGTACAGACTCTACCCAAAGTATAGACTTCATATATGTGAATCTATGGGATGTACATACTTCCTATATGAGGGAGCAATGTATAAAGTTGCTGTGAAGAACAGCAATGTGTAGACTTGGATGAGAGCAAAGCATGAACACAGTGTATAGACTTAGAAGTCTAAAGGGGCGTCGACTCATCTAATCAGGGGGTCGACGCATTGATGCATGAATGAAATATACTTCCAATGTGTAGACTTGGAGCACAAAAGCCACGATGTACAGACTTCGTGAGACTTCAATGAAGATAGACGATGTATAGACTTCATGACTGAGGCACGATGCAGACTCGTCCAATGTATACACTTGATCAATGTTCAATCTTCACGAATGATGTACACACTACCAATGTGCAGACTTGCCAAGACAAATGAACGATGTACAGACTTGAACAAGGCAAGGTCTGTACAGGCTTTGAGGTTCACAATGTATGGACTTTGGCAACCCAACGGCTGTACAGACTTCCACTCAACAACGTTGTATAGACTTGGAAATCTGAACGGGAGGATGTATAGACTTGGCCCCTTGAAGGATGTACAGACTTTGAAGAAATCAGGCGATGTGAAGACTTTACCAATGTATGGACTTGGGCCAACGAAGAACCGATGGATGTATAGACTTCACGAGCTCAGTTCAATGTATGGACTTTGCGAAGCACAGTCCAATGTATGGACTTCGCGAAGCACAGTCTAATGTATGGATTTTAAAGGCTTGAAGGCCCAATGTGCAGACTAGGAGGCTTGAGCTAATGTACTGACTTAACAGTCCCTTGGCTGTACAGACTTGGTCACAAACTGAACAGTCGGTTGTATAGACTTGCACAAACCAAAGTCTGTACAGACTTGAAAAGAAAACCAATGTATAGACTTCGTGAGCGCCTAGAGGATGTACAAACTTAGTGACTGTACAGACTTGGAAGGCTCAGCGAAGGCTGTACAGACTTCAACGAAGAGATGTACAATGTATAGACATCATTCAAAGGCCAGTGTGAAGACTTCACGATGTATAGACTTTCCAAGTGGAAGGCTGATGTGTGGACTTGCACAGTAGCCCAATGTATAGACTTGATATGTGTGCTTCGGCTGTACAGACTTCACTCTAGCAAGTAATGCAGCAATGTATATACTTTGAACTTGAACGTTCAGTGTATAGACTATGCACAGTCCAATGAATGGACTTTAACTAAGGTGGACAATGTACACACATGTAAAGATGATGCAATGCGTTGACGCTGCAATGTATGCCAATGTATAGATGCGTTGACGCTGCAATGTAGGCCAATGTGATGCGTTGACGCTGCAATGTATGCCAATGTATAGATGCGTTGACGCTGCAATGTATGCCAATGTATAGATGCGTTGACGCTGTAATATATGCCAATGTAATGCGTTGACGCTGCAATGTATGCCAATGTAATGCGTTGACGCTGCAATGTATGCCAATGTATAGATGCGTTGACGCTGGAATGTATGCCAATGTAATGCGTTGACGCTGCAATGAGACGAGTGTATAGACTTGTGATCTCAACGATGCCCAAACACAACACAGACACAACACGATGTATAGACTATGCTGAGTGTGTAGACTTGTGAAATGCATAGAACACACAAAGGCTGTCTAGACTTTGGGCTTTACCCTGTAGTGTATAGACTTGCTGGTCTGCTAGGAATGCAATGTATGGACTTGCAGCCATGCGAGCCATGCAGTGTATAGACTTATGCAGACAAGACACATGCATTCTCCAGATAATATACCAGTCGCAGTCATATGCATTTTCCACAGAGTATATCAGTTATGTATTTTCCACAGAGTATATCAGTTATAAACATTCATATCAGTTATAAACATTCATGTTGCCATCATTCAATGTGGTGACTCATTCATGTTGCTATCATTAAAACACCACATCATCAACAAAGCACAAGGGGCACAACAGAAGCGACCTCCGGCAGTGTGCTGGGACGCGTCTCCGCGGGGAGGGCTTTCCGGCGGGGCGTGTGACTTTCCTTCCTTGACCGCCTGGGTCCTCATGAGTTCCACGAGGACATCCAGTTTTGCGTTGAGGGCCTAGAAAGAGTCAGCGCCCTCGTTGGATGGTTGCCCTATCGCCGCAGGCGGAGGTGGGTCGTCGGCTGGGGTGCTGGCGTAGGAGGGGGGGTCTTGCGTGGCCTGAGAAGGGCCTTATCCCCCCACCACCACGGCCTTCCCCCTATCGTCGGTGGATCTCCTCCCTGTGCTTCTTTGCACCATGCTGGCTCTTTATTCATTTCCCACAGACGGCGCCAGATGAAGAGGGGCGATCTCGCACTGGTCCTGAGCTGGGGAGATGATCACCGATCAGTGAACTACAAGAAAGGGAAATAGATCAGGGGGCCCAGGGGTGGTTCCCTGGGGTAAACCCTGTTCTACAGACGCCATCCCCACCACCTCCCACTACAGGTATGTATGTTTTAATTTTCAGTAAAATATTCATTTTACTTATGTTTATTATTTCTTACAGGTCCCAATACCCTCCCACTTGTTGTACAGACGCCATCCCCACCACCTCTCGCTACAGGTATGTATGTTTTAATTTTTAGCAAAATATTCATTTTACTTATGTTTATTAATTCTTACAGGTCCCAGTGTCCTCCCACTTGTACAGATGCCACCCCCACCACCTCCTGTTGCAGGTATGCATGTTTTAAATTTAAGCAAAATATTTGTTTTACTTATGAAATTTAATTCTTACAGGTCCCAAAACCCTCCCACCTGTTGTACAGACGCCACCCCCAACACCTCCCACTGCAGGTATGTATGTTTTACTTTTCTGCAATATATTCGGTTTACTTGTGAAAAGTAATTCTTACAGTTCTCAGTATTTTCCCAATTATGTACGCTTTAATTTTCAGCAAAATATTCGTTTTACTTATGATATTTAATTCTTATAGTTCACAGTCCCCTCCCACTTGTACAGGGCACACCCCCACCACTCAGGCACTTGACGATGCCAGCAGTCGTCACGAGGGAGGCACGGCCCGCGATGGACGTCGCCCATGCTGGATCTCCGGGTAAATTTATAAGGTTATTACATTCATTATTTAGCCATCAACTGTCTAATATGAATATTTTGACATTTGCAATTGCAGTAAGAAATTTGAACCTCACAATGTTGTCCATCATTCCAACTCACTAGTAATGGCACATGTGCCCAGCCCAGTAACGTCTTTCAAAGAATTTCTAGTGGAAGTCCGCGACAACTTATGGGACATGTTCTCAGTACGTAATTACATCATTTAATTCAAGTAGTTTCCAAACTCAATTCCCAACAGTATACTAAGTGTGAAACTTAATTTATTTACAGCAGACTTATCAATTCATGTGTGGACATGACGCGCCGAGCTGTCGTTCTGCCTGGGAGAAGACTAAGTACATGAGGTCCGAGAACACGCTAAAAATAAGACCGGTGGGAGTGAAGACCGAGAGCTGTGGAAGGAGCACCGCCCTCTATGGATGAGGAAGGAGGATTGGGACATTGCATGTGACAAATTTGCTGACCCCAACTGGATAGAAAAGTCCCGAAAAGCCAAAGCAAATAGGGCGTCAAAATCGGACGCAAATTTACATACGAGTGGGTGCATCTCTTTCGCGGCTCATAAATAAAAAATGGTAAGTAATGTTTCAATTTATATTCTTACATTTTGTTAATATATATGACATTTTCCTACTATGAATTGTATAACAGGCTGTGGAGCTTAATCGAGCTCCGTCGTTCCTCGCGGTGTTCGATCAAACACACAAAAAGAAGGGGACAGATCAATTTGTGAGTGAGAGAGCTCACTCAGTAGCGGTAAGTTTATCTACATATGCAACTTCTATTGTTCATTTAAATTAGATTGATTCATATGAAATTGACTAGTCAAGCTATTCAATTTGTAGGAAACATATAGCAGAGCTGTGACAGAGAAGTACGAGGAGGGAAACACGCAGCAGTCGGAGTTCGATCCAGTGGAATGGGTGGCAGCAGCTGGCGTACCGATGAAAGGCCGGCTATATGGTTTTGGGGAGAGCCTGGACTCTAGCGCGGTGATATCATCATGTGCGAGTTTAAGCTCTGCCCAAACCAATAGTAGTGCCTTCAGTATACCTTCGCACACCCCTAGTACTCCTGCCAGCGACGTCAGAGACATCCTCCGAGAGGAGATTTTTGATTTGCAGCAGCAGATGCGAGAGGAGATGTCTAGCCAGCAGGACACCATGTTGCAGGCAATCAGTGGCCTCCTCTCCCAGGCGGGAATTCTCCCTCATGGATCCACCACCACCATGCCACTGGCCCATCAGGTTCGTGATTATTATGTTTTATTTTGATAGAATTACTCAATTATATTCATAATTAATTTTAAAACTAAGTTAGTTTTCAAAAGTAACTTAGCTTAGAAGAATTGGGAAAATTCAGGATTCGGGGGTCCAAAATGTAAAATACAGGCCTGATCGGCGTGCCAATCGTTCTAACACAACAATCGAGATAGATGTGAGTTCTGAGAACTGAGTCAGCTGGCGGATTCCAATTCGGATATCCGGTTTGACCCTGACGCTCAAATAACTCAATTCAAAACTAAGTGTATTTTCAAAACTAACTTAGTTTAGAAGAATTCATTTAATTCGGGGTTTCGGGGGTCAAAAATATGAAATACCTATCTGATCGGCGTTCCGATCGTTCCAACAGGACATGGGAGATGAAAGTGACTTGTCAGAGCTGGCGGAATCTAAATTGGATATCTGGTTTGGGGCCGACGCTCAAAATTGCATTTTGTAAATACACTTAGTTTAAAATTAAAGAAGTCGGGGTCCGGGGGTCTAAAATCTGAAATACCGATCTGATCAGCGTGCCGATTGTTCCAACAGGACCTGAGAGGTAAAAGTGACTTGTGAGAACTGACGGAATCTAAATCGGATACCCGGTTTGGGCCCAGCGCTCAAAAGTGTATTTTGTAAATGCACTTAGTTTAAATTTAAAGAAGTCGGGTTTGGTGGTCTAAAATCTGAAATACCTGTCTGATCGGCATGCCGATTGTTCCAACAAGACCTGGGAGATAAAAGTGACTTGTGAGAACTGACGGAATCCAAATCGGATACCCGGTTTGGGCCCAGCGCTCAAAAGTGCATTTTTTAAATGCACTTAGTTTAAATTTAAAGAAGTCGGGTTCGGGGATCTAAAATCTGAAATACCAGTCTGATCGGTGTACCGATTGTTCCAACAGGACTTGGGAGATAAAAGTGACTTGTGAGAATTGACGGAATCCAAATCGGATACACGGTTTGGACATAGCGCTCAAAAGTGCATTTTGTAAATGCACTTAGTTTAAATTTAAAGAAGTCGGGTTCGGGGGTCTAAAACCTGAAATATCAGTCTGATCGGTGTGTCGATTGTTCCAACAGGACCTGAGAGAGAAAAGTGACTTGTGATAACTGACGGAATCTAAATCGGATACCCGGTTTGGGCCCGGTGCTCAAAAGTGCATTTTATAAATGCACTTAGTTTAAATTTAAAGAAGTTGGGTTCGGGGGTCTAAAACATGAAATATTGGTCTGATTTGCGTGCCGATCATTCCAACCGGACCTGAAAGATGAAAGTGACTTGTCAGAACTGACGGAATCCAAATCGGGTATCTGGTTTGGGCCCGACGCTCAAAACTGTATTTTATAAATACACTTAGTTTAAAATTAAAGAAGTCTGGGTCCGGAGGTATAAAATTTGAAATACCAGTCTGATCAGCGTTCCGATTGTTCCAACATGACCTGAGAGATAAAAGTGACTTGTCAGAACTGATGGAATCAAAATCGGATATCTGGTTTGGGGCTGACGCTCAAAAGTGTATTTTGTAAATACACTTAGTTTAAAATTAAAGAAGTCGGGGTCCAGGGGTCTAAAATCTGAAATACCGATCTGATCGGCGTGTCGATTGTTCCAACAGGACCTGGGAGATAAAACTGACTTGTCAAAACTGACGGAATCCAAATCGGATATCTGCTTTGGGACCGACGCTCAAAAGTGTATTTTGTAAATACACTTAGTTTAAAATTAAAGAAGTCGGGGTCCAGGGGTCTAAAATCTGAAATACCGGTCTGATCGGCGTGTCGATTGTTCCAACATGACCTGGGAGATAAATGTGACTTGTGAGAACTGACAGAATCTAAATCGGATACCCAGTTTGGGCCCAGCGCTCAAAAGTGCATTTTGTAAATGCACTTAGTTTAAATTTTAAGAAGTCGGGTTCGAGGGTCTAAACCTAAAATACCGGTCTGATCGGCTTGCCGATCATTCCATCAGGACCTGGGAGATGAAAGTGACTTGTCAGAACTGACGGAATCCAAATCGTATATCTGATTTGGGGCCGACGCTCAAAAGTGCATTTTGTAAATACACTTAGTTTAAAATTAAAGAAGTCGGGGTCCGGGGGTCTAAAATATGAAATACCTGTCTGATCGGCGTGCCGATTGTTCCAACATGACTTGGGAGATAAAAGTGACTTGTTAGAACTGACGGAATCCGTATCGGATATCTGGTTTTGGACCGATGCTCAAAAGTGTATTGTATAAATACACTTAGTTTAAAATTAAAGAAGTCGGGGTCCGGGGGTCTATAATCTAAAATACTGGTCTAATAGGCATGTCGATTATTCCAACAGGACATGGGAGATAAAAGTGACTTGTCAGAACTGACAGAATCCAAATCGGATATCTGGTTCGGGACCGACGCTCAAAAGTGTATTTTGTAAATACACTTAGTTTAAAATTAAAGAAGTCGGGGGTCTAGGGGTCTAAAATATAAAATATCGCACTGATCGACGTGCCGATTATTCCAATAGGACCTGGGAGATAAAAGTGACTTGTGAGAACTGGCGGAATCCAAATCGGATACCAGGTTTGGGCCCGACGCTCAAAACTGTATTTTGTAAATACACTTAGTTTAAATTTAAAGAAGTTGGGTTCGGGGGTCTAAAATCTGAAATACCGGTTTGATCAGCATGTCAATCGTTCCAACAAGACCTGGGAAATGAAAGTGACTTGTCAGAACTGACGGAATCCAAATCGGATATCTGGTTTGGGGCCGACACTCAAAGGTGCATTTTGTAAATACACTTAGTTTAAAATTAAAGAAGTCGGGGTCTGGGGGTCTAAAATCTGAAATACCGACTTGATCGACATGCCAATTGTTCCAACAGGACCTGGGAGATAAAAGTGACTTGTCAGAACAGACGGAATCTAAATCGGATACCCGGTTTGGCCCTAGCGCGCAAAAGTGTATTTTGTAAATGCACTTAGTTTAAATTTAAAGAAGTCGGGTTCATGGGTCTAAAATTTGAAATACCGATCTAATCGACGTGCCGATCATTCCAACAGGACTCGGGAGATGAAAGTGACTTGTCAGAACTGATGAAATCTAAATCAGATATCTGGTTTGGGGCCGACGCTCAAAAGTGCACTTTGTAAATACACTTAGTTTAAAATGAAAGAAGTCAGGGTCCGGGGGTCTAAAATCTGAAATACCGGTCTGATCGGCGTGCCAATTGTTCCAACAGGACCTGGGAGATAAAAGTGACTTGTCAGAACTGACGGAATCTGAATCGGATATCTGGTTTGGGGCTTAAGCTTAAAAGTGCCATTTGTAAATACACTTAGTTTAAAATTAAAGAAGTCGGGGTCCGAGAGTCTAAAATCTGAAATATCGGTTTGATCGGCATGTCGATTATTCCAACAAGACCTAGGAGATAAAAGTGACTTGTTAGAACTGACAGAATCTAAATCGGATATCTGCTTTGGGGCCGACGCTCAAAAGTGCATTTTGTAAATACACTTAGTTTAAAATTAAAGAAGTCGGGGTCTAGGGGTCTAAAATCTGAAATACCGGTCTGATCGGCGTGCCGATTGTTCCAACAGGACCTGAGAGATAAAAGTGACTTGTGAGAACTGGTGGAATCTAAATCGGATACCCGGTTTGGGCCCAGCGCTCAAAAGTGCATTTTGTAAATGCACTTAGTTTAAATTTAAAGAAGTCGGGTTCGGGGGTCTAAAACTTGAAATACTAGTCTGATCGACTTGTCGATCATTCCAACAAGACCTGAGAGATGAAAGTGACTTGTCAGATCTAGCAGAATCCAAATCGGGTATCTGATTTGGGCCCGGCGCTCAAAAGTGTATTCTCTAAATGTAATTAATTTAAAAGACCGATAAGTAGGGGTTGGGGGGTCTAAAATCTGAAATACATGTCTGATCGGCGTGTTGATCATTCCAACAGGACCTGGGAGATGAAAGTGACTTGTCAGAACTGATGGAATCCAAATCAGATATCTGGTTTGGGGACACGCTCAAAAGTGTATTTTGTAAATACACTTAGTTTAAAATTAAAGATATTGGGGTCCGGGGTTTAAAATCTGAAATACCGATCTGATCGGCGTGCCGATTGTTCCAACAGGACCTGGGAGATAAAAGTGACTTGTGAGAACTGACGGAATCAAAATCAGATACCCGGTTTGGGCCCTGCGCTCAAAAGTGCCGTCTCTGAATGTAATTAATTTAAAATACTGATGACAACTAGGTTTGTTGGGTCTATAAAATCTATGCAGTTATTGATTTGATATTATGTTTGATTTCAATTTATGCGATGTAATAAAATATTTAATTTATCTTCGCACTAATTTTTTTATCTATGAATGAATGTTATTATTTTTTTAATGTAGGAGGATCCTTCTGCGGGCGGCGGCAAAGGAGATGAGCAGGTCAGGGAGGAGGATATGGACGATATGAAGGATATTTGATCAGCAGGGGATTCGTGTTGAGTTTCTTATTATGTGTTTTCTTTTCAGTACGTTTCTTATTAGTTTGATTTGTTTTCAGTACGTTTCTTATTAGTTTGATTTATATTTGATGTAATTTTAACAGGTTTTTCAAAATAATTTGGTATTTTTAAAAAAATTAATGGAAAATTTTTGGACAGATTTTCAGACGGATCCGTCTGAAATTTCAGACGGAATTACGGACGACCGTTTCGCCGTCTGGACCTACAATCCCAAATACCGTTGCATATCCGTCTGAACATACCTTGTCCGTCTAAAATCCCAGACGGAATTCAAACGGAGCCGTCTGAATTTTGAAACCAAAATAGGGACGATGATAAGCCGTCTGAGATAGTACATCTGACATTTCAGACGTCTATTTCACACGGAAAATCTTCCGTAGGAAATTTCAGATGGACATAATTTCAGACGGTATTTCACACGGAAAATTTTCCGTGTGAAATTTCAGACGATATTTGTCACTGAATTAATTCTGTTCGAAAATTCTATTTTCAGACGATATTTTACCCGAAAATATTTCCGTGTGAAATTTGAGACGGAATTTGTGACTAAATTAATTCTGTCTGAAATTTGTAACCAAGAATATGAGACGGCCTATTTTCGTCCGATATTCGTCTGAAATCCGTTACAAAAGTATCTTCCCACGGAATTTCAGACGGATTTCAGACAAAAATTGACTGTATGAAATACCACCTTTTTTGGTAGTGTTAACTGGACCCATAGTCCAAGGCCACACACATGGCCTACTCGGAAACCACCTTCCGGAGAAACCCACGACGTGCGGGGAAGCCGCACCGCACTCATACCAACACACGGTGACTCAATCTAGCGACAACACGAAAGCCCGGAACACATAGGGTCACCCGGACCCTCCAAACCTATGGACACGCTAATCGAGGTAACACGGTACGTCCGCACACCCAAAAACATGGTCACGGAACCCCCCGGGATGTCCGGGACACACACGAGCCAAGGGGAACATGATCAGCCGTAGTCCACACACCCTGGCCCGCCCGACTGGTCGCCCACATGAACGCGCTACCCGCCTATAGCGAGTTTAGAACGTGCTACCCACCTATAGCACGTTCAGAACGTGCTACCCGCCTATAGCATGTTCATAACAGAACGTGGCATTCTCCTTTAGCACATTCAGAATGTGCCATCCTCATATGGCGCGTTCATAACAGAACGTGCCACTCTCGTATGACACGTTCATAACCGCCTTACTGTTCATCTCCCCCGATGAACGCGGCACCACGATACGACGCCTCCTTGAAGAACGCGCCCTCAGCGTCGAGCGCGTTCTCAGTCCGTGTCCGAAAATGACAAAAATCACGGAAAAACCCATTCCACGCCTCGTTCATGCCCATGTGATGGGGAAAACAAGGGGAAATCATTCCACAACCTCTCTAACACCGAGAGGACCCATATAAATCCAAAAAATACTATCAAAACACTAAATCCGGCTCACACCCCAAAATCATGCATTTTCACCCCAGCG